>CM029013.1:83450805-83933305 GCA_016801055.1 Panax notoginseng
TATATAGAGATAGAAGAAAAGTTTTCTGCTACTTCACTACTCTTATATCCAGTTCTTTTACGGTAAGGGGTGTTATTCTTTCTTATTCATGAAGAGAACTGTTGTTATTCCATTTCTTATTATTCTGTTGGAATAACCTGTATACGTGGTCTACCCTATACTTGGTGATATTCTTCTATTATTCTGTTGGAACATCCTGTCTGTGTGTTTTACACCGGACCTGGTTCCGTTTTTATTATTATTATTCTGTTGGAACATCCTGTCTGTGTGTTTTACACCGGACCTGGTTCCGTTTTTATTATTATTCTGTTGGAACATCCTGTCTGTGTGTTTTACACCGGACCTGGTTCCATTATTTATTATTCTGTCGGAATATCCTGTCTGTGTGTTTTACACCGGACCTGGTTTCATTATTTATTATTCTGTCGGAATATCCTGTCTGTGTGTTTTACACCGGACCTGGTTCTATTATTTATTATTCTGTCGGAATATCCTGTCTGTGCGTTTACGCCGGACCTGGTTCCATTATTTATTATTCTGTTGGAATAACCTGTCTGTGCGGTCTATCGCATGCATGGTGATTTCTTTTGTTATTCCATTCTTTATTGTACTCAGTTGGTTAAGTTTTGACTTCTATACTCCATGAAATTTGTGGAATATCCTTGATAATTGCGGTTCATCCAGTATCTTTTCATGAAAATATTCTTCTAAGTATTCTTGAATTTTACTCCACAAAGCAATATCATGTTGACAATTTGGACGTTGTTAATTCTTGGATAAATTAATTCTTGAACTTGTTTTATTGAATTCTTATATCATTGTCATCATCCTCATGTTTATAAAATGTTGAAAGTCATCTGTGGCCTGTAGTGCATAGATGGACTTGGTATGATTATGACCAGGGATTATTCGGTGTAATCATGACCGTAATGTTACAAATGATGTGGTAAAAGTCCTCATTGGCCCGTAGTGCATTGATGGACAGTTGTTGGCATGATCATGACCATTAATGAATATACGAATATCCTTGGCCGTAGTGCAGGGGTGATTCGATGATGTGAATTATTTTATTAAGCTGAGTCTCAGCGATCACAGTGTTGGAAAATCTTTTAAATCATAAAAGATAGTAGAGTTTATTTTCTACTTGACTCTTTTAATGGATTGCTTGTTCCGCTGCAGTTAAACTTGATGTCTATTATATTTTATCAGTTTAACATTGTTGAAGGCTAATGATAATTTATTCTGCATTATCTTAGTCATGATATTTCTTACTGGGCTAGTTGAGCTCACCCTTTCTTTCACTGTTCTCTTCAGGAAATGAGAACGTAGCTGGGGCAAGTCGGGGAACGGAGTGATGGTCCGAATGATAATATTAGTTAGTAGTCCTCACTATTCTATGTAATGGTGTGTTAATAAATGTAATGAGGACTCCTTTTGAGTATGAATACTTTCTAGAAGATAATATTTGTATTCAAACTCACAGTTTATGTTTTGTCGTATTGTACACGACAGTTGTATTAGTAAGTTGTATTTGTATTATGTACTTTGTATCTGACGACCCAAGATGGGTGATGTTTACCTAATTTTGGGGGCGTCACATGTTGCATGTCAATTAATCCATGTTTTGTGGTAGTATTTGAAAATAACATCCGAGAATGTTGAGAATAGCAATGAAGCACATGAGACAGTTGAATCATCAACGATCAATACCCAGGATAATGTGCATCAGGAAGGCAATAATCCTCAGAAAAATAACAACACTGATCAAATTGTAAGACCCCGAATTTTACAAAATAAAAGTATTCAATTTTCAGATAATTGTTATTCTATTTAGTAAATGGATAAATTGATAAAAGGTTAAAGTTAAGGGTGATATTTAAAAATTTTGCAAAGTAAGCAAGTTGATATAAAATATTCGTTGTATCAGAAAATATTCGATTGGTCGAGAAATATTCATTTTAACAGGGAATATCGTACGACGGCACAATCATTGGTGGACCCCACAACGGAGGTACTGTCATAGTTAGAAAACGACTGAAATATTTTTAAATTGTTGAACTACCCGGAAGTAAAAGAACAGTAATACGTGTAACACCCCCAAAATAGGTCCATTCCATCCAACCTATTCTGAGTCGCCAAATACATGGTACAGAAAACAACTGTAACTTTATTACAACAATTGTCGTGCAAAATACAACAACACATATACTGTGAGTTTGGATACAAATATATACCAAATGTGACTCATGTTCCAACCGTGGACATCACCTCACAATGACACCTTACATAAAGGTATAGTCAAAAACTATTTTGGAAATTAGAATCTTTGGAAAGTGCTCAAGGAAACCTTCGTACATGGGAGGCCATGCGTCTAGGTTATGATAGATATCATATGGCCACAGAATTATCCTTGGTTTACCCAATAGACCCCAAAGAAAAACGAGAAGATTACTATCATATTCTTCCCAATGGTGAGTCTTCTCTTGACATATCATTATCTCTACTGTCTCTAATTGAGAATTATACTTTAAACAAACACCAAGATTATATAGGTAGTGCTCGTATATATACTCAGCAAGTGGATGAGCACATCCCTGTCTTATGATGACACGAGGTTGTATGTCGTTAGACATCTTGTATGATAGTGGCAAACCACCCTTCCAACGTTGGGTACACCTTACCCTATTTGATTCACCAAATATAACTACTAAATGAACTTTTCTATACTGCTTCGGGAGAACATCCACAGCTAGAGACCACCGTTCTATTTCCCCGTTACCCTCGCTCGACCCAGCTACACACTTATTACCTGAAAGAAATTGTGAAGCAAAAGGGTGAGCACAACTAGCTCAGTAAAGAATATCATGACTAAAGATAATTAAATTATCAATAGCCTTCATCAATAATAAATCAGAGATTTAGAACATATGGTAAATGATAAAAATTTCAACCATAGTTGCAGCGGAACATGCAATCCATTAGAAGAGTCAAATAGACTATAAAGTCTATTATCTTCTCCATGTTAAAAATCCACCAACAACGTTTTATCCCTGTAACATCAATCAACAGTTCTGGTCCACAATCATATAAATAACTCATAATCATAATTATGATTCTAAATTCCTCTTCTCATCCAGGACAAAGATAATTTTCATCACTTGTCTTTACCTGAAACATCAAAGATCATGGTTATACCAAATCACAATTCTTGTTCATAATCATACTAATAATTTCATCTTTGTACTACGGGCTAAAGATATTCGTCAACAGTTTATCTTTGCACTACTGGCCAAAGATATTCAACAACAGTTCATCTTTGCACTACAGGCCAAAGATATTCAACAACATATCATCTTTGCACTACAGGCCAAAGATATTCATCAACAGTTCATATTTGCACTACAGGCTAAATATATTCATCAACAGTTCATATTTACACTACATGCCAAATATATTAATATCTCAAAGAATTATAATCATTTTAGAATTTATATAAACAATAATTATAACCATGTTGATCAATTCACCTTTGCACTTAAGCTTAAGATATTCAATTATAAATTCAATGGTCATGATCATACCAGTCACAATTCAACTTTGCACTACAGGCCAAAGAGAACCCTAGTCATGATCATACCAATAATCTACCCATCTTTACACTCCAGTGAAAGAGAATTTCAACATCAAAGTTATAAAAATGTTATATATAATAGTAAAATCAATATAATCAAAACATCTAGATTTAATCTCAAGAGTAATATTCATAAATCAACTATAATTTAGTTAGAAAAAGAAACCAATTTTGTCTTGAATAGTACCCGTGAATAGTAACTCGTGAATAGTAATTCGTGAATAGTAACTCATGAATAGTAATCCCGACACAAAAAGGTAGAAATTCCACAATAAAATCCATACCAATATTTCGGTATAATGATATTGAAAGAATAACATTTCTTAAGCTTATAAACAATTTATTTAAATTGTTTACACTTACTAAATAATGTATTTAATCATTCAAAAATACCAAACTCATAAGATTTCATTACCAATAACCAAAATCCTCATCAAAAATCTTCATATACCTCATATAGGATTCTCAAGCTATAAAATCCTATTTTCCAATTTTCTTACTTCACATAACATATTTAATTCATTTACTCATAACTAGTATATTTTCATGAAAAATACCAAATCAGTTCCAAAAATATTTCTTTTCTGGAATTTAGTATAATATAGTCCTATAGTGAACATATATTTTTCTCAGAATTTTTAAAAGTCATTTACTATTTTTCATATGGTCAAAACAGCCGAATATTTAGACATTTATCAAAAATTGTACTTTTGTCCAAAAATTTTGAAATTAACAGAGTATACTTCCATCATATACATGTACTCCCAATAAAAATTTCATCAATTTTGGAGTTAACCACAAGAAATTATACGCAGTTACTTTTAAAATAGTCTTTTCTCATAAAATTCATAACTCTCAATCTATACATCCAAAAATCACCATTTTTGGACACAATCAATAAAACTCATCAAAATATCGTTTCAAATTTTTCCAGAATTTTTGAAGTTCAGAAAAATTACGAAACTGAAAAACATAACAACCCTTAAAATCCCTTACTATCCCTTACTATCCCTTACCTCAAAAGAGCAGTACTTCTGATCGGTATAAGGCTGAAGGAAACTTGCACTGATGAATAGCAACTCACCAAGTATCTAAATACTCACAAAATACACTCAATAATCTAGATAGAGAAAGAGAGAAAGCTTATGTTTCTGGTGTGATTTTCAATTCTAACTTAGCCCTCTATTTATAGGAAAATTTTAGTAGGTTTGACCTGCAACCTGATGGCTTTACCTGCTACTATTCTCACCCACCACATTTGAAATATAATTCAGCACATTTCTTCACCAACCACAAGTGGGGCCCACCAATTCTAGAATTTTCTACCAAAAATGATTTATAACCTGATTTCCGAATCAGTCACCTCTTAAAATTCATAACAAATCATACGTTCATTTTTAACGGTTCAAAATTTATGGACATATACTCAACTTATATATGTATAACATATCCAAAAATTACCACGATCCAACGGTCGGATTAAAAATTATAACCCCCGCAAAATATCTCAAAAACCCTGATTTTTAATACCTCCATTCCGACAAAAATACGGATAAAAACCTCAACATTCACTCCTTCATTTTTAACCACAAAAATATATCCCTCGTTTATATCCACATAAAATAAATATTTCCTTATCATATGAATCAATAATTAATTATTCACAAATAATATTACAGAATCACATTTATGACAACCAGGCCGTTCCCAGGAAAGAGGGGGCTTTCCAATAAGAATTTCTCCTTACTGGCGCGCAATTAGATGACCAAACCTCTCCTTAGACAGAACTTTCTAGACATTGACAATAATGTTATCTAATAATATTATTCAAATAATATGAATTATTGATCTGATAAAGGAAAATACTGTGCAGCAACAATTATTGAAACAACAATAATATAAAATATCAACGCAACAATTATTGAATCAATAAAATAAAATATTGAACAGTAACTACTATAACAATTATTGAGTAGTGCCTTCTTACGTAAGAATCAATAATTTCAAAAATACTATGCAATACCGTGTGCTACTGTGCAATAACGCGTATTACTGTATTTTAACCACCTGGTATTCCAACAGTGTTAACGGTAACAATTACGCCGTTATTTGTAAAAACTCAAATTTGTCATTTTCCTTCACCCGACAGTTATTCGTTATGGGGCCCACAAATAGCTGCGCCGTCGTACGAATATTCTCCGACAGAAAGAATATTCCACGACCAAACGAATATTCCCCGACAACAATGATTATTTTATAACCACTTGCTTATTTTGAAAAAAATTCATATTTCACCCATAACATTAAACTTTTATCAATTTAACCATTTACTAAATAGTAATTATAAGAAAAATTGAATACTTTTATTTCATAAAATTCGGGGTCTTACAATCTCCCCTCCTTATGAAATTTCGTCCTCGAAATTTACGTACCTGGTATTTCAAAGAATTGAGAATACATTCCTTTCATTTTAGATTCCATCTTCCCTGCCATCATAATTTCTCCATTGCTCATCTCCTGTATTTCAAATATCATTCTAGAATACAGCTTCAAAACAAGGGTTAATTTAACAAATTAACATATCACATAATATCCCGATATTATGACTAACCAACAAATAAGCTTAGGTAGGACACACTAGCGAAGGATTTACTCATCTCTCCCCTCCTAGTTGTATTCCCCGATCTCCGCCAGAGATCATATCCCTAAGCTCTGATACCAAATGTGACTCTCATGGTGCTTCAACCACAGCACCTCACAATGGTACCTATCAGTTTGCCACCGCAGAACGGCGTCCCCTACGGAGAGTCTGGCTTCGGTGCATCCCCCATCAACAGGAAGTCACCAGCGAGAGGCTCGGGGCTCTTTACTTATAGCTCTGATACCAACTGTAACACCCCCAAAATAGGTCCATTCCATCCAACCTATTCTGAGTCGCCAAATACATGGTACAGAAAATAACTGTAACTTTATTACAACAATTGTCGTGCAAAATACAACAACACATATGCTGTGAGTTTGGATACAAATATATACCAAATGTGACTCATGTTCCAACCGTGGACATCACCTCACAATGACACCTTACATAAAGGTATAGTCAAAAACTGTTTTGGAAATTAGAATCTTTGGGAAGTGCTCAAGGAAACCTTCGTACATGGGAGGCCATGCGTCTAGGTTATGATAGATATCATATGGCCACAGAATTATCCTTGGTTTACCCAATAGACCCCAAAGAAAAACGAGAAGATTACTATCATATTCTTCCCAATGGTGAGTCTTCTCTTGACATATCATTATCTCTACTGTCTCTAATTGAGAATTATACTTTAAACAAACACCAAGATTATATAGGTAGTGCTCGTATATATACTCAGCAAGTGGATGAGCACATCCCTGTCTTATGATGACACGAGGTTGTATATCGTTAGACATCTTGTATGATAGTGGCAAACCACCCTTCCAACGTTGGGTACACCTTACCTGTAAGACCCCGAATTTTATGAAATAAAAGTATTCAATTTTTCTTATAATTACTATTCAGTAAATGGTTAAATTGATAAATGTTAAAGTTAAGGGTGATATATGATTTTTTTTCAAAATACACAAGTGGTTATAAAATAATCATTGTTGTCGGGGAATATTCGTTTGGTCGTGGAATATTTTTTCTGTCGGGGAATATTCGTACGACGGCACAGCTATTTGTGGGCCCCATAACGAATAACTGTCGGGTGAAGAAAACGACAAATTTGAGTTTTTACAAATAACGACGTAGTTGTTACTGTTAATACTGTTGAAATACCCGGTGGATAAAATACAGTAATACGCGTTATTGCACAGTAGCACACGGTATTGCACAGTATTTTTGAAATTATTGATTCTTACGTAAGAAGGCACTACTCAATAATTATTACAGTAGTTACTGTTCAATATTTTATTTTATTGATTCAATAATTATTGCGTTGATATTTTATATTATTGTTGTTTCAATAATTGTTGTTGCACAGTATTTTCTATTATCAGATCAATAATTCATATTATTTGAATAATATTATTAGATAACATTATTGGCAATGTCTAGAAAGTTCTGTCTAAGGAGAGGTTTGGTCATCTAATTGCGCGCTAGTAAGGAGAAATCCTTATTGGAAAGCCCCCTCTTTCCTGGGAACGGCCTGGTTGTCATAAATGTGATTCTGTAATATTATTTGTGAATAATTAATTATTGATTCATATGATAAGGAAATATTTATTTTATGTGGATATAAATGAGGGATATATTTTTGTGGTTAAAAATGAAGGAGTTAATGTTGAGATTTTTATCAGTATTTTTGTCGGAATGGAGGTATTAAAAATCAGGGTTTTTGAGATATTTTGCGGGGTTATAATTTTTAATCCGACCGTTGGATCGTGGTAATTTTTGGATATGTTATACATATATAAGTTGAGTATATGTCCACAAATTTTGAACCGTTAAAAATGAACGTATGATTTATTATGAATTTTACGAGATGACTGGTTCAGAAATTGTTGAATTTTCGGAGTTTATCATTTTGGTGGAAAATTCTAGAATTGGTGGGCCCCACTTGTGGTTGGTGAAGAAATGTGCTGAATTATATTTCAAATGTGGTGGGTGGGAATAGTAGCAGGTAAAGCCATCAGGTTGCAGGTCAAACCTACCAAAATTTTCCTATAAATAGAGGGCTAAGTTAGAATTGAAAATCACACCAGAAACATAAGCTTTCTCTCTTTCTCTCTCTATATTATGAAGCATATTTTGTGAGTATTTAGATACTTTGAGAGTTGCTATTCAGTGCAAGTTTCCTTCGGCTTTGCATTCCAGTCAGAAATACTGCACTTTTGAGGTAAGGGATAGTAAGGGATTGTAAGGGATAGTAAGGGATAGTAAGGGATAGTAAGGGATGGTAAGGGATAGTAAGGGATAGTAAGGGATTTTAAGGGTTGTTATGTTTTTCAGTTTCGTAATTTTTCTGACATTCAAAAATTCTGGAAAAATTTGAAATGATATTTTGATGAGTTTTCTTGATTGTGTCCAAAAATGGTGATTTTTGGATGTATAGATTGAGAGTTATGAATTTTATGAGAAAAGACTATTTTAAAAGTAACAGCTTATAATTCCTTGTGGTTAACTCCAAAATTGATGAAATTTTTATTGGGAGTACATGTATATGATAGAAGTATACTCTGTAAATTTAGAATTTTTGGACAAAAGTATAATTTTTGATAAATGTCTAAATATTCGGCTATTTTGGCCATATGAAAAATAGTAAATGACTTTTAAAAATTCTGAGAAAAATATATGTTCACTATGGGACTATATTATGCTGAATCCCAGAAAAGAAATATTTTTAGAACTGATTTGGTATTTTTCATGAAAATGGTCTAGTTATGAGTAAATGAATTAAATATGTTTTGTGAAGAAAGAAAATTGGAAAATAGGATTTTATGGCTTGAGAATCCTATATGAGGTATATGCAGATTTTTGATGAGGGTTTTGGTTATTGATGATGAAATTGTAAGAGTTGGCATTTTATGATGATTAAATGCATTAATTAGTAAAGTGTAAACAATTAAAATAAATTGTTTATAAATTTAAGTAATGTTATTCTTTCAATATCATTATACCGAAATATTGGTATGAATTTTATTGTAGAATTTCTATCTTTTGTGTCGGGGTTACTATTCATGAGTTACGAATATTACTCTTGAGATTAAAATTATATGTTGATCATATTATTTTTATCATCATATATAACATTTTTATAACCCTGATGTTGAAATTCTCTTTCACTGGAGTGTAAAGATGGGTAGATTATTGGTATGATCATGACTAGGGTTCTCTTTGGCCTGTAGTGCAAAGTTGAATTGTGACTGGTATGATCATGACCATTGAATTTATAATTGAATATCTTAAGCTTAAGTGCAAAGGTGAATTGATCAACATGGTTATAATTATTGTTTATATAAATTCTGAAATGATTATATATTTCTTTGAGATATGAATATATTTGGCCTGTAGTGCAAATATGAATTGTTGATGAATATCTTTGGCATGTAGTGCAAAGATGGCCTGTTGATGAATATCTTTGGCCTGTAGTGCAAAGATGAACTGTTGTTGAATATCTTTGGCATGTAGTGCAAAGATGGCCTGTTGATGAATATCTTTGGCCTGTAGTGCAAAGATGAACTGTTGTTGAATATCTTTGGCCCGTAGTGCAAAGATGGTTTGTTGATGAATATCTTTGGCCCGTAGTGCAAAGATGAATTTGTTAGTATGATTATAAACAGGAATTGTGATTTGGTATAACCATGATCTTTGATGTTTCAGGTAAAGACAGGTGATGAAAATATTCTTCGTCCTGGGTGCGAAGAAAAATTTATAGTCACAATTATGATTATGAGTTATTCATATGATTGTGGAAAGGAACTGTTGAGTGATGTTACATGGATAAAATATTGTTGATGGATTTTTAACATGGAGAAGATAATAGACTTTATAGTCTATTTGACTCTTCTAATGGATTGCTCGTTCCGCTGCAACTATGGTTGAAATTTTTATCATTTACCATATGTTCTAAATCTCTGATTTATTATTGATGAAGGCTATTGATAATTTATTTATCTTTAGTCATGATATTCTTTACTGAGCTAGTTGTGCTCACCCTTTTGCTTCACAATTCCTTTCAGGTAATAAGAGTGTAGCTGGGTCGAGCGGGGGTAACAAGGGAATAGAACGGTGGTCATCATTTAGTAGTTATATTTGGTGAAGAAAATAGGGTGAGGCGAACCCAACGTTGGAAGGGTGTTTTGTCACTATCATACAAGATGTCTAATGACATACAACCTCGTGTCATCATAAGACAGGGTTGTGCTCATCCACTTGCTGAGTATATCTATGGGCACTACCTATATAATCTTGGTGTTTGTTTGAAGTATAATTCTCAATTAGAGACAGTGGAGATAATGATAAGTCAAGAGAAGACTCACCATTGGGAAGAATATGATAGTAATCTTCTCGTTTTTCTTTGGGGTCTATTGGGTCAACCAAGGATAATTCTGTGGCCATATGATATCTATCATAACCTAGACGCGTGGCCTCCCATGTACGAAGGTTTCCTTGAGCACTTCCCAAAGATTCTAATTTCTAAAACAGTTTTTGACTATACCTTTATGTAAGGTACCTTTGTGAGGTGCTGATCCATGATGGTGTCCAATGTCACATTTGGTATATATTTGTATCCAAACTCACAGCATATGTGTTGTTGTATTTTGCACGACAATTGTTGTAATAAAGTTGTAGTTGTTTTCTGTACCATGTATTTGACGACTCAGAATGGGTTGGGTGGAATGGACCTATTTTGGGGTTGTCACAAGTGGTATCAGAGCTTAGGGATATGATCTCTGGCGGAGATCGGGGAATAGAACTAGGAGGGGAGAGATGAGTAAATCCTTCGCTAGTGTGTCCTACCTAAGCTTATTTGTTGGTCAGTCATAATATTGGGATATTATGTGATATGTTAATTTGTTAAATTAACACTTGTTTTGAAGCTGTATTCTAGAATGTTATTTGAAATACAGGAGATGAGCAATGGAGAAATTATGATGACAGAGAAGATGGAATTTGAAATGAAAGGAAGGTATTCTCAACTCTTTGAAATACCAGGTACGTAAATTTCGGGGACGAAATTTCATAAGGAGGGGAGATTGTAAGACCCCGAATTTTATGAAATAAAAGTATTCAATTTTTCTTATAATTACTATTCAGTAAATGGTTAAATTGATAAATGTTAAAGTTAAGGGTGATATATGATTTTTTTTCAAAATACACAAGTGGTTATAAAATAATCATTGTTGTCGGGGAATATTCGTTTGGTCGTGGAATATTTTTTCTGTCGGGGAATATTCGTACGACGGCGCAGCTATTTGTGGGCCCCATAACGAATAACTGTCGGGTGAAGAAAACGACAAATTTGAGTTTTTACAAATAATGACGTAGTTGTTACCGTTAACACTGTTGAAATACCCGGTGGTTAAAATACAGTAATACGCGTTATTGCACAGTAGCACACGGTATTGCACAGTATTTTTGAAATTATTGATTCTTACGTAAGAAGGCACTACTCAATAATTGTTACAGTAATTACTGTTCAATATTTTATTTTATTGATTCAATAATTATTGCGTTGATATTTTATATTATTGTTGTTTCAATAATTGTTGTTGCACAGTATTTTCTATTATCAGATCAATAATTCATATTATTTGAATAATATTATTAGATAACATTATTGGCAATGTCTAGAAAGTTCTGTCTAAGGAGAGGTTTGGTCATCTAATTGCGCGCTAGTAAGGAGAAATCCTTATTGGAAAGCCCCCTCTTTCCTGGGAACGGCCTGGTTGTCATAAATGTGATTCTGTAATATTATTTGTGAATAATTAATTATTGATTCATATGATAAGAAAATATTTATTTTATGTGGATATAAATGAGGGATATATTTTTGTGGTTAAAAATGAAGGAGTTAATGTTGAGGTTTTTATCAGTATTTTTGTCGGAATGGAGGTATTAAAAATCAGGATTTTTGAGATATTTTGCGGGGGTTATAATTTTTAATCCGACCGTTGGATCGTGGTAATTTTTGGATATGTTATACATATATAAGTTGAGTATATGTCCACAAATTTTGAACCGTTAAAAATGAACGTATGATTTATTATGAATTTTACGAGATGACTGGTTCAGAAATTGTTGAATTTTCGAAGTTTATCATTTTGGTGGAAAATTCTAGAATTGGTGGGCCCCACTTGTGGTTGGTGAAGAAATGTGCTGAATTATATTTCAAATGTGGTGGGTGGGAATAGTAGCAGGTAAAGCCATCAGGTTGCAGGTCAAACCTACCAAAATTTTCCTATAAATAGAGGGCTAAGTTAGAATTGAAAATCACACCAGAAACATAAGCTTTCTCTCTTTCTCTCTCTATATTATGAAGCATATTTTGTGAGTATTTAGATACTTTGAGAGTTGCTATTCAGTGCAAGTTTCCTTCAGCTTTGCATTCCAGTCAGAAATACTGCACTTTTGAGGTAAGGGATTGTAAGGGATAGTAAGGGATAGTAAGGGGTGGTAAGGGATAGTAAGGGATTTTAAGGGTTGTTATGTTTTTCAGTTTCGTAATTTTTCTGACATTCAAAAATTCTGGAAAAATTTGAAATGATATTTTGATGAGTTTTCTTGATTGTGTCTAAAAATGGTGATTTTTGGATGTATAGATTGAGAGTTATGAATTTTATGAGAAAAGACTATTTTAAAAGTAACAGCTTATAATTCCTTGTGATGAACTCCAAAATTGATGAATTTTTTATTGGGAGTACATGTGTATGATAGAAGTATACTCTGTAAATTTCAGAATTTTTGGACAAAAGTATAATTTTTGATAAATGTCTAAATATTCGGCTATTTTGGCCATATGAAAAATAGTAAATGACTTTTAAAAATTCTGAGAAAAATATATGTTCACTATGGGACTATATTATGCTGAATCCCAGAAAAGAAATATTTTTAGAACTGATTTGGTATTTTTCATGAAAATGGTCTAGTTATGAGTAAATGAATTAAATATGTTATGTGAAGAAAGAAAATTGGAAAATAGGATTTTATGGCTTGAGAATCCTATATGAGGTATATGCAGATTTTTGATGAGGGTTTTGGTTATTGACGATGAAATTGTAAGAGTTGGCATTTTATGATGATTAAATGCATTAATTAGTAAAGTGTAAACAATTAAAATAAATTGTTTATAAATTTAAGTAATATTATTCTTTCAATGTCATTATACCGAAATATTGGTATGAATTTTATTGTAGAATTTCTATCTTTTGTGTCGGGGTTACTATTCATGAGTTACGAATATTACTCTTGAGATTAAAATTATATGTTGATCATATTATTTTTATCATCATATATAACATTTTTATAACCCTGATGTTGAAATTCTCTTTCACTGGAGTGTAAAGATGGGTAGATTATTGGTATGATCATGACTAGGGTTCTCTTTGGCCTGTAGTGCAAAGTTGAATTGTGACTGGTATGATCATGACCATTGAATTTATAATTGAATATCTTAAGCTTAAGTGCAAAGGTGAATTGATCAACATGGTTATAATTATTGTTTATATAAATTCTGAAATGATTATATATTTCTTTGATATATGAATATATTTGGCCTGTAGTGCAAATATGAATTGTTGATGAATATCTTTGGCATGTAGTGCAAAGATGGCCTGTTGATGAATATCTTTGGCCTGTAGTGCAAAGATGAACTGTTGTTGAATATCTTTGGCATGTAGTGCAAAGATGGCCTGTTGATGAATATCTTTGGCCTGTAGTGCAAAGATGAACTGTTGTTGAATATCTTTGGCCCGTAGTGCAAAGATGGTTTGTTGATGAATATCTTTGGCCCGTAGTGCAAAGATGAATTTGTTAGTATGATTATAAACAGGAATTGTGATTTGGTATAACCATGATCTTTGATGTTTCAGGTAAAGACAGGTGATAAAAATATTCTTCGTCCTGGGTGCGAAGAAAAATTTATAGTCACAATTATGATTATGAGTTATTCATATGATTGTGGAAAGGAACTGTTGAGTGATGTTACATGGATAAAACATTGTGGATGGATTTTTAACATGGAGAAGATAATAGACTTTATAGTCTATTTGACTCTTCTAATGGATTGCTCGTTCCGCTGCAACTATGGTTGAAATTTTTATCATCTACCATATGTTCTAAATCTCTGATTTATTACTGATGAAGGCTATTGATAATTTATTTATTTTTAGTCATGATATTCTTTACTGAGCTAGTTGTGCTCACCCTTTTGCTTCACAATTTCTTTCAGGTAATAAGAGTGTAGCTGGGTCGAGCGGGGGTAATAAGGGAATAGAACGGTGGTCATCATTTAGTAGTTATATTTGGTGAAGAAAATAGGGTGAGGCGAACCCAACGTTGGAAGGGTATTTTGTCACTATCATACAAGATGTCTAATGACATACAACCTCGTGTCATCATAAGACAGGGTTGTGCTCATCCACTTGCTGAGTATATCTATGGGCACTACCTATATAATCTTGGTGTTTGTTTGAAGTATAATTCTCAATTAGAGACAGTAGAGATAATGATAAGTCAAGAGAAGACTCACCATTGGAAAGAATATGATAGTAATCTTCTCGTTTTTCTTTGGGGTCTATTGGGTCAACCAAGGATAATTCTGTGGCCATATGATATCTATCATAACCTAGATGCGTGGCCTCCCATGTACGAAGGTTTCCTTGAGCACTTCCCAAAGATTCTAATTTCTAAAACAGTTTTTGACTATACCTTTATGTAAGGTACCTTTGTGAGGTGCTGATACATGATGGTGTCCAATGTCACATTTGGTATATATTTGTATCCAAACTCACAGCATATGTGTTGTTGTATTTTGCACGACAATTGTTGTAATAAAGTTGTAGTTGTTTTCTGTACCATGTATTTGACGACTCAGAATGGGTTGGGTGGAATGGACCTATTTTGGGGTTGTCACATTACCTTATTGGATTCACCAAATATAACTACTAAATGAACTTTTCTATACTGCTTCGGGAGAACATCCACAGCTAGAGACCACCGTTCTATTTCCCCGTTATCCTCGCTCGACCCATCTACACTCTTATTACCTGAAAGGAATTGTGAAGCAAAAGGGTGAGCACAACTAGCTCAGTAAAGAATATCATGACTAAAGATAATTAAATTATCAATAGCCTTCATCAATAATAAATCAGAGATTTAGAACATATGGTAAATGATAAAAATTTCAACCATAGTTACAGCGGAACATGCAATCCATTAGAAGAGTCAAATAGACTATAAAGTCTATTATCTTCTCCATGTTAAAAATCCACCAACAACGTTTTATCCCTGTAACATCAATCAACAGTTCTGGTCCACAATTATATAAATAACTCATAATCATAATTATGATTCTAAATTCCTCTTCTCATCCAGGACAAAGATAATTTTCATCACTTGTCTTTACCTGAAACATCAAAGATCATGGTTATACCAAATCATAATTCTTGTTCATAATCATACTAATAATTTCATCTTTGTACTACGGGCTAAAGATATTCGTCAACAGTTTATCTTTGCACTACTGGCCAAAGATATTCAACAACAGTTCATCTTTGCACTACAGGCCAAAGATATTCAACAACATATCATCTTTGCACTACAGGCCAAAGATATTCATCAACAGTTCATATTTGCACTACAGGCCAAATATATTCATCAACAGTTCATATTTACACTACATGCCAAATATATTAATATCTCAAAGAATTATAATCATTTTAGAATTTATATAAACAATAATTATAACCATGTTGATCAATTCACCTTTGCACTTAAGCTTAAGATATTCAATTATAAATTCAATGGTCATGATCATACCAGTCACAATTCAACTTTGCACTACAGGCCAAAGAGAACCCTAGTCATGATCATACCAATAATCTACCCATCTTTACACTCCAGTGAAAGAGAATTTCAACATCAAAGTTATAAAAATGTTATATATAATAGTAAAATCAATATAATCAAAACATCTAGATTTAATCTCAAGAGTAATATTCATAAATCAACTATAATTTAGTTAGAAAAAGAAACCAATTTTGTCTTGAATAGTACCCGTGAATAGTAACTCGTGAATAGTAATTCGTGAATAGTAACTCATGAATAGTAATCCCGACACAAAAAGGTAGAAATTCCACAATAAAATCCATACCAATATTTCGGTATAATGATATTGAAAGAATAACATTTCTTAAGCTTATAAACAATTTATTTAAATTGTTTACACTTACTAAATAATGCATTTAATCATTCAAAAATACCAAACTCATAAGATTTCATTACCAATAACCAAAATCCTCATCAAAAATCTGCATATACCTCATATAGGATTCTCAAGCTATAAAGTTCTATTTTCCAATTTTCTTACTTCACATAACATATTTAATTCATTTACTCATAACTAGTATATTTTCATGAAAAATACCAAATCAGTTCTAAAAATATTTCTTTTCTGGAATTTAGTATAATATAGTCCCATAGTGAACATATATTTTTCTCAGAATTTTTAAAAGTCATTTACTATTTTTCATATGGTCAAAACAGCCGAATATTTAGACATTTATCAAAAATTGTACTTTTGTCCAAAAATTCTGAAATTAACAGAGTATACTTCCATCATATACATGTACTCCCAATAAAAATTTCATCAATTTTGGAGTTAACCACAAGAAATTATACGCAGTTACTTTTAAAATAGTCTTTTCTCATAAAATTCATAACTCTCAATCTATACATCCAAAAATCACCATTTTTGGACACAATCAATAAAACTCATCAAAATATCGTTTTAAATTTTTCCAGAATTTTTGAAGTTCAGAAAAATTACGAAACTGAAAAACATAACAACCCTTAAAATCCCTTACTATCCCTTACTATCCCTTACCTCAAAAGAGCAGTACTTCTGATCGGTATAAGGCTGAAGGAAACTTGCATTGATGAATAGCAACTCACCAAGTATCTAAATACTCACAAAATACACTCAATAATCTAGATAGAGAAAGAGAGAAAGCTTATGTTTCTGGTGTGATTTTCAATTCTAACTTAGCCATCTATTTATAGGAAAATTTTAGTAGGTTTGACCTGCAACCTGATGGCTTTACCTGCTACTATTCTCACCCACCACATTTGAAATATAATTCAGCACATTTCTTCACCAACCACAAGTGGGGCCCACCAATTCTAGAATTTTCTACCAAAAATGATTTATAACCTGATTTCCGAATCAGCCACCTCTTAAAATTCATAACAAATCATACGTTCATTTTTAACGGTTCAAAATTTATGGACATATACTCAACTTATATATGTATAACATATCCAAAAATTACCACGATCCAACGGTCGGATTAAAAATTATAACCCCCGCAAAATATCTCAAAAACCCTGATTTTTAATACCTCCATTCCGACAAAAATACGGATAAAAACCTCAACATTCACTCCTTCATTTTTAACCACAAAAATATATCCCTCGTTTATATCCACATAAAATAAATATTTCCTTATCATATGAATCAATAATTAATTATTCACAAATAATATTATAGAATCACATTTATGACAACCAGGCCGTTCCCAAGAAAGAGGGGGCTTTCCAATAAGAATTTCTCCTTACTGGCGCGCAATTAGATGACCAAACCTCTCCTTAGACAGAACTTTCTAGACATTGACAATAATGTTATCTAATAATATTATTCAAATAATATGAATTATTGATCTGATAAAGGAAAATACTGTGCAGCAACAATTATTGAAACAACAATAATATAAAATATCAACGCAACAATTATTGAATCAATAAAATAAAATATTGAACAGTAACTACTGTAACAATTATTGAGTAGTGCCTTCTTACGTAAGAATCAATAATTTCAAAAATACTATGCAATACCGTGTGCTACTGTGCAATAACGCGTATTACTGTATTTTAACCACCGGGTATTCCAACAGTGTTAACGGTAACAATTACGCCGTTATTTGTAAAAACTCAAATTTATCGTTTTCCTTCACCCGACAGTTATTCGTTATGGGGCCCACAAATAGCTGCGCCGTCGTACGAATATTCTCCGACAGAAAGAATATTCCACGACCAAACGAATATTCCCCGACAACAATGATTATTTTATAACCACTTGCTTATTTTGAAAAAAATTCATATTTCACCCATAACATTAAACTTTTATCAATTTAACCATTTACTAAATAGTAATTATAAGAAAAATTGAATACTTTTATTTCATAAAATTCGGGGTCTTACAATACGCATGGTTGCATAGTAGCACACGGTATTGATTATTGATGCTTACATGAGAAGACAGTTAGTTATATTCAATTATTGCTACAGTAATTGCTGCATAGTAGCTCACGTTATTTGATTCAATTATTGTCAATATTTTATATATTATTAAATCAATAATTGAGACGATAAAGTTATTCATATTATTATTTGCAATATTGACGATGTCTAGAAAGTTCTGTTTATGAGAGGTTTGGTCACCTAATTGCGCGCTAATAGAGACAAATCCTTATTGAAAAGTCCCCTCTTTCATGGGAATGATCTAGTTATTAAATATTGTGAGTTATAATATTAATGATGAATAAGTTCGTATTGATTAAAGATGAAATTGATATTTTCATTGTGTTGGGATTATTAGTGTTAGTAAAAATCGATATCTATTTCGATAATAATGGATGTATGGAGGTTATATTGACCAATCGGGTAATTAATCGGATAAATGAGTAATTAATTGCTATCGATTTACATGCTTATAACTATTTATTCATATGTATGTACTATTGATTCACATACATGCACTATTAGGGGAGGTTGTGCAAGATTGATAATATTTGTATGACTAAATTAAAAATAGAGGTATAGATGAAGGTACTATACTGTAATTATTTTTTTTACATGTATAGAACTATTGATTCACATGATTGTACTATTGATTCACATGATATACTATTAGGGGAGGTGGTGCAAGTTTGATAATACTTGCATGATTAAGTTAAAAATAAAGGAAAAGATGAAGGTATTATATTGTAATATTTCGAGCCCCAAAACGTGCAATTATCAAAACTATATTTTCCTATAAATAGAAGCTTTCTTTCTTTATTCTCACCAATTCACTAAGACTCACAAGAGCAATTATAGAGAGAGAAACTATAGAGAGAAAGAAGAAGAGAAGTCTGCTAATTCACTATTCCAGTATCCAGTCTTCTTCTGAGGATAGGGGTATTATTTATTTCATATTCAGAAGAGATATTATTTTTTTGTATTCATATGAATATTATTTCCTTTCAATATTCGTAAGGAATATTATCTTCGTTCAATATTCGTTGGAATATTTTTTTCCGTTCAACAGTAGTAAGGGATATTATGTTTTTCAGTATTCATAAGGAATAATATTTTCTTCCATACTCTGTAGTATGTGAGTAATATTATTTCGTCTTATATTCCTGATTATAACTTCATTTTGTTAAAGTATTGCTTCTATACTCCGTGAAATTAGTAAAATATCCTTGAAATTTGCATTTCATCTAGTATCGTTTCACGAGGATATTTTCTACACATTCTTGTTAAATTTTAAGTTTTTCATGTCGGAGTACTGTCCATGAGTGGTATTCACTTATACGGTACTATTCACATAGTACTATTCACAAAGTACTATTCACGGGTACTATTCACAAAGTACTATTCACGAGTACTATTTACAAAGTATTATGCACGGGGTACTATTCCTGAAGTACTATTCACTAAAATACTATTCACCTGGAGTGCTATTCATGATAAAAATTAATTTCTTTTTGGTCCAAATCATTTTTGATACAATATTATTCTTGAATTTTACTCCATAAAGTAGTATCATGTTGACAATTTGGACATTATTCAATTCGGAATAAATTAAATTATAAATCTTTAAAAATTTATCATTTGCTTTCTTTTAATTGAATTCTTATATCATTGTCATCATCCTCATGTTTATATTGTTATGAAAATCATCTTTGGCTTACGTACATAGATGGACTATTGATTGGTATGATTATGACCAGGAATCATTCGGTATAATCATGACCATAATATTACAAATGACATGATAAAAGTCCTCATTGGCCCGTTGTAAGACCCCGAATTTTATGAAATGAAAGTATTCAATTTTTCTATAATTTAGTAAATGGTTAAATTGATAAAAGGGTTAAAGTTAAGAGTGACATTTGAAAATTTTACAAAATAAACAAGTTGATATAAAATATTTGTTGTGTCGGGGAATATTCAATTGGTCGGAGAATATTCGTTTTAACAGAAAATATTCGTACGACGGCATAATCATTGGCGGACCCCACAACGGAGGTACTGTCGTAGTTAGAAAACGACTGAAATATTTTTAACTGTTGAACTACTCGGTAGTAAAAGAACAGTAATACGCATGGTTGCATAGTAGCACACGGTATTGATTATTGATGCTTACATAAGAAGCCACTCAATTTATTCAATTATTGCCACAGTAATTGTTGTGTAGTATCTCACGTTATTTGATTCAATTATTGTCAATATTTTATATATTATTAAATCAATAATTGAGATGACAAAGTTATTCATATTATTATTTGTAATATTGACGATGTCTAGAAAGTTCTGTCGAAGAGAGGTTTGGTCACCTAATTGCGCGCCAATAGGGAGAAATCCTTATCGAAAAGCCCCCTCTTTCCTGGGAATGATCTAATTGTTAAATATTATGAGTAATAATATTAATGATAAATAAGCTCGAATTGATTAAAGATAAAATTAATATTTCCATTGTGCTGGGATTATTTGTGTTAGTGAAAATTGACAATTATTTCGATAATAATTAATTTGTGGAGGTTATATTGACCAATCGGGTAATTAATCGGATAAATGAGTAATTAATTACTATTAGTTCACATGCATATAACTATTTGCTCACATGAATTGAACTATTGATTTACATGCATTACTATTAGAGGAGGTGATGCAAGATTGATAATACTTACATGACTAAATTAAAAATGGAGGTATAGATGAAGGTAGTATACTGTAATTATTTTTTTTACATGTATAGAACTATTTATTCACATGATTGTACTATTGATTCACATGATGTACTATTAGGGGAGGTGGTGCAAGTTTGATAATACTTGCATGACTAAATTAAAAATGAAGGAAAAGATGAAGGTATTATACTGTAATATTTCGAGCCCCAAAACGTGCAATTATCGAAACTATATTTTTCTATAAATAGAAGCTCAGTCTTCTTTCATTCTCACCAATTCACTAAGACTCACAAGAGCAATTATAGAGAGAGAAGCTATAGAGAGAAAGAAGAAAAGAAGTCTGCTACTTCACTATTCCAGTGTCATGTCTTCTTCTGAGGTAAGGGGTATTATTTATTTCATATTCTGAAGAGATATTATTTTTCGTATTCGTATGAATATTATTTTCGTTCAATATTCGTAAGGAATATCATCTTCGTTCAATATTCGTAGGGATATTATTTTCGTTCAATATTCGTAAGGGGTATTATTTCTTTCGTATTCGTAAGGGATATTATTTTGTTCAATATTCATAGGAATAATATTTTCTTCCATACTCTGTAGTATATGAGTAATATTATTCCGTCTCGTATTCCTGATTATACCCTCATTTTGTTAAAGTATTGCTTCTATACTCCGTGAAATTAGTAGAATATCTTTGAAATTTGCGCTTCATCTAGTATCGTTTCACAATAATATTTTCTACACATTCTTGTTAAATTTTAATCTTTTCATGCCGGAGTACTGTCCATGAGTACAATTCACAAAGTACTATTTATAAAGTATTATTCACGAGTTACTATTTACGGGTTACTATTCACCCGGTTACTATTCACTCTGGTATTTGGCACACTTTTCATGTCGGGATACTATTCACGAAGTACTATTCCCGAAGTACTGTTTATAGGGTACTATTCACGGGGTACTATTCACCCGAAAAATATATTTGTCTTCTGTCTAAATTATTTTTGATACATGAATATTATTCTTGAATTTTACTCCACAAAGCAGTATCATATTGACAATTTGGATATTTTTAAACTCTGAATAAGTTTAAAGTATTTAATATTTATCCTTGATTTCGTTTGATTAATGCTTATGTCATTGTTATCATCCTCATGTTTATATTGTGATAAAAGTCATATGTGGCTTACGTGTATAGATGGACTGTTGATTGAAATGATTATGACCAGGGATTATTCTATATAATCATGACCGTAATGTTACAAATGATGTGGTAAAAGTCCTCATTGGGCCGTAGTGCATTAATGGACAGTTGTTGGTATGATTATTACCAGGGATTATTCGGTATAAACATGACCATTGGTGAAAACACGAATATCCTTGGCCCGTAGTGCATGAATAATTCGTGGTCGTGATACTAATGAATATCCTTAGCCGTAATGCATGGATAATTCATGGATATTATAGTAACAAATATCCTTGGCCGTAGTGCATGGATAATTCAGTGAGGTATTGAGCTGAGTCTCAGCGATAAAATATTAATAATAAATTTTTAATTCGTAGAAGATAGTAGATATCATGCTCTACTTGACTCTTCTAAAATACAGTTGTATGTCTTTGGTCTTTAGTGCAAAGATGAACTGTTAATGAATATCTTTGGCCCGTAGTGCAAAGATAAATTTATTAGTATGATTATGAACAGGAACTGTGATTTGGTATAACCATGATCTTTGATGTTTCAGGTAAAGACAGGTGATGAAAATTATCTTCGTCCTAGGTGCGAAGAGGAATTTAAAATCACAATTATGATTATGAGTTATTCACATGATTGTGGACATGAACTGTTGATTGATGTTACAGGGATAAAATATTGTTGGTAGACTTTTAACATGGAGAAGATAATAGACTTTATGGTCTATTTGACTCTTTTAATAGATTGCTCGTTCCGCTGCAACTATAGTTGAAAAGTTTTATCATCTATAATATGTTCTAAATCTCTGATTTATTACTGACGAAGGCTATTGATAATTTAATTATCTTTAGTCATGATATTCTTTACTGAGCTAGTTGTGCTCACCTTTTTGCTTCACAATTCCTTTCAGGTAATAAAAGTGTAGCTGGGTCGAGTGGGGGTTAACAGGGGATTAGAACGATGGTCTATAGCTGTTGAGGTTCTCCCAAAATAGGTGAGGCGAACCCAACTTTTGAAGGGTGTTTTGCCACTATCATACAAGTTGTCTAATGACAGACGACTTCGTATTATCATAAGACAGGGTTGTGCACATCCACTTGCTGAGTATATCTACGAGCACTACCTATATAATCTTGGAGTTTGGTTGAAATATAATTCTCAATTGGAGACAATAGAGATAATTATATGTCAAGAGAAGACTCACCATTGGAAAGAACATGATAGTAATCTTCTCATTTTTCTTTGGGGTCTATTGGGTCAACCAAGGATAATTATCGAGTCATATGATATCTATCATAACTTAGATGCATGGCCTTCCATGTACGAAGGTTTCCTTGGTTATTTTCCAAAGATTTTAATTTCTAAAACAGTTATTAACTGTACTTTTATGTAAAGTACCATTGTAAGGTGTTGTGATCGAGGCGCCATGAGAGTTACATATATTTGTATTAAAACTCACAGCTTATATGTTGTCATACTCTGCACAACAGTTCAGCAATTGTATAAATAAAGTTTATATTTGATTTCTGTAGTGTGATATCTGGCGACTCAGAATGGGGTTAGGGGGCCGTCCGGTACAAATGTACTGGACTAACGTCCGGTGCAGCATTAATATTTTTTTTTTTGGATTTTTACCACAATTATGAGAAAAAAAATAAAAAATAATAGAGTTTGAACAAAAAATTGTAAAAGGAAGTACATTTTTTATTGAAAGAAAACTAAAAACAGTTTTTTTTTCAATAAAAAATGTACTTCCTTTTACAGTTTTTTGTTCAAACTTGCTCTATTATTTTTTATTTTTTTTCTCATAATTGTGGTAAAAAAAAAAATTTAACACATGCACCGGACGGTACCGATCATTAAGATGCACCGGACCGCCCCCCAATTACTCAGAATGGGTCGTCTAGACCTATTTTGGGGGCGTCACAATGGTATCAGAGCTTAGGGATATGGTCTCTGGCGGAGATCTGGGATTATAACTAGGAGGGGAGAGACTAGTAATATGCTTCGCTAGTGTGTGTCATACCTAAGCTTAATTTTCTTACTTAAGTTGACAAATTATGATATGTCAATTAACCTTTGTTTTGAAGATATATTTTAGAATGATATCTGAAATACAGGAGATGAGCAATGGGAAAATCATGATACAGAGGAAATAATTGGGACGGTACAATCCGAAATGAAAGCAAGATATTCTCAATTCTTCGAAATATCAGGTACGTAAAGGAGGGGAGATTGTAAAACTCCGAATTGTATAAAATAAAAGTATTCAATTTTCCTATAATTTAGGAAATGGTTAAATTGATAAAAGGGTTAAAGTTAAGAGTGAAATTTGAAAATTTTGCAAAGTAAGCAAGTTGATATAAAATATTCGTTGTGTCGGGAAATATTTGATTGGTCGGAGAATATTCGTTTTAACAGGGAATATTCGTACGACGGAACAATCATTGGTGGACCCCACAACGGACGTACTGTTGTAGTTAGAAAACGACTGAAATATTTTTTAACTGCTGAACTACTCGGTAGTAAAAGAACAGTAATACGCGTGGTTGCATAGTAGCACACGATATTGATTATTGATGCTTACGTAAGAAGCCACTCAGTTTATTTAATTATTGCTACCGTAATTGTTGCATAGTATATCACGTTATTTGATTCAATTATTGTCAATATTTTATATATTATTAAATCAATAATTGAGATGACAAAGTTATTCATATTATTATTTGAAATATTGACGATGTCTAGAAAGTTTTGTCGAGGAGAGGTTTGGTCACCTAATTGCGCGCCAATAGGGAGAAATTCTTATCGGAAAGCCCCCTCTTTTCTGAAAATAATCTGTTTGTTAAATATTGTGAGTTATAATATTAATGATGAATAAGCTCGAATTGATTAAAGATGAAATTAATATTTCCATTGTGTTGGGATTATTTGTGTTAGTGGAAATCGACAATTATTTCGATAATAATGGATGTATGGAGGTTATATTGACCAATCGGGTAATTAATCGGATAAATGAGTAATTAATTGCTATTAGTTCACATGCATATAACTATTTGCTCACATGAATGGAACTATTGATTCACATGTATTACAATTAGGGGAGGTAGTGCAAGATTGATAATACTTGCATGACTAAATTAAAAATAGAGGTATAGATGAAGGTAGTATACTGTAATTATTTTTTTCACATGTATAGAACTATTTGTTCACATGATTGTACTATTGATTCACATGATGTACTATTAGGGGAGGTGGTGCAAGTTTGATAATACTTGCAGGACTAAATTAAAAATAAAGAAAAAGATGAAGGTGTTACACTGTAAATAGAAGCTCATACTTCTTTCATTCTCACCAATTCACTAAGACTCACAAGAGCAATTATAGAGAGAGAAGCTATAGAGAGAAAGAAGAAAAGAAGTCTGCTACTTCACTATTCCAGTGTCATGTCTTCTTCTGAGGTAAGGGGTATTATTTATTTCATATTCTGAAGAGATATTATTTTTCGTATTCGTATGAATATTATTTTCGTTCAATATTCGTAAGGAATATCATCTTCGTTCAATATTCGTAGGGATATTATTTTCGTTCAATATTCGTAAGGGGTATTATTTCTTTCGTATTCGTAAGGGATATTATTTTGTTCAATATTCATAGGAATAATATTTTTTTCCATACTCTGTAGTATGTGAGTAATATTATTTCGTCTCGTATTCCTGATTATACCCTCATTTTGTTAAAGTATTGCTTCTATACTCCGTGAAATAAGTAGAATATCTTTGAAATTTGCGCTTCATCTAGTATCGTTTCACAATAATATTTTCTACACATTCTTGTTAAATTTTAATCTTTTCATACCGGAGTACTGTCCATGAGTACTATTCATAAAGTACTATTCACGAGTTACTATTCACTTGAATATTATTCACTCGAGTATTTTGGGCACTTTTCATGCCAGAATACTATTCACGAGGTACTATTACAGTACGTGAGGCGAACCCAATTTTACTCCACAAAGTAGTATCATGTTGATAATTTGGATATTTTTAAAGTCTGGATAATTTAAAGTCTTTAATATTTATCCTTGATTTCGTTTGATTAATGCTTATATCATTGTCATCATCCTCATGTTTATATTGTGATAAAAGTCATCTTTGGCTTACGTGCATAGATGGATTGTTGATTGGTATGATTATGACCAGGGATTATTCGGTATAATCATGACCGTAATGTTATAAATGATGTGGTAAAAGTCCTCATTGGCCTGTAGTGCATTGATGAACAGTTGCTGGTATGATTATGACCAGGAATTATTCGGTATAATCATGATCATTGGTGAAAACACGAATATCCTTGGCCCGTAGTGCATGGATAATTCATGGTCGTGATACTAATGAATATCCTTAACCGTAGTGCGTGGATAATTCATGGATGTTATACTAACGAATATCCTTGATCGTAGTGCATGGATAATTCGGTGAGGTATTGAGTTGAGTCTCAGAAATAAAATATTGATAATAAATTTTTAATTCGTAGAAGATACTAGATATCATGCTATACTTGACTCTTCTAAAATACAGTTGTATGTCTTTGGCCTGTAGTGCAAAGATGAACTGTTAATGAATATCTTTAGCCCGTAGTGCAAAGATAAATTTATTAGTATGATTATGAACAGGAAATGTGATTTGGTATAACCATGATCTTTGATGTTTCAGGTAAAGACAAGTGAAAAAATTATCTTCGTCTTGGGTGCGAAGAGGAATTTAGAATCACAATTATGATTATGAGTTATTCACATGATTGTGGACATGAACTGTTGATTGATGTTATAGGGATAAAACATTGTTGGTGAACTTTTAACATGAGAAGATAATAGACTTTATGTTCTATTTGACTCTTCTAATGGATTGCTCGTTCTACTGCAACTATAGTTGAAAAGTTTTATCATCTATCATATGTTCTAAATCTCTGATTTATTACTGACGAAGGCTATTTATAATTTATTTATCTTTAGTCATGATATTCTTTACTGAGCTAGTTGTGCTCACCCTTTTGCTTCACAATTCTTTTCAGGTAATAAGACTGTAGCTGGGTCGAGCGGGGGTTAACAGGGGATTAGAACGATGGTCTATAGCTGTTGAGATTTTCCCTAAATAGGTGAGGCGAACCCAACTTTTGAAGGGTGTTTTGCCACTATCATACAAGATGTCTAATGATAGACGACTTCGTGTTATTATAAGACAGGGTTGTGCACATCCACTTGTTGAGTATATCTACGAGCACTTCCTATATAATCTTGGAGTTTGGTTGAAATATAATTCTCAATTGGAGACAATAGAGATAATTATATGTCAAGAGAAGACTCACCATTGGAAAGAACATGATAGTAATCTTCTCGTTTTTCTTTGGGGTCTATTGGGTCAATCAAGGATAATTTTCGAGTCATATGATATCTATCATAACTTAGATGCATGGCCTCCCATGTACGAAGGTTTCCTTGAGTATTTTCTAAAGATTTTAATTTCTAAAACAGTTATTGATTGTACTTTTATGTAAAGTACCATTGTAAGGTGTTGTGGTCGAGGCGCCATGAGAGTTACATATATTTGTATTAAAACACACAGCTTATGTGTTGTCGTACTATGCACGACAGTTCAACAGTTGTATAAATGAAGTTTGTATTTGATTTCTGTAGTGTGATATCTAACGACTCAGAATGTGGTCGTGTGGACCTATTTTGGGGGCGTCACACCGGTAGTGCATTGATGGACAGGTTTTGGTATGATCATGACCATGGGTTCTCTTCGGCCAAGGGTGCAAAAATAAATTATTTTATGGCGTAATCATAACCGTTGATGAAAACACAAATATCCTTGCCCCGTAGTGCATGGATAATTCGTGGTCGTGATACTAATGAATATCTTTGGCCCGTAGTGCATGTGATGTGGATTATTTATTGAGCTGGGTCTCAGCGATAAAATTGATGATAAACTTTTTAAATCATAGAAGATAGTAGATATCATGCTCTAGTTGACTTTTCTAATGGATTGCTTATTTCGCTGCAGTTGTTGATCTAAAACTTGTTGTCTATTATATTCTATCAGTTGTTATACTGTTGAAGGCTAAGGATAATTTATTCTGCATTATCTTAGTCATAATATTTCTTACTGTGCTAGTTGATCTCACCCTTTTCTTTCATTGTTCTCTTCAGGAAATGAGAATATAGCTGGGACTAGTCGGGAAATGGATTGACAGTCCAGATGTTTGTTTTATTAGTCCCCACTATTCTGTGAAATAGTGTGATAATAAATGTAATGATATTGAATTTGAGTGTGGATATTGTCTAGAAGACAATATTCGTGTTAAAACTCTTAGCTATGTTTTGTCGTATTTTACACGACAGTTGTATAATTAAGTTGTAGTTGTATTCTGTACCATGTATTTGGCGACTCAAAATGGGTGATGTATACCTATTTTGAGGGCGTCACACAAATGATGAAAGATGGGATGTTCAGAGGCTTAATGCAATTCATGCAACATCAGGCGATAGCAACTCCTATTCAAAATGCAGGTAGAAACACTGGCAACTCTCGGATGGTCACCGCTAAGCAGTTCAAGGAGCTGGGACCATCGGAGTTTTTAGGAGAACCAAAACCAGTTAAGGCGGAGGCGTGGATAAAGCAGATCACCAAGATATTTGATGTCTTGGGATGCTCCGAGGAGTAAAAGGTTCCCTTTGCCACCTTTATGTTGCAAGGAGAGGCAGATTACTGGTGGGGATCAGTAAAGCGTACTCAACCTGCCGCACTGAAGATGTCTTGGGAGAAGTTCCAAGAACTATTCAACGATAAGTACTTTCCTGAAAGTATTCGTCATATGAATGAGATAGAGTTCATCAAGCTGGAGCAGAATAATATGACTGTGTCGCAGTATGAAGCTAAGTTTGCCGAGTTATCCCGGTTTGCGTCCCACTTGGTTGATAATGAGGAGAGAATGACGCGGATGTTTCTAAGAGGTTTGAAACCTGAGATACGTCAATATTTAATTTCTCACAAATTGTGTTTGTATTCAGATGTTGTAAATAGGGCTCAGTTATTGGAGCGCGATAACGAGTCAACCCAACCAAGAGAAAGCAGCCGATAAAATGATAATACCAATGGTAGCAGTCATCGAAGCGGTGACAACAAATGTGGAGGGAATCAACATGCCAGAAATGGTAACCACTTCGGTGGTAATCATGGCCAAGATTGTAAAAGTGAACATTTCAAGAAGAGGAGATTCAACAATGATGGAAAGACGTTAGCACCAACACCCATTGTTAAAGAAGGAGAACGGCCACCGATCGTATGTTTCAAATGCAGAGGGGAGGGACACATCAGTCTAAACTGTATGCAGCAGTCCAAAACATGTTATAATTACGGAAGAGAAGGTCACCTAGCTCAATTTTATCGTACAGTGAAGCCAAGTTCAGCTGGGATAGAGGCACCAAAGGCCGTCCTAGAGAAGTCAAAACCAATAGTTCAAGGGAGAGTGTTTGTCGTGACCTCCCAGAAAGCAAGGAACCCGAACGAGGTCATCATGGGTAAGCTAATCATCAACTCTAGCGAAGTCTATACCTTATTTGATACCGGTTCGACCCATTCTTTTATTTCTCCTACTTGCGCTCAACGTTTAAATTTAACTCCGGAGAAATTAGACTTTGACTTATCTGTTGAAACTCCGTTGGGAGAAACCTTCATTACATCCACTGTTTATAAGTCTTGTTTGATTCAAATCGGCACCCTCACATTACATGTCGATCTTATTTCATTGAAAATACTTGCATTTGACGTAATTCTAGGGATTGATTGGTTAACTACTTATCATGTAAAAATTGATTGTTTTCGTAAGTTTGTTAGCTTTCATATTCCTAACCAACCTATTAAGCGAATTCAAGCAGCCAAATTATAAAAATCAATCACTGTCATCTCAAGCCATAAAGTTATTCGTTTATTGAAAAACGGATGTCAAGCTTTCTTAGCTCATGTCACGGATTTAAACAAAAATACGTCAGTTTTGAATGATATTTCTATTGTTAATAAACTTTCTGATGTATTCCCTGAAGAACTTCCTGGCCTACCCCCAGAGCGTTAAATTAAATTTTGTATCGACCTTGAACCCGGTACAAAACCCATTTCCAAAGCCCCATATCGAATGGCTCCTATTGAACTTCAAGAGTTAAAAACCTAACTGCAAGAATTATTAGACATCGGTTTCATTCGACCTAGTACGTCGCCGTGGGGTGCTCCTATTCTATTCATGAAGAAGAAAGATGGAAGTATGCGACTTTGTATTGATTATCGGGAGTTGAATCATGTTACCATCAAAAACAGGTACCCGTTGCCCCGCATTGATGACCTATTTGACCAGTTGGAAGGTGCCAAATTCTTTTCAAAGATTAATCTTCGTTCCGGATATCACCAGTTAAAGATTAAAACTGATGACATTCTAAAGACTGCTTTCAGAACTCGGTATGAGCATTACGAATTCCTAGTCATGTCTTTTGGATTGACTAATGCTCCTGATTCCTTCATGGCTATCATGAACCAAGTATTCAAGGAATATTTGAATCACTTTGTGGTCGTCTTTATTGATGACATCCTCATTTACTCCAAAAGCCATGAAGATCATGAGAAACACTTAAGGCTAACACTCCAAAAGCTTCGTGAAAACAAGCTTTATGCCAAGTTGAAGAAATGCGAGTTCTGGCTTGAGGAAGTGGCATTCCTTGGACACGTGATATCAAATCATAGAATATCTGTTGACCCAGCAAAGATTGAAGCAATACAAAGCTGAGAGCAACCTAAATCAGTAATCAAAATACATAGCTTTCTTGGCTTAGCTGGTTATTATCGGAGGTTCATATAAGGGTTTTCTCGAATCGCTACTCCATTAACTCAGCTGACTCGGAAAGATACTGTAAGACCCCGAATTTTATGAAATAAAAGTATTCAATTTTTCTTATAATTACTATTCAGTAAATGGTTAAATTGATAAAAGTTAAAGTTAAGGATGATATATAAAAAAAAAAATCAAAATACGCAAGTGGCTATAAAATATTCATTGTTGTCGGGGAATATTCGTTTGGTTGTGGAATATTCTTTTTATCGGGAATATCCGTACGACGGCGCAGTCATTTGTGGGCCCCATAACAGAATAATTGTCGGATGAAGATAACGACAAAATTGAGTTTTTATAATTAACGGCGTAGTTGTTACCGTTAACACTGTTGGAATACCCGGTGGTTAAAATACAGTAATACGCGTTATGGCACAGTAGCACACGGTATTGCACAGTATTTTTGAATTATTGATCCTTACGTAAGAAGGCACTACTCAATAATTGTTACAGTAATTACTGTTCAATATTTTATTTTATTAATTCAATAATTGATGCGTTGATTTTTTTTATATTATTGTCGCTCAATAATTGCCGCTGCACATCATCTCCATTATCAGATCAATAATTCATATTATTTAGAATAATATTATTAGATAGTATTATTGGCAATGTCTAGAAAGTTCTGTCTAAGGAGAGGTTTGGTCATCTAATTGCGCGCCAATAAGGAGAAATCCTTATTGAAAAGCCCCCTCTTTCCTGGGAACGGCCTGGTTGCCAGTACTGTGATTCTGTAATATTATTTGTGAATAATTAATTATTGATTTATATGATGAGGAGAATATTAATTTTATGTGGATATAGATGGAAAAGAAAATTTAAGTGACAATTGTTGAAAAATAATATTTTATCTTTTCTGATAAAATAATTTATTATTATATTTAATAATATAATAATGGTGATAGTTTTACAATGAATGTGGGATATATGAGTATATGAGGAGGAAGAGTATTTTTGTTGTATTAAATAATTAACACATGTTTTGTGTGTCGGTGGACCCCATTTCTTGACTGAAATTTGATTATAGCCTATAAAATAGCCCGTTTATGGATTTCGGTTAATTTCTGTTTAGAATTTGGAAAAACTTTCTTCTGCAAAGTTGTAGAGAATTGAATTTTCTATAAAAAAAAATGTGAGATTCGAATTTTCTTATAAAATGGCTATTTTCTATGAATTATTGAAGTTTCAAAAAATAAAATAATTTTTATTAAATTATAGGGTGGGACCCACTTTGGTTGGTGTTAATAACATGTGGGCTGCTATATTTTTTTTAGAATTGGCATGCTTGGATGGTTGGTCTTGGATGGTTGGTGTGTAGAAAAGAAAATTAATATTTTATTATTTTAGTCTCCTTTGGCGTTATAGTATTTTTCTATAAATAGGTGCTTATGTTAGAATTAAAAATCACACCAGAAATAGGTTTTCTTTCTCTCTATATTATCAAGCATATTTTTGTGAGTATTTAGATATCTTGAGTGTTGCTCAGCGTTATATCCGATATTCAAGTCAGAAATACTGCTCTTTTGAGATAAGGGATTTTAAGGATTATTATGTTTTTCAGTTCGTAATTCTTCTGACCTTCAGAAAATTCTGAAAAAATTTGAAATGATATTTTGATGAGTTTATTGATTGTGTCCAAAAATGGTGATTTTTAGATGTATAGATTAAGAGTTATAAATTTTACGGAAAAAGACTATTTTTAAAAGTAACCGCTTATAACTCCTTTTGGTTAACTCCAAAATTGATAAAATTTCTATTGGAAGTATATCTATATAATATCAGTGTACTCTGTGAATTTCGGAATTTTTGGATAAAATTACAATTTATGATAAATATCTAAATATTCGGCTATTTTGGCCATATGAAAAATAGTAAATGAGTTTTAAAAATTCTGAGAAAAATATATGTTCAATATGGGACTATATTCTGCTAAATCTCAGAAAAGAAATATTTTTGGAACTGATTTGATATTTTTCATGAAAATAGACTAGTTATGAGTAAATAAATTAAATATGTTATGTGAAGTAAAAAAATTAGAAAATAGGATTTTATGTGTAAGACCCCGAATTTTATGAAATAAAAGTATTCAATTTTACTTATAATTACTATTCAGTAAATGGTTAAATTGATAAATTTTAAAGTTAAGGGTGAAATATGAATTTTTTTCAAAATAAGCAAGTGGTTATAAAATAATCATTGTTGTCGGGAAATATTCGTTTAGGTCGTGGAATATTCTTTCTGTCGGGGAATATTCGTACGACGGCGCAGCTATTTGTGGGCCCCATAACGAATAACTGTCGGGTGAAGAAAATGACAAATTTGAGTTTTTATAAATAACGGCGTAGTTGTTACCGTTAACACTGTTGGAATACCCGGTGGTTAAAATACAGTAATACGCGTTATTGCACAATAGCACACGGTATTGCATAGTATTTTTGAAATTATTGATTCTTACGTAAGAAGGCACTACTCAATAATTGTTACAGTAATTACTGTTCAATATTTTATTTTATTGATTCAATAATTGCTACGTTAAAATTTTATATTATTGTTGTTCAATAATTGTTGCTGCACAGTATTTCCCATTATCAGATCAATAATTCATATTATTTGAATAGTATTATTAGATAGCATTATTGGCAATGTCTAGAAAGTTCTGTCTAAGGAGAGGTTTGGTCATCTAATTGCGCGCCAGTAAGGAGAAATCCTTATTGGAAAGCCCCCTCTTTCCTGGGAACGGCCTGGTTGTCATAAATGTGATTCTGTAATATTATTTGTGAATAATTAATTATTGATTCATATGATAAGGAAATATTTATTTTATGTGGATATAAACGAGGGATATATTTTTGTGGTTAAAAATGAAGGAGTTAATGTTGAGATTTTTATCAGTATTTTTGTCGGAATGGAGGTATTAAAAATTGGGGTTTTTGAGATATTTTGCGAGGGTTATAATTTTTAATCCGACCGTTGGATCGTGGTAATTTTTGGATATGTTATACATATATAAGTTGAGTATATGCCCACAAATTTTGAACCGTTAAAAATGAACGTATGATTTATTATGAATTTTACAAGATGACTGGTTCAGAAATTGTTGAATTTTCGGAGTTTATCATTTTGATGGAAAATTCTAGAATTGGTGGGCCCCACTTGTGGTTGGTGAAGAAATGTGCTGAATTATATTTCAAATGTGGTGGGTGGGAAAAGTAGCAGGTAAAGCCATCAGGTTGCAGGTCAAACCTACCAAAATTTTCCTATAAATAGATGGCTAAGTTAGAATTGAAAATCACACCAGAAACATAAACTTTCTCTCTTTCTCTCTCTATATTATGAAGCATATTTTGTGAGTATTTAGATACTTTGGTGAGTTGCTATTCATCAGTGCAAGTTTCCTTCAGCATCATATCCGATATCCAGTCAGAAATACTGCACTTTTGAGGTAAGGGATTGTAAGGGATAGTAAAGAATTTTAAGGGTTGTTATATTTTTTAGTTTCGTAATTTTTCTGACCTTCAAAAATTCTGGAAAAATTTGAAATGATATTTTGATGAGTTTTCTTGATTGTGTCCAAAAATGGTGATTTTTGGATGTATAGATTGAGAGTTATGAATTTTATGAGAAAAGACTATTTTAAAAGTAACCGCTTATAATTCTTGTGGTTAACTCCAAACTTGATAAAAATTTTTATTGGGAGTACATGTATATGATAGGAGTATACTCTGTGAATTTCAGAATTTTTTGATAAAAGTACAATTTTTGATAAATGTCTAAATATTCGACTATTTTGGCCATATGAAAAATAGTAAATGACTTTTAAAAATTTTGAGAAAAATATATGTTCACTATGGGACTATATTATGCTAAATTCCAGAAAAGAAATATTTTTGAAACTGATTTGGTATTTTTTATGAAAATATACTAGTTATGAGTAAATGAATTAAATATGTTATGTGAAGTAAGAAAATTGGAAAATAGGATTTTATAGCTTGAGAATCCTATATGAGGTATATGCAGATTTTTGATGAGGGTTTTGGTTATTGGTGATGAAATCTTATGAGTTTGGTATTTTTAAATGATTAAATGCATTATTTAGTAAGTGTAAACAATTTAAATAAATTGTTTATAAGCTTAAGAAATGCTATTCTTTCAATATCATTATACCGAAATATTGGTATGGATTTTATTGTGGAATTTCTATTTTTTTGTGTCGGGATTACTATTCATGAGTTACTATTCACGAATTACTATTCACGAGTTACTATTCACGGGTACTATTCAAGACAAAATTGGTTTCTTTTTATAACTAAATTATAGTTGATTTATGAATATTACTCTTGAGATTAAATCTAGATGTTTTGATTATATTGATTTTACTATTATATATAACATTTTTATAACCTTGATGTTGAAATTCTCTTTCACTGGAGTGTAAAGATGGGTAGATTATTGGTATGATCATGACTAGGGTTCTCTTTCGCCTGTAGTGCAAAGTTGAATTGTGACTGGTATGATCATGATCATTGAGTTTATAATTGAATATCTTAAGCTTAAGTGCAAAGGTGAATTGATCAACATGGTTATAATTATTGTTTATATAAATTCTAAAATGATTATAATTCTTTGAGATATTAATATATTTGGCATGTAGTGCAAATATGAACTGTTGATGAATATATTTGGCCTGTAGTGCAAATATGAACTGTTGATGAATATCTTTGGCCTGTAGTGCAAAGATGATATGTTGTTGAATATCTTTGGCCTGTAGTGCAAAGATGAACTGTTGTTGAATATCTTTGGCCAGTAGTGCAAAGATAAACTGTTGACGAATATCTTTGGCCCGTAGTACAAAGATGAAATTATTAGTATGATTATGAACAAGAATTGTGATTTGGTATAACCATGATCTTTGATGTTTCAGGTAAAGACAAGTGATGAAAATTATCTTTGTCCTGGATGAGAAGAGGAATTTAGAATCATAATTATGATTATGAGTTATTATATGATTGTGGACCAGAACTGTTGATTGATGTTACAGGGATAAAACATTGTTGGTGGATTTTTAACATGGAGAAGATAATAGACTTTATAGTCTATTTGACTCTTCTAATGGATTGCATGTTCCGCTGCAACTATGGTTGAAATTTTTTATTATCTACCATATGTTCTAAATCTCTGATTTATTATTGATGAAGATTATTGATAATTTATTTATCTTTAGTCATGATATTCTTTACTGGGCTAGTTGTGCTCACCCTTCTGTTCACAATTCCTTTCAGGTAATAAGAGTGTAGCTGGGTCGAGCGGGGGTAACAAGGGAATAGAATGGTGGTTATCATTTAGTAGTTATATTTGGTGAAGAAAATAGGGTAAGGCGAACCCAACGTTGGAAGGGTGTTTTGTCACTATCATACAAGATGTCTAATGACATACAACCTCGTGTCATCATAGGACAGGGTTGTGCTCATCCACTTGCTGAGTATATCTATGGGCACTACCTATATAATCTTGGTGTTTGTTTGAAGTATAATTCTCAATTAGAGACAGTGGAGATAATGATAAGTCAAGAGAAGACTCACCATTGGGAAGAATATGATAGTAATCTTCTCGTTTTTCTTTGGGGTCTATTGGGTCAACCAAGGATAATTCTGTGGCCATATGATATTTATCATAACCTAGACGCGTGGCCTCCCATGTACGAAGGTTTTCTTGAGCACTTCCCAAATATTCTAATTTCTAAAACAGTTTTTGAATATACCTTTATGTAAGGTGTCATTGTGAGGTGATGTCCACGGTTGGAACAAGAGTCACATTTGGTATGTATTTGTATCCAAACTCACAGCATATGTGTTGTTGTATTTTGCACGACAATTATTGTAATAAAGTTGTAGTTGTTTTCTGTACCATGTATTTGGTGACTCAGAATAGGTTGGATGGAATGGACCTATTTTGGGGTCGTTACATTATGGCTTGAGAATCCTGTATGAGGTATATGCAAATTTTTTATGAGGGTTTTGGTTATTGGTAATGAAATCTTATGAGTTTGGCATTTTAGGATGATTAAATGCATTATTTAGTAAAGTGTAAACAATTATAATAAATTGTTTATAAGCTTAAGAAATATTATTCTTTCAATATCATTATACCGAAATATTGGTTTGAATTTTATTGTGGAATTTCTACCTTTTTAATGTCGAGTTACTATTCACGATAAAATTGGTTTCTTTTTCTGACCAAATTATAGTTGATTTATGAATATTACTTTTGAGATTAAATCTATATGTTGATTATATTGATCTTATATTCATATATAACATTTTTATAACCCTAATGATGATATTTCTCTTGGACTTGAGTGTAAAGATGGGTAGATTTTTGGTATGATCATGACTATGGGTTCCCTTTGGCCAGTAGTGCAAAGTTGAATTGTTGACTGGTATGATCATGACCATTGAATTTATAATTGAATATCTTTAGCTTAAGTGCAAAGGTGAATTGATCAACATAGTTATAATTATTATTTATATAAATTCTGAAATGATTATATATTTCTTTGAGATATTAATATATTTGGCCTATAGTGCAAATATGAACTGTTGATGAATATATTTGGCATGTAGTGTAAATATGAACTGTTGTTGAATATCTTTGGCATGTAGTGCAAAGATGAACTGGTGATGAATATCTTTGGCCCATAGTGCAAAGATGACCTGTGGTTGAATATCTTTGGCCAGTAGTGCAAAGATGAATTGTTGATGAATATCTTTGGCCCGTAGTACAAAGATGGCATGTTGTTGAATATCTTTGGCCAGTAGTGCAAAGATGAACAGGTGTTGAGATGAACATGACCAACTGGTGATACAAATAAATATCTTTGGCCGTAGTGCAAAGATGAAGTTATTAGTATGATTATGAACAGGAAATGTGATTTGGTGTAACCATGATCTTTGATGTTTTAGGTAAAGATAGGTGATGAAAATTATCTTCGTCCTGGATGAGAAGAGGAATGTAGAACTACAATTATGATTATGAGTTATTCATATGATTGTGGACCAGAATTGTTGATTAATGGTACAGGGATAAAACATTGTTGGTGGATTTTTAACATGGAGAAGATAATAGACTTTGTAGTCTATTTGACTCTTCTAATGGATTGCTCGTTCCGCTGCAACTATGGTTGAAATTTTTATCATCTACCATATATTCTAAATCTCTGATTTAATTCTGTTGAAGGCTATTGATAACTTATTTATCTTTAGTCATGATATTCTTTACTGGGCTAGTTGTGTTCACCCTTCTGTTTCACAATTCTTTTCAGGTAATAAGAGTGTAGCTGGGTCGAGCGGGGGTAACAGGGGAATAGAACGGTGGTCATCATTTAGTAGTTATATTTGGTGAATCATCTAGGGTGAAGCGAACCCAACGTTGAAGGGTGTTTTGCCACTATCATACAAGATGTCTAATGACATACAACCTCATGTCATCATAAGACAGGATTGTGCTCATCCACTTGCTGAGTATATTTACGAGCACTACCTATATATTCTTGGTGTTTGTTTGAAGTATAATTCTCAATTAGAGACAGTGGAGATAATGATAAGTCAAGAGAAGACTCACCATTGGGAATAATATGATAGTAATCTTCTCATTTTCCTTTGGGGTATATTGGGTCAACCAAGGATAATTCTGTGGCCACATGATATCTATCACAACCTAGAAGCATGGCCTCCCATGTACAAAGATTTCCTTGAGCACTTCCCAAAGATTCTAATTTCTAAAACAGTTTTTGACTATACCTTTATGTAAGGTGTCATTGTGAGTTGCTGTCCACGGTTGGGACATGAGTCACATTTGATATATATTTGTATCCAAACTCACAGCATATGTGTTGTTGTATTTTACACGACAATTGTTGTAATAAAGTTGTAGTTATTTTTTGTTCTATGTATTTGGCGACTCAGAATAGGTTGGATGGAATGGACCTGTTTTGGGATTGTCACAGATACAAAATTCGGTTGGAGCGGAGAATGTGAGAAGAGTTTTCAAGAACTCAAGAGAAGACTCATTTCAGCACCTGTTCTGACAATACCATCTGGCTCGAAGGGATTTGTTATCTACAGTGATGCTTCAGGTAAAGGTTTAGGATATGTTCTCATGCAACATGAGAAAGTCATAGCCTGTGCATCTCAACAACTCAAAGAATATGAGAGGAATTTTTCTACTCATGATCTAGAGTTGGCAGCTGTTGTCTTTGCACTTAAAATTTGGAGGCATTACTTGTATGGGGAGAAAGTGGAGATCTATACGGATCATAAAAGCCTCAAATATTTCTTCAACCAAAAAGAACTCAACATGCAGCAACAACGTTGGCTCGAACTGTTGAAAGATTATGATCATACCATTTAATACCACCTTGAAAAAGCGAATGTGGTAGCTGAAGCATTGAGTAGAAGATCATATGCAGGTACGAGTGCGTTATTGTCAACGCAAAGGCCCATTTTATATGACTTGCAAAGGATGGAGATAGAGTTAAAGACTCCAGGGACCCACGTGATGATGACAAACATACGAGTAGAACCGACTTTAATCGATAAAGTTAAAGCTACTCAAGTTAAAGACCTAGAGATGATGCGTATGAGGAAGAAAGTGCAAGAAGGTGCTATCTCGGAAGCAGGAATTGATGAAGAAGGAATTCTACGAGTCAACTCTAGACTTTGTGTTCCTAACGACCCTGATTTAAAATATAAAATTATAATGGAGGCGCACAACACACCGTTTGTAATCCATCCTAGAAGTACCAAGATGTATTGTGATCTTTGACATATATTTTGGTGGAGCAATATGAAAAGAGAGATTGCAGAGTTTATCTCAAGGTGTCTAATGTGTCAACGAGTCAAGGCGGAGCATCAAGCGTCAAAAGGTCCATTGCAACCACTTAAAATTCTAGAATAGAAGTGAGAGCACATTACCATAGATTTCGTTACTATTCTTCCTAAGGTTTCTCAAGGCATAGATGCAATTTGGGTCATTGTTGATAGATTGACCAAGTCTGCTCATTTCTTACCTATACGAGAAACTTTTACACTTGAACGTCTTGCTCGTATGTACATAAATGAGATTGTAAGACTGCATGGTATGCCAGTATCCATAGTTTCTGATCGAGACCCAAGATTCACTTCACGGTTTTGGGTTAGTTTGCAAAAAGCTATAGGCACAGATTTACGTTTTAGTTCGGCATATCATCCTCAAACGGACGGGCAGTCAAAGAGGACTATTCAAACTCTTGAAGATCTATTAAGACTCTGTGTTCTTGACTTCAAGGGAAGTTGGGACAAGTTCTTACCATTAGTGGAATTCTTCTATAACAACAGTTATCAAGCAAGTATCGGCATGGCTCCATTTGAGGCGTTGTATGGAAGAAATTGTCGTTCTCCAGTATGCTGGGATGAGATGGGTGAAGCAACGTTGTTGGGACCAGAATTGGTACGTATGACTATAGAGAAGATTCAAATGATCAGGCAACGTATAAAAACCTCACATGATCGTCAAAAGAGTTATGCTGATCTTCATCGAAAGGACGTGAAATTCAATGTTGGAGAACATGTGTTGTTACGTGTCGCTCCATGGAAGGGAGTTACGAGATTTGAAAAGAGAGGAAAGCTCAATTCTTGATTCATTAGCCCATTTAAAATCCTTGATCGAGTAGGAACTGTGGCCTATAGACTCGCTTTACCACCATATATGTCTCATGTTCATAATATTTTTTACATATCCATGTTACGTAAATATGTGGAAGACCCGAACCACATTATTGAGTTAGAACCGGACAAAATAGCGGAAGATTTAACATATGAAGAGGTTCTTATTAAAATCTTAGATAAGAATGAACATATTCTACGCTCCAAGGTTATACCTCCAGTAAAAGTTTTGTGGAAAAATCATGATGTTGAGGAAATGAACTGGGAGTTAGAATCTGAAATGAAATCAAGGTATTCTCACCTCTTCGTCATACCAGGTACGTACCTTAATTTCAAGGGCAAAATTTCATAAGAAGGGGAGGTTGTAAGATCCCAACTTTTATGAATAAAGATGAATTTTCTATAAATATCATTTTTGAATATTAAGGAGTGAATTTGATATAATGTTATAGTTGTGGGTAATATTTATCAATTTTGCAAAGTACGCAAGTTGTTATATTATATTCAATTGGTCGGAGAATATTCGTTTTAACAGGGAATATTCGTACGACGGCACAATCATTGGTGGACCCCACAACAGAATTATTGTCAGAATGAGAAAATAACAGAAATATTTTTATAAAAATAACGGCGAAAGTTTTACCGTTAACTGTTGAAATACCCGGTGTTAAAAGTATAGCAATACGCATGGTTGCATAGTAGCACACGGTATTGATTATTGATGCTTACGTGAGAAGTCACTCAATTTTATTCAATTATTGCTACAGTAATTACTGTATAGTATCTCACGTTATTTGATTCAATTATTGTCGATATTTTATATATTATCAAATCAATAATTGAGACGATACAATTATTCATATTATTATTTAAAATATTGACGATGTCTAGAAAGTTCTGTCGAGGAGAGGTTTGGTCACCTAATTGCGCGCCAATAAGGAGAAATCCTTATCGGAAAGCCCCATCTTTCCTGGGAACGATCTAGTTGTTAAATATTGCAAATAATTATAATGATGAATAAATGTTGTTAAAAATATTAAGGAAATTTTTATGAAGTATTTGTTGTAAATTTACTTATTATTTGGACCCCCATTTACCTATTTTTTAAAATAATTGGTAGAGTATATATATATATATATATATATATATATATATATATATATATATATATATATATATATATATATATATATGTTAGAGTTAGAGCCCTAGAGACCAATTATTTGATATAATTGCTTAACGTTTCGATATTATATTTGATTGAATAAATGAATGATTTTATTATGGTTTTATTTACTGCGTTACATAAATGTTAACATAATAAAATTCCTTAGAGTACTGATACAAATTATATAGTTTCAAATATGTGACTTGAACATGAGATTATGTAATTACAATTAGTATCATTGCTCTTAAATGCCCCTAGTCGAGTATCATTGTTGATGGGACAACAATGATGCATTGAGACTAGTATGTGGATTGACTGATGACCAAATCTCATTGGTCATAAATATATGAGATATTAAGTCAATGCATAGGTACGTGTTAGATAACGATGTACTGGACATACCCACCATGAGAATCATATATGGAGCATTATGCGAAGTGTCATTAGCGATTCTCATAGTGACAATGATGCAATGATCCTCCGACCTGAAATCACTATATTACTACACAGAAATTTATGTACTTTGATATCATTAAAAGTCACCTTTAATAGGGTGGACAATAAAGATGATTATTGGGTACATCATGAATCGTGTGAGGAACATAAGTGATCTATATGAAATTTAACCCTCCTATATATTAGGGGTGATATCCATAGGCCTCTTGATTGAGTAGGACTATGAAATGCATGGTCATGCTTAAATAGTGATTTGTTACATGTAGTCTACTCATTGATCAAGAAAATTCATATTAAATTGTGAAGAGTATGACACATTCTATGACTCGAGTTTAATCTAGGATGTCAAGGTTAAAAGGATTAAATTACATTGAAATATTGGTCACGAAAAGGTTGCATCGAATCATCGATCTTATTATTACTTGGGTAGCAGTGATGCATTACTAGATGTCGCTCGCTGTTTATAATTTTATAATATGATTTTAAAATTGTTGCCAACGTAATAATAACCTATAGGGTCACACACATAGAACGCAATTAAAAGAGAATTAATTTAAATTGTAAATATTTAAATATGTCAATATGATTGATAGTATTTAAATTACGAATTTAAATTAATAGGATAATTTATATATATAGGTATATTAATTAAGATATAATATATATATATATATATATATATATATATATATATTTAGATTTTATTTTAATTAGATTAGGGTTTTGATTAATTCCGAATTACTGCTATATATATGATATATCAGCGTTTTAGGGAAGTTAATCATAACCTAAAACCCTAGCCGCTCTTAGAGAGAGACTAGAGAGAAACAGTTTCAAAAATCCTCATTCTTGGTGGCTAGTACTGCAGTTCCTTTTACTGCAGATCGTACGACGATTTGTGGGGCGTTCGTGTGGATACCGTAGAGGCGCGATTCATTTGGATTGCACTGGAGATTCGATCGCATCAATTTCACCTTCAATAATCGGTATAAATTTCTAATCACTGAATTAATATGGTTTTTGCATGGATCCTGTTTTAGAGTTTTAAAATTGCGCTTTAAATTGTTTATTTCCGCTGCGTTTTATGTGTCGAAATCCCAACAATAAATATATATATATATATATATATATATATATATATATATATGTGTGTGTGTGTGTGTGTGTGTGTGTGTGTGTTTGTTTGTGTTTGTGTGTGTATAAAAGGGACTTGTGTGGGTAGAATTTGAAAACATGTGTATGTGTAAGTTAAAAAAAATGGTGGTGGTGGAAAAGTGTTTGTGATGAAAGTGATAGGTGGATGAAGATTGGTGTTGGGTGATGTTGATATATATATATATATATATATATATATATATATATATATATATATATATATATATATATAGAATTTTGTTTTATGTGAATATTAAACATCCGTGATTTCTCAAAAAACCTTCGCCCGTGAACTACTGTGCAGTCCATGATTCTAAAATTCAAATAGTATCCTTTCCATTATTCTATAAATAGGATGCTTAGTTAAAATTGAAAATCACACCAGAATCAGAGAATTCTTCTTCTATAATCTTGAGCGTATTTCTTTAGAGTTTAAGGAAGCTTTGAGCGTAGTAAACAGATCAAGTTTTCTTCAAGAATATCCCCGCCCTACAAGTCGGAATACTCTTCTTTTTAAGGTAAGAAATATTATTTTTATTCAGTATTCATATGAAATAATATTTTCTTCCATACTCTGTAGTATGTAAGTATTATTATTTCGTTTCAGATTTCGAATTCTACACTCGTTTTGTTAAAGTTTTGGCTTCTATACTCGATGAAATTAGTAGAATATCCTTGATATTTGCGCTTCATCCAGTATCTTTTTATGAAAATATTATTCTGAGCATTCTTGATAAGTTTTAATTTTTTCATACCAGAGTACTATTTACGGGGTGCTATTCCCGAAGTACTATTCACTCGATTACTATTCACCCGGGGTACTATTCATGACAAAAATTGATTTTTTTCGGTCCAAATCATTTTTGATACAATATTATTCTTGAATTTTACTCCACAAAGTAGTATCATGTTGACAATTTGGACGTTTTTGAATTCTAGAAAAATTAAATTATAAATCTTTAAAATTTATCATTTGCTTTCTTTTAATTGAATTCTTATATCATTGTCATCATCCTCATGTTTATATTATTATGTAAGTCATCTTTGGCCCGTAGTGCATAGATGGACTTGGTATGATTATGACCAGGGATTATTCAGTATAATCATGACCGTAATGTTATAAATGATGTGGTAAAAGTCATCATTGGCTCGTAGTGCATTGAAAGATAGTTGTTGGCATGATCATGAACATTGATGAAAACACAAATATCCTTGGCCCGTAGTTTATGGATAATTTGTGGTCGTGATACTAATGAATTGTAAGACCCCAACTTATTAATGAATAAAATCAAATTTTCTCTAAATATTATTGTGAATAATAAGGGGTTAATTTGATATAATACTTTGGTTATGGGTGAAATGTGCAAATTTTGCAAAATAAGCAAGTGGTTATAAAATACTCATTTTGTCGGGGAATATTCGTTTGGTCGTGGAATATTCTTGCTGTCGGGGAATATTCGTACGACGGCGCAGCCTTGTGTGGGCCCCATAACGAAAGCGATTGGATGAAGAAAACGATAAGTATAAGTTATTTATAAATAACAGCGTAGTTGTTACCGTTAATACTGTTGGAATACCCGGTGGTTAAAATACAGTAGCACACGGTATTGCACCAATTATTGATTCTTACGTAAGAAGGCACTACTCAATAATTGTTACAGTAGTTATTGTTCAATATTTTATTTTATTGATTCAATAATTGTTGCGTTGATATTTTATATTATTGTTGTTTTAATAATTGTTGCTGCACAGTATTTTCCATTATCAGATCAATAATTCATATTATTTGAATAATATTATTAGATAACATTATTGGCAATGTCTAGAAAGTTTTGTCTAAGGAGAGGTTTGGTCATCTAATTGCGCGCCAGTAAGGAGAAATCCTTATTGGAAAGCCCCCTCTTTCCTGGGAACGGCCTGGTTGTCATAAATGTGATTCTGTAATATTATTTGTGAATAATTAATTATTGATTCATATGATAAGGAAATATTTATTTTATGTGGATATAAATGTTAGATATATTTATTGTGGTTAAAAATGAAGGAGTTAATGTTGAGGTGTTTTATCAGTATTTTTATCGGAATGGAGGTATTAAAAATCAAATCAGGGTTTTTGAGAAATATTGCGGGTGTTATAATTTTTAATCCGACCGTTGGATCGTGGTAATTTTTGGATATGTTATACATATATAAGTTGAGTATATGTCCACAAATTTTGAACCGTTAAAAATGAACGTATGATTTATTATGATTTTTACGAGATGACTGGTTCAGAAATTGTTGAATTTTCGGAGTTTATCGTTTTAATGAAAAACTCTAGAATTGGTGGGCCCCACTTGTGGTTGGTGAAGAAATGTGCTGAATTATATTTCAAATGTGGTGGGTGGGAATAGTAGCAGGTAAAGCCATCAGGTTGCAGGTCAAACCTACTAAAATTTTCCTATAAATAGAGGGCTAAGTTAGAATTGAAAATCACACCAGAAACAAATTTTCTCTCTTTCTCTCTCTAGATTATTGAGTGTATTTTGTGAGTATTTAGATACTTTGAGAGTTTCTATTCATCAGAGCAAGTTTCTTTCAGCCTTATACCGGTATTCCGACCAGAAGTACTGATATCTTGAGGTAAGGGATATTATTTTCTTCTTAAATGATATTATTTTCTTCAATATCATTATGCTGAAATATTGATATGAGTTTTTATCAAATTTGAAACTTTTTGTGTCGGAGTTACTATTCACGTATACGGCACTATTCACGAATACGGCACTATCCACCGAAAAATAAAATTTTCTCTTTTTGTCCAAGATGTCTATTATGGTTACTATCTTTGATTGTATCCATGTTTTGATCTTTATTTTTGAATTCTGCTTCACAATTGATTATTATGAAGTATTATTGATCTTGGATAAACTGTTATACGAATCCCTACTATTTGTCCTTCTGTCTCACTGGATTCGTTCTCTTTAAGATATTTTTCATCATCCTCAGTCCTAAATGATGATATTACTGAATATCTTTGGCCTGTAGTGCAAAGATGTATGATTACTTGATGAATATCTTTGGCCTGTAGTGCAAAGATGAACAGGTGTTGAGATGAACATGACTGACAGGTGATACAAATGAATATCTTTGGCCTGTAGTGCAAAAATGAATATTTGGATAAAGATGATTATTAATTGATGTTACAGGGATAAAATATTGATGATGGACTTTTAAATCTTAGAAGATAGTAGAATTCTTTCTCTACTTGACTCTTCTAATGGTTTGTTATTTCCGCTGCAGTTGTTGATCTAAAACTTGTTGTCGATTATATTCTATCAGATTTTTCCCTGTTGAAGACTAACGATAATTTGTTGTATATTATCTTAGTCATAATATTCTTTACTGGGCTAGTTGAGCTCACCCTTTTCCTTTTTGTTCCATTTTTCTTCTCAGGAGGTGAGAACATAGCAGGATCTAGTCGGGGTATGGAGTGATGGTTCTAGAAAGATGTTTTAGCAGTCCTCACTATTTCTGTAAAATAGTGTTTGAATAATTGTAATGAGGATTTATTTGAGTGTGGATATTGTCCAGAAGACAATATTTGTATTTAAACTCACAGTATGTGTTGTCGTATTTTGCACGACAATTGTATTATTGAAGTTGTAGTTTGCTTTCTGTACCATGTATTTGGCGACTCAGAATGGGTGTTGTATACCTATTTTGGGGGCGTCACAGTTGGTATCAGAGCTTAGGGATATGATCCCTGGCTGAGATGTGAGACAAGAACTAGGAGGGGAGAGACGGGGAATTCATTCGCTAGTATGACCTGACTAAGTTTATTTGGTGTTTATTTGGTCGGTCAGAGTATAGGGATAATATATGACATGACTATTAACCCTTGTTTTATGGTAGTATTTAAGAATGGCAGCTGAGAACGTTAATAATGGAGTAAATCAGACCGTGGAGACACCTTTGATCACCACCCAGGGGAACGTGCAACAGGAAGGCAATATTCCTCCTGTAAACAACGTTACCGAGCAAACGATGAATGATGGAATGTTTAGGAGCTTTTTGCAGTTCATGCAAAATCAAACGAGGGAGACTCGTGTGCAGAATACGGGTGGAAATGATAACAACGCGTGGTTTGTCACAGCTAAGCAGTTCAAAGAATTGGGACCACCAGAATTTAAGGGAAAGCCGGATCCGATCATGGCAGAAATGTGGGTCAAGCAAATTACCAAGATATTTGATGTCTTGGGATGCACGGAGGAACAGAAGGTTACATTCGCCACCTTTATGTTCAGCTAAGCAGTTCAAAGAATTGGGACCACCAGAATTTAAGGGAAAGCCGGATCCGATCATGGCAGAAATGTGGGTCAAGCAAATTACCAAGATATTTGATGTCTTGGGATGCACGGAGGAACAGAAGGTTCCATTCGCCACCTTTATGTTCCGCGGTGAGGCAGACTACTGGTGGGAGTCTGTGAAGCGTACCCAGCCTGACGCACTCAACATGTCATGGGAAACGTTTCAGAAACTGTTTAATGACAAGTACTTTCCTGAAAGTATTCGTCATATGAAGGAGGTAGAGTTTATCAGACTGGAACAAAACAACATGACGGTGTCCCAGTACGAGGTGAAGTTTGCAGAGTTATCCAGGTTTGCACCTCATTTGGTCGAAAATGAGGAACGAATGACAAGGATGTTTCTGAGAGGTCTAAAACCCGAGATTCGACAATATCTTATCTCTCATAAATTTTCTTTATATTCAGATGTTGTAAACATGGCTCAATTATTAGAGCGAGATAATGAGTATGTGCAACCGAGGGACCACAACCAGGGTCATACCGGTGGCGGCAGTCATCGAAGCAATGAAAACCAGCAGGGAGGAAAACATTCAGACAAAAGCGGTAACCACTCTGGTGGTAATCGTGGTCGTGATAATAGAAGGAGCGAGTCGGAAGGAGATTTCAAGAAGAGAAGGTACAACAATGATAACGTGAAGACGTCAGCACAAACATCAACTGTTTCTAGGGGAGGAGAACGACCACCGGTCGTATGTTACAAATGTGGGAAAGAGGGACATATCAGCCCAAACTGCCCACAACAATCCAAGGTATGTTATAACTGTGGAAAGGAGGGTCATATAGCTCGAGAGTGTTCTGTAGCAAAACCAAGTTCAGCGGGGATGGTGACTCCAAAAGTTGTCCCGGATAAGTCGAAATCAGCGGTTCCTGGAAGGGCGTTTGTCGTGACTGGCCAAAACGCGAGAAACCCGAACGAGGTGATCACGGGTAAGCTAATCTTGAATTCTTGCGAAGTTTATACTTTACTAGATACCAGTTCTACCCATTCTTTTATCTCTCCTGCTTATACTCAACGTTTAAACTTGACTCCGGAGAAATTGGAATTTGACTTATCTGTTGAAACTCCGTTAGGAGAAACTTTCGTTACATCCACTGTTTATAAATCTTGTTTGATCCAAGTTGGCACCATCACATTACCTGTTGATCTTATCTCTTTAAAGATACTTGCTTTTGATGTGATTTTAGGAATTGATTGGTTAACTACTCATCATGCCAAAATTGATTGCTTTCGTAAGGTTGTTAGTTTTCATATTCCTAAGCAACCTGTTATTTAAATTCAAGCAACCAAACCATTGAAGTCAAACTCTTTCATATCAAGCCGTAAAGTCATTCGTTTATTGAAAAACGGATGTCAAGCTTTCTTAGCTATGTCATGGACTTGAACAAAAATACGTCAGATTTGAGTGATATTTCTGTTGTTTGTTCCTGACGTATTTCCTGAAGAATTTCTTGGACTACGCGTGATATTGAATTTTGTGTCATCTTTGAATCTGGTACAAAACTCACTTCTAAAATCTCATATCGAATGGCTCCTATTGAACTTCAGGAGTTAAAAACCTAACCGTAGAAGTTTGTACCCGAGCCTTTATCTGGTGACTTCCTTTGCGGAATGCACTGAAGCCAAACTCTCCGTAGGGGATGCCATATTCGTGCGGTAGTAAACTGATAAGTGTCATTGTGACGTAATATCCACGATTGGGATATGAGTCACAGTTGAGAGCAACCTAAGTCAGTAATCGAAGTACATAGCTTTCTGGGCTTAGCTGGTTATTATCGGAGATTTGTGGAAGGATTTTCTCGAATCGCTACTCCGTTAACTCAGCTGACTCGGAAAGATACAAAATTCGTATGGAGTGAGGAATGCGAGAAGAGTTTCCAAGAACTCAAGAGTAGACTCATTTCGGCACCTGTTCTGACAATACCATCTGGTTCGGATGGATTTGTTATCTACAGCGATGCTTCAGGCAAAGGGTTAGGATGTGTTCTCATGCAACATGGGAAAGTCATAGCCTATGCCTCACGACAACTCAAAGAATATGAGAGGAATTATCCTACTCATGATTTGGAGTTGGCAGCAGTCGTTTTTGCGTTGAAGATTGGAGACACTACCTGTATGGGGAGAAAGTGGAGATCTATACAGATCATAAAAGCCTCAAATATTTCTTCACCCAAAAGGAACTCAACATGCGGCAGCGACGTTGGCTCGAGCTGTTGAAAGATTACGATCATACCATCCAATATCATCCTGGAAAAGCAAACGTAGTAGCTGACGCATTGAGTAGAAGATCATATGCGGGTACGAGTGCAATGTTGTTAACACAAAGGCCCATTTTGTATGACTTGCAAAGGATGGAGATAGAGATGAAGGCTCCAAGTACCCACATGATGATATCAAATATACGAGTAGAACCGACTTTAATCGATAAAGTTAAAGCTGCTCAAGCTACGGACATGGAGCTGATGCGTATGAAGAAGAAAGTGCAAGAAGGTGCTATTCCAGAAGCAAGAATCGATGAAGAAGGAATACTTCGAGTCAACTCCAGACTTTGTGTTCCTAACGATTTTGACTTGAAGCATAGAATAATGATGGAGGCACACAACACACCGTTTGCAATCCATCCTGGGAGTACCAAAATGTATCACGATCTTCGACATACATTTTGGTGGAGCAATATGAAAAGAGAGATCGCGGAGTTTATCTCGAGGTGTTTAACTTGTCAACGTGTAAAGGCGGAGCATCAAGTACCAAAGGGTCCATTGCAACCACTTGAGATTCCGAAATGGAAGTGGGAACACATTACTATGGATTTTGTTACGGGTCTTCCCAAGGTTTCTCAAGGCATAGATGCGATTTGGGTTATTGTTGATAGATTAACCAAGTCCGCTCATTTCTTGCCGATACGTGAGACTTATTCCCTTGAACGTCTTGCTAGTATGTACGTGAACGAGATTGTGAGATTGCATGGCATGCCAGTATCCATAGTTTCGGATCGTGACCCAAGATTCACTTCACGATTTTGGGTTAGCTTGCAGAAAGCTATGGGCACGGATTTACGATTCAGTTCGGCATACCATCCTCAAACGGACGGACAATCAGAGAGGACTATTCAAACTCTTGAAGATCTATTAAGACTTTGTGTCCTAGATCTCAAAGGGAGTTGGGATAAGTACCTACCATTGGTGGAATTCTCCTACAACAACAGTTATCAGGCGAGCATAGGTGTGGCTCCATTCGAGGCGTTGTATGGAAGAAAATGTCGTTCTCCAGTATGCTGGGACGAGGTGGGTGAAGCAACATTGTTGGGACCAGAGTTGGTACGCATTACTACAGAGAAGATCCAAACGATTCGACAACGTATACAAACGGCACAGGATCGACAAAAGAGTTATGCGGATCTTCATCGGAAGGACGTGGAATTTAATATTGGGGATCATGTATTATTACGTGTTGCACCATGGAAGGGAGTTACAAGATTTGGGAAGAGAGGAAAGCTCAATCCAAGATTTGTTGGTCCATTTGAGATTCTTGAGCGAATAGGAAATGTGGCATATAGACTCGCATTACCTCCAAGCATGTCTCGTGTTCATAATGTTTTTCACATATCTATGCTTCGTAAATATGTTAAAGACCCGAACCACATTATTGAGTTAGAACCAGACGAGATAGCTGAAGATTTAACGTACGAGGAGGTACCTGTTAAGATCTTGGATAGGAAAGAACATGTCCTACGCACGAAGGTTATACCACAAGTTAAGGTTTTGTGGAGAAACCATGCTATTGAAGAAATGACCTGGGAGTTGGAATCAGAAATGAAAGCGAGGTATCCTCACCTTTTTGAAACATCAGGTACGTACGTCAATTTCGAGGACGAAATTTCATAAAGGAGGTTGTAAGACCCCAACTTATTAATGAATAAAATCAAATTTTCTCTAAATATTATTGTGAATAATAAGGGGTTAATTTGATATAATACTTTGGTTATGGGTGAAATGTGCAAATTTTGCAAAATAAGCAAGTGGTTATAAAATATTCATTTTGTCGGGGAATATTCGTTTGGTCGTGGAATATTCTTGCTGTCGGGGAATATTCGTACGACGGCGCAGCCTTGTGTGGGCCCCATAACGGAAAGCGATTGGATGAAGAAAACGACAAGTATAAGTTATTTATAAATAACGGCGTAGTTGTTACCGTTAATACTGTTGGAATACCCGGTGGTTAAAATACAGTAGCACACGGTATTGCACCAATTATTGATTCTTACGTAAGAAGGCACTACTCAATAATTGTTACAGTAGTTATTGTTCAATATTTTATTTTATTGATTCAATAATTGTTGCGTTGATATTTTATATTATTGTTGTTTCAATAATTGTTGCTGCACAGTATTTTCCATTATCAGATCAATAATTCATATTATTTGAATAATATTATTAGATAACATTATTGGCAATGTCTAGAAAGTTCTGTCTAAGGAGAGGTTTGGTCATCTAATTGCGCGCCAGTAAGGAGAAATCCTTATTGGAAAGCCCCCTCTTTCCTGGGAACGGCCTGGTTGTCATAAATGTGATTCTGTAATATTATTTGTGAATAATTAATTATTGATTCATATGATAAGGAAATATTTATTTTATGTGGATATAAATGAGGGATATATTTTTGTGGTTAAAAATGAAGGAGTTAATGTTGAGGTGTTTTATCAGTATTTTTATCGGAATGGAGGTATTAAAAATCAAATCAGGGTTTTTGAGAAATATTGCGGGTGTTATAATTTTTAATCCGACCGTTGGATCGTGGTAATTTTTGGATATGTTATACATATATAAGTTGAGTATATGTCCACAAATTTTGAACCGTTAAAAATGAACGTATGATTTATTATGAATTTTACGAGATGACTGGTTCAGAAATTGTTGAATTTTCGGAGTTTATCATTTTGATGAAAAATTCTAGAATTGGTGGGCCCCACTTGTGGTTGGTGAAGAAATGTGCTGAATTATATTTCAAATGTGGTGGGTGGGAATAGTAGCAGGTAAAGCCATCAGGTTGCAGGTCAAACCTACTAAAATTTTCTTATAAATAGAGGGCTAAGTTAGAATTGAAAATCACACCAGAAACAAGTTTTCTCTCTTTCTCTCTCTAGATTATTGAGTGTATTTTGTGAGTATTTAGATACTTTGAGAGTTTCTATTCATCAGAGCAAGTTTCTTTCAGCCTTATACCGGTATTCCGACCAGAAGTACTGATATCTTGAGGTAAGGGATATTATTTTCTTCTTAAATGATATTATTTTCTTCAATATCATTATGCTGAAATATTGATATGAGTTTTTATCAAATTTGAAACTTTTTGTGTCGGGGTTACTATTCACGTATACGGCACTATTCACGAATACGGCACTATTCACCGAAAAATAAAATTTTCTCTTTTTGTCCAAGATGTCTATTATGGTTACTATCTTTGATTGTATCCATGTTTTGATCTTTATTTTTGAATTCTGCTTCACAATTGATTATTATGAAGTATTATTGATCTTGGATAAACTGTTATACGAATCCCTACTATTTGTCCTTCTGTCTCACTGGATTCGTTCTCTTTAAGATATTTTTCATCATCCTCAGTCCTAAATGATGATATTACTGAATATCTTTGGCCTGTAGTGCAAAGATGTATGATTACTTGATGAATATCTTTGGCCTGTAGTGCAAAGATGAACAGGTGTTGAGATGAACATGACTGACAGGTGATACGAATGAATATCTTTGACCTGTAGTGCAAAGATGAATATTTGGATAAAGATGATTATTAATTGATGTTACAGGGATAAAATATTGATGATGGACTTTTAAATCTTAGAAGATAGTAGAATTCTTTCTCTACTTGACTCTTCTAATGGTTTGTTGTTTCCGCTGCAGTTGTTGATCTAAAACTTGATTGTCGATTATATTCTTTCAGATTTTTCCCTGTTGAAGACTAACGATAATTTGTTGTATATTATCTTAGTCATAATATTCTTTACTGGGCTAGTTGAGCTCACCATTTTCCTTTTTGTTCCATTTTTCTTCTCAGGAGGTGAGAACATAGCAGGATCTAGTCGGGGTATGGAGTGATGGTTCTAGAAAGATGTTTTAGCAGTCCTCACTATTTCTGTAAAATAGTGTTTGAATAATTATAATGAGGATTTATTTGAGTGTGGATATTGTCTAGAAGACAATATTTGTATTTAAACTCACAGTATGTGTTGTCGTATTTTGCACGACAATTGTATTATTGAAGTTGTAGTTTGCTTTCTGTACCATGTATTTGGCGACTCAGAATGGGTGTTGTATACCTATTTTGGTGGCGTCACATGAATATCCTTGGCCATAGTGCAAGGGTGATTCGATGATGTAGATTATTTATTAAGTTGAGTCTCCGCGATAAAACTTTTGATAAACTTTTTAAATCATAGAAGATAGTAGATATCATGCTCTACTTGACTCTTCTAATGGATTGCTTGTTCCGTTGCAATTAAACTTGATGTTTATTATATTTTATCAGTTTAATACTGTTGAAAGCTAACGATAAATTATTCTGCATTATCTTAGTCATAATATTTCTTACTAGGCTAGTTGAGCTCACCCTTTGCTTTCATTGTTCTCTTCAGGAAATGAGAATATAACTGGGACTAGTCGAAGAACGGAGTGACGGTCCAGATGGTAGCATTAGTAGTCCTCACTATTCTGTAAAATAGTGTGACAATAAATATAATGAGGACTTATTTTGAGTTTGAATACTGTCTAGAAGATAATATTTGTATTAAAACTTACAGCTAATGTTGTATAATTAAGTTTGTATTTGTATTCGGTATCATGTATTTGGCGACTCAGAATGGGTGATGTATACCTATTTTGGGGGGCGTCAAAGAATATATATATATATATATATATATATATATATATATATATATATATATATATATATATATATATATATATATATATAGGAGGGGCTGCACAGAGCCGGTTCTGGGTTTTTTAAGGCTCAGGATAAATTTTCTCAAGTGTGCCCCTTTATACAAATCAAATAAAAAAATAAATAAATTATCAACTACTTAATTTTATTAAAATTATAAGAATTTCAAAAAGATAAAGAAAAACACTTTAAAATATCATCGAAATAAAGAATAAACACATGTACCTACAAAATAAAAATATCAATGAAATCGATAAAACTGATGAAATACTCACTGTAGTTTGTAAGTTTTACTGATTACACAATTGAACTTTTAATTTTTTAAATTATCCCACTAAATTAATTATTATTTTGAAATTGAGTTATTCCGTTAAAAAAGTAAATTGATGTTAATTTTTTATCTACAAAACTAATGAATTATCCACTGTAGTTGGCACCTTTTACCATTGAACATTTATTTTTTCATATTATCCCATTAAACTAATTAAAAAATGATTATTTTAAATATTTTTAAAAATAATTATTATTTTCAGTAAAAAATATTCAAAACATTAATTTTTTCCATAAAATGAGTAAAGTTTCATAAAATATAGATTTAAAAAATTTAAAGTTTTATGAAACATTACTGATTTTAAAAAAAAAATTGTTTTTTCTTTTGAAAATAAAGTTTATTTTTTTAAATCTATATTTTATAAAATTTTACTCATTTTTTTAAAATATGAAGATTTTTCCAATTTTTTATTGAAATTAATATTTATTTATAAAAATTATTATTTTCTTTTTTAAAAAAATTGAATCAGTTTTTTTATTTATCTTTTAATTTTTTTTATTTTAATTTCTATTTTTAGTTTTTTTTTAAAAATCTAATATTAAGAATGGATCATTCTGTTAAAAATTAAGTAGACATTAATTTAATTTAAAATCACTTTACTTTTTTTGAATTTATATTTTATGAAACTCTATTCATTTTATGAAGAAAAAAAGTTTCTAGTATTTTTTACTTAAAATAATAATTATTTTTAAAAATATTAAAATAATTATTTTTAATTAGTTTGATGGGCTAATTTGAAAAATTAAAAATTCAATGGTGTAATCAGTAAAATATGTCAACTACAGTGAGTAATTCATTAGTTTTGTAGATAAAAAATTAACGTCCGTTTTTTTTTTAACGGAATGACCCAATTTCAAAATAATAATTAGTTTAGTGGTGTAATTTAAAAAATTAAAAATTAATGGTGTAATCAGTAAAACCTACCAACTACAGTGGGTATTTCTTTAGTTTTTCTCAATGAAATCTAAACCACAAAACATCATTTAAAATGTCTTCTTGTTGCACTTTTAGATGCAAAATCATCAATTATACTATCATATTTAATATTTTCTAACATATCATTTTCAATGCATAATATCGCTAATCTTTTTATTATTTTATTTTTTTTATACACATAAATATATAAGCTTATAAAAAAAATTTGAGCCCCCTCAACTGTGGGCCCTGAGCAGTAACCCTGTTTGCCCTTGCCCAGAGCCAGCTCTGGGGCTGCCCCATCCGAATTTTTAATTTCTTCTATACAAGTATTGGTCAAGACTTTTTTGAAAAATGATTTAAGTAAATCATAATTAAAAAAAACTCATTTACTTCTAAAATTAGAGAAATATTTTCTTTTTTTGTCCATTCTATAAATAAAGATATATTTTTATTTTGAATTATAAAGTGACATAAATTATTAACTTGCGACTAATTTTATTTTTAGTTGATTAACTACTATCATGTCACCACTATTATATTTGTAACTGATGTTAAAGATAAATTTGAATAATTTTTTTTAAAAAAAAAGATTTATGTTTAACAAATATCTTTATTTTTAGAACAAAAAGAGTATTAGTAATTGTATTTTATTTTCTCCAAAAAAATTATTAAACTATTGACTTCATATTACCTTCTTTTGCTTATCTTTGTCAAAATTAATTTCACCTCTTTTATCATACACGAATTAAAATGATTTTAAACATTATAAACATTCTTTTTTTTACTTGGCTATTTGAAAAGAGCGTTTTCTTCTTGTTGAAAATTATTTATTTTTTCTAATCTTAATTTTAATGAAATTATTTTTAGTATATTTTATTTTTGGCCCTTTGCGATTTTGATTCTTGGTTCCACCCCTCTAATATACACCTCTCTATCGTATCTACTCTCAACTTTCTCACAACAACACAAACATTTTAAAATTTATTTATCATAAATAATTAATAATATAATAAATAATTATGTCACAGATATCAATAAAAATAATATTTATATTATTACATGCTAAATGCGGTCCCCACGTCACGCATCCGGAAACTAACTCTGCAACAGTAGCTAGCGTGATACACGTGTCCGGTAAGGTTATCCCGAATTGACTGGATCTTAGACCTTTTGCCATGTGTTGTTGCACGTGGTAGTGACGCTGACTAAATAAATAAATACAAAAATAAAAAAGAAGACATTCTAGAAAAGAGAAAGCGACAAATTTGAAACGTAAGGTTCAATCTCAAGTACCAAGTAGTAGTAATCTATCCGCTTCAAATATATATATATATATATATATATATATATATATATATATATATATATATATATATATAAAAGGAATATTGGCCATACACAATTTGTTTATATTTTATTTATATATAGTCTATCAAAATTAAGTTATTTAAATAAATTTATTTTTAATTTTTAATTTAGGAGAAAAAATTTGTTTTTATTAAAAAAAATCTGTTAAAACGACGTAGTTTGGCAGACTATACACAAATAAAATATACACAACTTTGTATGACCATATTGCCCATATATATATATAAAAAATGATATACATATTCATAAATATTTGACAAAATTAAATTACAATTAACGTTAAATTATATGTAATAAAAAAGAATAAATTAAAATAAGATATTTCTTAATTCTTATATGTCCAATGTATACAAATACGAGAATTCAATTAATTTTTTCTATAATATATAGCAAGACTTATATTATATTATATAAATAAATATAATTTCGGGAACATAGTTTTTAATAAAGAACACCCTTTTTGCAAGTGGTAAACTCCATTTTCCATCAAATATTCAAATCCAATTTCTCTTTTACCTCTTACATTATTTTAATTTTTTTTTATATAATTCTACACTTTTTATATTTATATTTTTCAGAATGTTAATAGGCAAAAATTATATTTTAGCGCTTATTTACATTATGTACAAAATAATTATATGACAAAGTATAATTAATATTGATAAATAGATTTAAGGGCTGTTTGTTTAGGACTGAATGATTGAATGACTGAATCGGTGTGCGTTTGTTTTAAAAAAAAATTATTTGAATGGCTGAATCGGTCAGCCATTCAGACGATTTGGACTGAATGATTTAGTGTAATTTTTTTGGCTGAATAAAGTTTTTTTTTTACAATATTAACTGTGACAACCCCAAAACAGGTCCATTCCATCCAACCTATTCTGAGTCGCCAAATACATGGTACAGAAAACAACTACAACTTTATTACAACAATTGTCGTGCAAAATACAATAACACATATGCTGTGGGTTTGGATACAAATATATACCAAATGTGACTCATGTTCCAACCGTGGACATCACCTCACAATAACACCTTACATAAAGGTATAGTCAAAAACTGTTTTAGAAATTAGAATATTTGGGAAGTGCTCAAGGAAACCTTCGTACATGGGAGGCCACACATCTAGGTTATGATAGATATCATATGGCCACAGAATTATCCTTGGTTGACCCAATAGACCCCAAAGAAAAACGAGAAGATTACTATCATATTCTTCCCAATGGTGAGTCTTCTCTTGACTTATCATTATCTCCACTGTCTCTAATTGAGAATTATACTTCAAACAAATACCAAGGTTATATAGGTAGTGCCCATAGATATACTCAGCAAGTGGATGAGCACAACCCTGTCTTATGATGACACGAGGTTGTATGTCATTAGACATCTTGTATGATAGTGACAAAACACCCTTCCAACGTTGGGTTCGCCAAATATAACTACTAAATGAACTTTTCTATACTGCTTCGGGAGAACATCCACAGCTAGAGACCACCGTTCTATTTCCCCTTTACCCTCGCTCGACCCAGCTACACTCTTATTACCTGAAAGGAATTGTGAAGCAAAAGGGTGAGCACAACTAGCTCAGTAAAGAATATCATGACTAAAGATAATTAAATTATCAATAGCCTTCATCAATAATAAATCAGAGATTTAGAACATATGGTAAATGATAAAAATTTCAACCATAGTTGCAGCGGAACGAGCAATCCATTAGAAGAGTCAAATAGACTATAAAGTCTATTATCTTCTCCATGTTAAAAATCCATCAACAATGTTTTATCCCTGTAACATCAATCAACAGTTCCTTTCCACAATCATATGAATAACTCATAATCATAATTGTGATTCTAAATTTTTCTTCACACCCAGGACGAAGAATATTTTCATCACATGTCTTTACCTGAAACATCAAAGATCATGGTTATACCAAATCACAGTTCCTGTTCATAATCATACTAATAAATCCATCTTTGCACTACGACCAAAGATATTCAACAACAGTTTATCTTTGCACTACGGGCCAAAGATATTCATCAACAGACCATCTTTGCACTACAGGCCAAAGATATTCATCAACAATTCATCTTTGCACTACAGGCCAAAGATATTCCTCTACAATTCATCTTTGCACTACAGGCCAAAGATATTCCTCAACAATTCATATTTGCACTACAGGCCAAATATATTCATATCTCAAAGAAATATATAATCATTTCAGAATTTATATACACCATAATTATAACCATGTTAATCAATTCATCTTTGCACTTAAGCTAAAGATATTCAATTATAAATTCAATGGTCATGATCATACCAGTCACAATTCAACTTTGCACTACAGGCCAAAGAGAACCCTAGTCATGATCATACCAATAATCTACCCATCTTTACACTCCAGTGAAAGAGAAATTCAACATCAGGGTTATAAAAATGTTATATATGATAATAAAATCAATATAATCAACATATAGATTTAATCTCAAGAGTAATATTCATAAATCAACTATAATTTGGTTAGTAAAAGAAACCAATTTTGTCGTGAATAGTAACTCATGAATAGTAACTCGTGAATAGTAACACCGACTCAAAAAGGTAGAAATTCCACAATAAAATTCATACCAATATTTCGGTATAATGATATTGAAAGAATAACATTTCTTAAGCTTATAAACAATTTATTTAAATTGTTTACACTTTACTAATTAATGCATTTAATCATCATAAAATGCCAACTCTTACAATTTCATCATCAATAACCAAAACCCTCATCAAAAATCTGCATATACCTCATATAGGATTCTCAAGCCATAAAATCCTATTTTCCAATTTTTTTTCTTCACAAAACATATTTAATTCATTTACTCATAACTAGACCATTTTCATGAAAAATACCAAATCAGTTCCAAAAATATTTCTTTTCTGGGATTTAGCATAATATAGTCCCATAGTGAACATATATTTTTCTCAGAATTTTTAAAAGTCATTTACTATTTTTCATATGGCCAAAACAGCCGAATATTTAGACATTTATCAAAAATTGTACTTTTATCTAAAAATTCTGAAATTCACAGAGTATACTCCTATCATATACATGTACTCCCAATAAAAATTTCATCAATTTTGGAGTTAACCACAAGGAATTATAAGCGATTACTTTTAAAATAGTCTTTTCTCATAAAATTCATAACTCTCAATCTATACATCCAAAAATCACCATTTTTGGACACAATCAAGAAAACTCATCAAAATATCATTTCAAATTTTTCCAGAATTTTTGAAGTTCAGAAAAATTACGAAACTGAAAATCATAACAACCATTACTATCCCTTACTATCCCTTACCTCAAAAGAGCAGTACTTCTGACTGGATATCGGATATGATGCTGAAGAAAACTTGCACTGATGAATAACAACTCACCAAGTATCTAAATACTCACAAAATACACTCAATAATCTAGAGAGAGAAAGAGAGAAAGCTTATGTTTCTGGTGTGATTTTCAATTCTAACTTAGCCCTCTATTTATAGAAAATTTTTGGTAGGTTTGACCTGCAACCTGATGGCTTTACCTGCTACTATTCCCACCCACCACATTTGAAATATAATTCAGCACATTTCTTCACCAACCACAAGTGGGGCCCACCAATTCTAGAATTTTCCACCAAAATGATAAACTCCGAAAATTCAACAATTTCTGAACCAGTCATCTCGTAAAATTCATAATAAATCATACGTTCATTTTTAACGGTTCAAAATTTGTGGATATATACTCAACTTATATATGTATAACATATCCAAAAATTACCACGATCCAACGGTCGGATTAAAAATTATAACCCCCGCAAAATATCTCAAAAACCCTGATTTTTAATACCTCCATTCCGACAAAAATACGGATAAAAATCTCAACATTAACTCCTTCATTTTTTAACCACAAAAATATATCCCTCATTTATATCCACATAAAATAAATATTTCCTTATCATATGAATCAATAATTAATTATTCACAAATAATATTACAGAATCACATTTATGACAACCAGGCCGTTCCCAGGAAAGAGGGGGCTTTCCAATAAGAATTTTTCCTTACTGGCGCGCAATTAGATGACCAAACCTCTCCTTAGACAGAACTTTCTAGACATTGCCAATAATGCTATCTAATAATACTATTCAAATAATATGAATTATTGATCTGATAATGGGAAATACTGTGCAACAACAATTATTGAAACAACAATAATATAAAATATCAACGCAATAATTATTGAATCAATAAAATAAAATATTGAACAGTAATTACTGTAACAATTATTGAGTAGTGCCTTCTTACGTAAGAATCAATAATTTCAAAAATACTATGCAATACCGTGTGCTACTGTGCAATAACGCGTATTACTGTATTTTAACCACCGGGTATTCCAACAGTGTTAACGGTAACAACTACGCCGTTATTTGTAAAAACTCAAATTTATCATTTTCTTCACCCGACAGTTATTCGTTATGGGGCCCACAAATAGCTGCGCCGTCGTACGAATATTCCCCGACAGAAAGAATATTCCACGACCAAACGAATATTCCCCGACAACAAAAAAATCATATTGCACTCATAACTTTAAACTTTTATCAATTTAACCATTTACTGAATTGTAATTATAAGAAAAATTGAATACTTTTATTTCATAAAATTCGGGGTCTTACAATCTCCCCTCCTTATGAAATTTCGTCCCCGAAATTTACGTACCTGGTATTTCAAAGAGTTGAGAATACCTTGCTTTCATTTCAGATTCCATCTTCCCTATCATCATGATTTCTCCATTGCTCATCTCCTGTATTTCAGATATCATTCTAGAATACAGCTTCAAAATAAGGGTTAATTGAACAAATTAACATATCACATAATATCCCAATATTATGACTGACCAACAAATAAGCTTAGGTAGGACACACTAGCGAAGGATTTACTCATCTCTCCCCTCCTAGTTATATTTCCCGATCTCCGCCAGAGATCATATCCCTAAGCTCTGATACCACCTGTGACAACCCCAAAACAGGTCCATTCCATCCAACCTATTCTGAGTCGCCAAATACATGGTACAGAAAACAACTACAACTTTATTACAACAATTGTCGTGCAAAATACAACAACACATATGCTGTGAGTTTGGATACAAATATATACCAAATGTGACTCATGTTCCAACCGTGGACATCACCTCACAATAACACCTTACATAAAGGTATAGTCAAAAACTGTTTTAGAAATTAGAATCTTTGGGAAGTGCTCAAGGAAACCTTCGTACATGGGAGGCCACACATCTAGGTTATGATAGATATCATATGGCCACAGAATTATCCTTGGTTGACCCAATAGACCCCAAAGAAAAACGAGAAGATTACTATCATATTCTTCCCAATGGTGAGTCTTCTCTTGACTTATCATTATCTCCACTGTCTCTAATTGAGAATTATACTTCAAACAAACACCAAGATTATATAGGTAGTGCCCATAGATATACTCAGCAAGTGGATGAGCACAACCCTGTCTTATGATGACACGAGGTTGTATGTCATTAGACATCTTGTATGATAGTGACAAAACACCCTTCCAACGTTGGGTTCGCCAAATATAACTACTAAATGAACTTTTCTATACTGCTTCGGGAGAACATCCACAGCTAGAGACCACCGTTCTATTTCCCCTTTACCCTCGCTCGACCCAGCTACACTCTTATTACCTGAAAGGAATTGTGAAGCAAAAGGGTGAGCACAACTAGCTCAGTAAAGAATATCATGACTAAAGATAATTAAATTATCAATAGCCTTCATCAATAATAAATCAGAGATTTAGAACATATGGTAAATGATAAAAATTTCAACCATAGTTGCAGCGGAACGAGCAATCCATTAGAAGAGTCAAATAGACTATAAAGTCTATTATCTTCTCCATGTTAAAAATCCATCAACAATGTTTTATCCCTGTAACATCAATCAACAGTTCCTTTCCACAATCATATGAATAACTCATAATCATAATTGTGATTCTAAATTTTTCTTCACACCCAGGACGAAGAATATTTTCATCACATGTCTTTACCTGAAACATCAAAGATCATGGTTATACCAAATCACAGTTCCTGTTCATAATCATACTAATAAATCCATCTTTGCACTACGACCAAAGATATTCAACAACAGTTTATCTTTGCACTACGGGCCAAAGATATTCATCAACAGACCATCTTTGCACTACAGGCCAAAGATATTCATCAACAATTCATCTTTGCACTACAGGCCAAAGATATTCATCAACAATTCATCTTTGCACTACAGGCCAAAGATATTCCTCAACAATTCATATTTGCACTACAGGCCAAATATATTCATATCTCAAAGAAATATATAATCATTTCAGAATTTATATAAACAATAATTATAACCATGTTAATCAATTCACCTTTGCACTTAAGCTAAAGATATTCAATTATAAATTCAATGGTCATGATCATACCAGTCACAATTCAACTTTGCACTACAGGCCAAAGAGAACCCTAGTCATGATCATACCAATAATCTACCCATCTTTACACTCCAGTGAAAGAGAAATTCAACATCAGGGTTATAAAAATGTTATATATGATAATAAAATCAATATAATCAACATATAGATTTAATCTCAAGAGTAATATTCATAAATCAACTATAATTTGGTTAGTAAAAGAAACCAATTTTGTCGTGAATAGTAACTCATGAATAGTAACTCGTGAATAGTAACACCGACTCAAAAAGGTAGAAATTCCACAATAAAATTCATACCAATATTTCGGTATAATGATATTGAAAGAATAACATTTCTTAAGCTTATAAACAATTTATTTAAATTGTTTACACTTTACTAATTAATGCATTTAATCATCATAAAATGCCAACTCTTACAATTTCATCATCAATAACCAAAACCCTCATCAAAAATCTGCATATACCTCATATAGGATTCTCAAGCCATAAAATCCTATTTTCCAATTTTTTTCTTCACAAAACATATTTAATTCATTTACTCATAACTAGACCATTTTCATGAAAAATACCAAATCAGTTCCAAAAATATTTCTTTTCTGGGATTTAGCATAATATAGTCCCATAGTGAACATATATTTTTCTCAAAATTTTTAAAAGTCATTTACTATTTTTCATATGGCCAAAACAGCCGAATATTTAGACATTTATCAAAAATTGTACTTTTATCTAAAAATTCTGAAATTCACAGAGTATACTCCTATCATATACATGTACTCCCAATAAAAATTTCATCAATTTTGGAGTTAACCACAAGGAATTATAAGCGATTACTTTTAAAATAGTCTTTTCTCATAAAATTCATAACTCTCAATCTATACATCCAAAAATCACCATTTTTGGACACAATCAAGAAAACTCATCAAAATATCATTTCAAATTTTTCCAGAATTTTTGAAGTTCAGAAAAATTACGAAACTGAAAATCATAACAACCCTTAAAATCTCTTACTATCCCTTACTATCCCTTACCTCAAAAGAGCAGTAATTCTGACTGGATATCGGATATGATGCTGAAGGAAACTTGCACTGATGAATAGCAACTCACCAAGTATCTAAATACTCACAAAATACACTCAATAATCTAGAGAGAGAAAGAGAGAAAGCTTATGTTTCTGGTGTGATTTTCAATTCTAACTTAGCCCTCTATTTATAGGAAAATTTTGGTAGGTTTGACCTGCAACCTGATGGCTTTACCTGCTACTATTCCCACCCACCACATTTGAAATATAATTCAGCACATTTCTTCACCAACCACAAGTGGGGCCCACCAATTCTAGAATTTTCCACCAAAATGATAAACTCCGAAAATTCAACAATTTCTGAACCAGTCATCTCGTAAAATTCATAATAAATCATACGTTCATTTTTAACGGTTCAAAATTTGTGGACATATACTCAACTTATATATGTATAACATATCCAAAAATTACCACGATCCAACGGTCGGATTAAAAATTATAACACCCGCAAAATATCTCAAAAACCCTGATTTTTAATACCACCATTCCGACAAAAATACGGATAAAAATCTCAACATTAACTCCTTCATTTTTTAACCACAAAAATATATCCCTCATTTATATCCACATAAAATAAATATTTCCTTATCATATGAATCAATAATTAATTATTCACAAATAATATTACAGAATCACATTAATGACAACCAGACCATTCCCAAGAAAGAGGGGGCTTTCCAATAAGAATTTTTCCTTACTGGCGCGCAATTAGGTGACCAAACCTCTCCTTAGACAGAACTTTCTAGACATTGCCAATAATGCTATCTAATAATACTATTCAAATAATATGAATTATTGATCTGATAATGGGAAATACTGTGCAACAACAATTATTGAAACAACAATAATATAAAATATCAACGCAATAATTATTGAATCAATAAAATAAAATATTGAACAGTAACTACTGTAACAATTATTGAGTAGTGCCTTCTTACGTAAGAATCAATAATTTCAAAAATACTATGCAATACCGTGTGCTACTGTGCAATAACGCGTATTACTGTATTTTAACCACCGGGTATTCCAACAGTGTTAACGGTAACAACTACGCCGTTATTTGTAAAAACTCAAATTTATCATTTTCCTTCACCCGACAGTTATTCGTTATGGGGCCCACAAATAGCTGCGCCGTCGTACGAATATTCCCCGACAGAAAGAATATTCCACGACCAAACGAATATTCCCCGACAACAAAAAAATCATATTGCACTCATAACTTTAAACTTTTATCAATTTAACCATTTACTGAATTGTAATTATAAGAAAAATTGAATACTTTTATTTCATAAAATTCGGGGTCTTACATTAACTATATTATATTAAGTAATATTAAATAAATTAACAACAGTTTTGAATTTTTTTAGAAGAGTAAAATAATAAAAATTTGTTATTCAGATGTTTCAGACATGTCAATTATCAAACAATTTTTTTCATTCAAATTTTAATTCAGACTAATTCAGTTTTTATCAAACAATCTCTTAATTGAGAAATGTTGAGCTCCTACTAATATTTCTATTTTGAATGAGTTGCTAAACTTTCTTTTACTTATCATTAAGGTTATAAAATGAACCAAACAATTTTGACTTGATTTGTACTTGCTCGACTAAAAGTTCGACTCGAGGTCGACTCGAAATATAAACTAGTTCAATATGAGCAAATTTTAAAGTTCGATAAATTATTCGAACATCTTTAAATTGTAATTTTCTTTTAATATTCAGATCATATTCGCTCAAAAAATTCAAATAGTTTTGACTTGATTCGAGGTCGTGTTCGACTCAATAGCTAAATGAGTATCAATCAAACCTTATTTCATATTTTATAAATTTTATAAATCAAATCCGAACAATTTAATACTTAACTCGACTTGATTTATTTGCATCCCTAAACTTATCATGCTCAACACTGCATGTTAATTTAAAGATCATGTTTGACAGTATCAAATGCAAAATGTTTTATTAAAATGGGAAAACAAACTCTCATTTTCAAATGAAAGGAATATTAGATATTTAAAAGATAATTTTAATTGGAAAAAGAATCAACAAAGGTTATTGCTTCTAAATTTGTCATTGAATAACTTTACAATATTAAGAAAATATATTAAAGTAAAGAGATTATTTTATTAATAGAGATTATTTTATAAGTTCCTATTTTATTAAAAAAAAGGAAAAAAATTCTAGTGACTCACGTATTGGATAAGATAAAAAGTTTACAAAAATAATCCACCCCCACTTCCCACTCCCCAATCCCCAAATAGCAGTCTAGGTAAACCTAGATTAAGTAGATATTGGTGATCCAATCCCAAGGCTACCGTATATAAAATGATTCAATGAGTCAATAATTTGAGATAAGGGTGCCAACATGAATATGATTAACAGGATTAATCCCACTATAGAATATTTCAAAAGAAAATTAAAGAAATGGAAATATTTTGTGTTTAAAATTGTTTCCACCCAATAAAATAATAAATGACACTTGGTTTCACGTGCTTTTCTCAGTTCATATTGTAATGGTTGAATGACACTTATGACCCTCTAAAGTGTTATTCATTTTCAATGTCGTCCTTAAAATGCATTTTTCGTCAATTACATCCTTAAAGTGGCATTTTGTATCGATTTTGTTTCTTTTACCCAAGTTAACACCAACCTGACCCATTTTGACCAAATATTGACCCAACCCGACCCAGTTTGACCCAACCCAAATTTTAATGTTTTAAAATAAAATATTCTTTTAAAAATAATAATTATATTTAATATTTTAAAATAAAATAATATTTTTAAAAAAAATTTAAAATAAAATATTTATTATTTTTAATATTTTAAAAGAACTTAATATTTTTAAAATAATAATTATATTTATATTTAAAAAAATTTAAAATAATAATTATATTTAATATTTTAAAATAAATATTTTTAATAATTTTAAAATAAATATTATTTTTAATATTTTAAAAGAAAATACTATTTTTAAATAATTTTTATATTTAATATTTTAAAAAAATATCTATTTTAAATAATTATTATTTTTATTATTTTAAAATAAAATATTAAATTAATTAATTTTAAAATAATAACTATTTTTTAAATTTAAAATAAAATATTATTTTTAAAAAGTTATAAAAATTATTATTATTTTAAGGTAAAAACATTAGATAAAAATGTAGATAGATTCTAAAAAATTTATTAAAAAGAATGTAGATATTTTTTCTTTTTTTTAAGCAAAACTTTATTTTCATTATAAGAAAAAGTTAATATTTTTCATATAATGGTAAAGATATTAACTTTTTTTTTTCTGAAAATAAAGTTTTGCATAAAAATGAAAAAAATCTATATTTTTTAAATAAAATTTTATTTTTTTATTTAATTTTTTAGAATCTATATTATATGCAATTTTACTCATTTTTGAAAAAACTAAAAGTTTCTAATGTTTTTACCTTAAAATAATAATTATTTTTATAACTTTTTAAAAATAATATTTTATTTTAAATATAAAAAATTATTATTATTTTAAAATTAATTTAAATAATATTTTATTTCAAAATAATAAAAGTAATTATTATTTTCAAATTATTTAAAATAGATATTTTATTTTAAAATATTAAATATAATTATTATTTAAAAATCATTTTAAAATAGTATTTTCTTTAAAAATTTTAAAAATAATATTTATTTTAAAATTATTAAAAAATATTTATTTTAAATATATTAAATAATAAATATTTTAAAAAATATTTTATTTTGAAATTTTAAAAAAATATTATTTTATTTTAAAATATTAAATATAATTATTATTTTTAAAAGAATATTTTATTTTAAAATTTTAAAATTTGAATTGGGTTTAACTAGATCGGGTTGGGTCAAAATGGATCGGGTTAGGGTTAACTCAGGTAAAAAAAAACATAATTGACACAAAATGCCACTTTAAGGATGCAATTGACGAAAAATATACCCTATCTTGCAGTTTTAATTTTTAGAGAAAAAAAAAGAAAGTGAAGAAAATAAAAAGAAATAGTGTCTTGGAGTTTTTTAATACAAGAGAAAATAACAGAAAGTGAAGGAAAATGGTGTCTTGGAGTTTTAGTTAAAAAAATAAAAATAAATGTTTCTTTTCTTTTCTCTTCCCTTCCATTTCCTTCTCTTCTTTATTTTTCTTTTATTTATTTTTTATAACTAAAAAACTCCTAGACACTATGTTAACGGTCATCCAAATATAATTTATTATGAATTTATCTTATTTATAAGATATTACAATAATTTATATGGTGCAAGTGATATATAAAATATTGTGTATATTCCATAATATACCTATGCTTACCCGAAATATAGGTAGTATAGTGTCACCGTCGCACCAAAGAAAATGTCCACATCAAATATCTATGGCTCGAGGATGGCTTCAGTTTGGTTTGGGTCCTTCAGACATATGTGTTTATATAAACCTAATATACTTTAATTTATATGTTTATTCCTCAATTATATATCTGAAGACAACAATATGAATTAAGTAAAGAATATTATAATTAACTCCTTAAGCTAATTGTAATCGCCAAGATTCATTTGTTGCCCAATTACTAAATACCAAGTCAAATCGTACACAGAAAACGGTAAAATACACTGAGTAGCCTGACGTTCAGGGCCGTCGAGAGATAATTCAAGTGTGAGAATAAATACAAATTGGAGAAAAGATTAACAATGAAGGCACGTTGATGTGATAAAAGTATGTACTGCAAGTGCACAACGTCTATTGTAGATTTGGCAAGTGCAGGTCGAACCACAGAGACTAGATCAATTCTTTAATATATCCTTAATTAATATTTTAGGCAAATTAGAAACAAAAATGGTGAAAAAATTTATTAACTAAATTATGCAAACTATTAATTAATAACGAAAACTATTAATGAGAAAAGATACATAGGAATCAGAATCCACCAAATATTAACATAATAAATAATTTCTTATTTCCTAAATTAATTCCTAAATTATTTTTCCTTCTCTTTAAAAATAATGATTCATATAATTAATATGGGCAAGTATAAGTTATGAAAAATTCATATATTAACTATAATTTATCAAAACCTCGTAATCAATATAAGAATCATATGCAATTTATACGAAAGAAAATATGAAGGCGAAAATAATTAAGCATTAATTTTGGAACGTGAAAAAAAATATTATTATGAAATACTTAATTTCATCATAATCCTAGGTATTAGAAATTTAGCTAGTCATGGAATTAAAAACAAAATTAAATAATATTAGTACTACTATTTGCATGAAATAAGAACAATAATTAAAAAGAGAATTTCTATTATATCAATAAAAAAAAATTACAAAAACTCCCTGACAGTAGTACTACACATGATTGGAATAAGAGAAAAGACAAAAGCTCTAAATATCTTACTACCTTCTACATCAACGAAAAACTAAGGAAAAGAAAATAACAAACGATGTTCTTCTCTCTAAAACAAGAGGCCTATTTATAAGGACAATACATTTGTGCCCTAATTTAAGTTTATTGAACTTAGACAATTTTGTTTCTTTTTTTCCTCTTCTTGACTTCCATCTCTATATGGTAATCCTCTAAGAGTCTTTTTTTCATCTTTAAAGGTTAGATATAAATTCTTTATTTGCTCCCCAAGAAAAACAAATGTTATCCCCTACAAAACAAAAAAAAATATTAGTTAAATAAAATAAGCATATAAAATAAAAAATATGAGAATATTAAAATGTATAAAAAATGTATATATCAAATACCCTCATACCTATCTTTTGCTCGTCCTCGAGTAACATAAAAAGAAAAAAAAAAAAAAAAAAAACTATATTACCCCATTTTCGTAGGAAACACGATTGCACTTAGTATGTGCAACAAGCCTTTAAACCCCAAGTGGACGAGTTGTGTCTCGTGAGGGTTTGCAGTGAATATACCCACAAAATTCAAAAATATTTTTGAATTCAATAAGTTATGAAATTGAAAGAAAACTTCTAAATATCCATGGACATTATACATAAGCAAGATTAAATTCAAAATCACACTTTCACTTTATCAAAAATACTCAATCTTTATTTTAGACACCATCCTTCAAAAAATTAATTCCATGTAAATGCATGTATGCGCATATGATATAACTTTTTGTAAGGAATTTTATAGTAAAAATCAAGCAGAATTATTTTTCTTTTTCTTTTTTTCTTGACTTGTGCAATATCTCATTTTTTTAGGCTTTTCAGAGTTACCATATAGAGCGTTGGACCAATGACTCCCAAACCAGTTGGTTTTAGGGCACTAAGGGTAGAGACATCCCTAAGGGCTTACTAACTCGAGTAACAAATGCCACAAAAATAGACTAGTCAATCTGCTTTTATCCATCACACACTACTACAAAACAGTAAATAGACAACACTTAAACCACAACGTTTTTTATAAAAGCGTTGTGGTATTTTTTTTCACAACATTTTTAAAAAAAGCGTTGTAGATATATATGTAAAAGCGTTATCTATTTAAAAGGGCATTTTTTTGGTTTTAACTAGATAGCATTTTTTTTAAAAAAAAACGTTATCTATTGTAAAAACACGGAGCAAAACACACGCTGAAGTAAAAACTTAAAATTAAAAAAAAAAGTGAATAAGAGTGCATCCTCGAGGGTTTAGAGAGAGAGGCTCCTTATTCTCTCTTTAATTTTTCCCTCTCCATCTGCCATCACCTCCTCCTCCACTTGCTCATCCGACCCCTCCACCACAGAACTCTCTTTCTAGTAGCTTCACCCGTCATTTCAATACTCGAGCCGAGTCCAACAATGGCGTCGAGCCTCGCCAGTATGATTTTGACCTCTTCACAATTGGCGCTGGCAGCGGCGGTGTTAGGGCTTCCCGTTTTGCAGCCAATTTCGGCTCTTCGGTCTCAGTGATGGCTCGGACCCTGGTGAGTCCGTCGGCAGTGATGGCGTACGGCCTGAAAGACGCTGCTAATTGGTGGGACCTCGTAAACGAGTCTCAAGAATGGCAGAATCGAATATTTCACGTTCTCGCTGCTCTTTACGGCATCGTAGCGGGTGTTGTTCTGGTAATTTTGTTTCCTGTTAGTTTGTTTTGTTAATTTTGAGTAATTGATGAGTGTTGGGGATTCGCATTGCTTCGTTAATCTTAATATTTTAGGTAGGAAAGTTTAATCTTAATGCTTCGTTAATCTCGCGGCTCTTAGTGTTGGGGCTTCTTTTTTTGTTTGTGAGGATGCATTGATTGTTTGATTAAACCTTTTTCTTTGAATATCTTCCAGATTGTCTTGTGGTTGGTTATATGGTTGTTTGATTAAACCTTTTTCTTTAAATATCTTCCAGATTGTCTTGTGGTTGGTTATATGGTGGAATCCTATCCCAGTTTTGGTCATCCTGTCGAAGATGTTCTTTGCTGGTTCGTGTTTAGATAGTATATTATATTTTATTGTTGTTTTGGTAAATTATGCTATAAAACTGAAACTTTTTTAAGCTTCTCCTTATCTAAATGCTTTGGCAGGTGTATCTTTGTTTGCAGCCTTAGGATTTCTCCTTTATGGTGGAAGGTAATGCCCATTTCTTTTCTTAATTTATATATTCTTCGTATACTCCTACAATAATTTTCTATTGGATCGTTTATTTTTGCAGTTCTAAGAATTTTGCTTATTAATATCTAATGGAACTTTACATCTATTTAGTGATTATGTTGAATAAAGTTTCCAAGTCAAATAATAATAATTGTTTTTACATAAAAGTCTATTTAGTGATTATTTTTACTCCGTTATGAGTTTGGCCTGGTTTACTTATTTCGAACATCCATTGATTTTTGATCATTCAGAGTTTTGCAGTCTTGATGAATGTAAACCTTGTTCACAGGTTCTGTGAGAGTTGCATGTGCAAAAGAAATATAAACATGGTAAGTCAGAGGTATATCTATAGTTTAGTTACTGATAATGCTTGACATGCTTCTGCAATTTTTTTTAACATTTTGCCGTTGCTCAGGCAATTTTTGCTGCTCAAGCTCTTCAAGCCCATGCTGCTTAGGCTCAAGCTCAATCACATTATAACAAAGATTTTTCTGGTATACTTCGTAATTGCTTCTTAGATAGTCAATATTCTCAACGGTTTATTTGTGGTGATTATCCTATTCCTAACCATACCTTGGTCTTTCAATTATCATTCGCCAATGGTTGTTTAGAACTGAGAATTGAAAGAAATCTTTTTATAGACTTTGTTCTTACAACACATTTATGTGATTAATTGTTTTTTCTGATAGTTTTCACCGACTATATGGTGACACTTAAAATTTTGTTGATATTGTCCCTTTCTTTTTTTAATTGCTTTATTTTTTAATTGCTGATGCCATTAAGTTTTCTTATGACTTTGTGCTTTCCTTTTTTTACTTTTAATGGATTATGAAGGATGGAAAAGTCTTGAACAGAATAGAACCTCTAAGCCCTTATTTTGAACTGATTAGAATTAGCATCGGCGACTGTCATGTTCATATTTTTTGTGCAAGTGGTTTGAATATTAACTCAAATTATTTCAATAGCTATGGTTTTGTCTGGAGGAGCTGCTGCAAATAGTGCACAGTTTGAGACTATACATCTAACACAACAGTGAGTCTGCCCCCTTACTGAATAAATTAACAACTGCCTTGGGTACTTTGTTAACCCTTGTTCTCTTGTAGATATTTGTGGGAGGGCTTGATTCTGATGTAACTGATGAAGAACTCAGAAAGATCTTTTCGCAGTTCGGCGAGGTGGTTTCTGTGAAAATACCAGCTGGGAAAGGATGTAGTTTTGTACAATTTGCTAGTACAGTTGACATGATAACTATTGTATGATCCCCATCTGCTTATCTTTGTATACAGAACCAGTGCTGAGGATTCGATTGAACAATTGAACGGGACTGTTATTGGCAAGCAGACAGTCCGTGGACGGAGTCCGGGGAACAAGCAGGTACCTTTTTTTAATCTTTAATCGATTATGTACGTATTTTATTTATCTTCTCCATTTCCATGTGAATGGCACATGAAGCTCTTAAGATATCTGAAAAATAAGCAAAATGACTTCTTTATTTGTTTGTCATTGTGAATGTATTTTAAGTAATCTACATATAAAATTAAAATTGTTTATCAAATTGGAAAAGTAGAAAGCTACAATGAGTCAATAATTAGTTACAGTTTATTCCTTTCCATTTCTCTTTGGCTTACCATCAAACTTTTCCAAAAGCTATTACTTATGATCAGTTTCTTCAGATTTTCATGAAAGTAACTTATTTGTTTAGTGCCTGCCCCAACTAATAGGGATTTTGCCTTTGGATTTGGAACTAGATTTTATTTAAATGATTCATAAACATTATCCTGTAATCAACTACAATGTTACATAAAAAGGATGCATGAGAAATAATTTAGGTGTTTACCTTTCTGAATGGGTTGACAGTTGAGAATGGATTCCGAAAATCAATGGAACGGGAATTATTACGACAATCAAGGGTACAACGGTTATGGGTATACATCTGGTAATTCTTGTCTCATACTATTGCTTTTCTACAGATGTGAATGTTGGAGAGCTTGAGAATCTGAGATCTAAGAAAAACAAGCTGGAAGAAGAAATTTCTGTTATTTGGATTGCTTGTACAGTTCTGACTTGTTCGTGAGAGAATTGGTCCGGCTATGCTAAGTGCGGTTCAGAGTCAGATACTTTAGCTGTTAATTGAATAATTTCAGGCTGTGTGAACTTTTAAATAGTAGTGCCAGTTTTTAGTCTTAATTGCGTATATCTTCTGCTTAATTTAATCAGATGGGAGCTATTGAAACAAGCAATGTTGATGCAGTTTTTAACTTTTCATTCATTTTCCAATCCAAATAAGGATTAAACAGATTCCAGATAATAAGGCTCCTTCCATAGCCTATTATTCGATTTGATTCCATGATAGTTTAGCTTTTGTTCCATAAGATATGGATGCATTTAAATTGGCTTTTGTCTTCTTGCAATCTGTGGCAACCTTCTTCAGTCATGTTATGTCTGCAATTGGCGAAAACACTGCTGGTCCAGGTCAGTAGTATTAAACTACTCTATTCCAACATTTAAGATCACTTGTCTTTGTATTTTACAAAGACAGCTGATATTATATTTTGGAAATGGTGTGTTTTTTTAATCTGTTTTTTATATAGCGTACTTACCTTAAATTTCTAATGCTAAAATACCCTCTTATGATTGGTCAGGGGATGCTGTTGTCAATGTTTATATAAACTATGAAAAGAAGTTTGCTTTTGTGGAGATGAGATCTGTTGAGGAGGCCAGTAATGCAATGGCATTAGATGGCATTATCTTTGAGGTACTCAAATCATCTAGGGGGTGTGGAGTACCTGCATCTAAAATGTTTCTTAACTTGATCCCTTTCTAATACCATTTTTATTCATATTGGCCCTGTGATATCTGAAATATCTTATATGAAAATTTTATTTTGTAGTAGTGGCTACACCTCAAATCAGGTGGCTGCACATGCACATCTGCGGCAGCTTGCTACAATGTTACAATGATAACAATGTTACAATGTTATAATAAGAAAGTAGCAGTTATCTTGTGTTTTACAAATATTTATGTTTATTTGGATATATAAATTTGGTTAGGAATTATGGGAGCAGTAGCAGTTATCTTGTGTTTTACAATGTTACAATGTTATCATAAGAATTATGTTTATTTGGATATATAAATTTGGTTACAATGTTACAAATATTTATGGGATTAGATTTGGTATTCTTGTGTTTTACAGTTATCTTGCCATACATCAGTTATTGGTCAGATTTGGTATCCTTTTTTTTGCAGTACCATGTCACATTTTTGGTGAAACACATCCTTTTTTTTTCTTTTCTTTTTTTATCTACACATTTAAAAAACGTTGTCTAATATACTAAACAACAACATTGTTATCCAAAAAACGTTGTGGAATCATACCTTCTACAACGTTTTTAAGCATCTGCTAATTTTTGAAAAACAAATTTACAACATTTTTTCCTAAAAAACGTTGTGTATTGTGCTTAACTACAACGTTTTAAAAATATTGTGTAAGGGTGTCAAATAGATAACACCTTTAACCACGACGTTTTTCTGATTGAAACCACAACATTTTTTCTGCGTTGTCTATTTACTGTTTTGTAGTAGTAACACTTTTCAGCGTGAATATCGATGCTTCCTGAGGCTTGTATACCCAATTATTTCGTTTGATGGACATTGAAGCAGTTATTTTTTTTAACTTTTTTCTTCTTCTTTTTTTCAATTTTATCTTTTGTTTTGAAATTGCTCGAATCATAGTTTATATCCACAACTAAGAGTTACTGCAAATGTGTAGTGTAAAAATTCTTATGAAATCAATTTTATTCTAGATGGTGTTTCGAACTATGATTTCGTACCTTAACAAAGATTCAAGAGTTCTAAATCTTTCAATCACTCATGAGTTTTGCTCCACAAACACTTATTAGAATTAATTCAATATAAAGAAAGTCAAACAATTTTTTTTTATTTTTTTAATCTTTTGTGTTTTTTACTATATTTTCCTAAAAAAAATCAAATACAATAATACCAATAATACAAACAAGTTCCCTCTCATACCTAAATCATGCATTGTCCCCAATGTGCAAATGAAAAATAGAGAACAAAGATATCAAAGAATTATACATTGTACGATAGGGTAGAAACCGGATGACAATATTGTACAAAAGAAAAATATACGTACAAACTTACAAATACAAGTGCAATGCTAGTCATGCTAAATCAGGTGGATCAACTAGGTATACCACCTCCTCTAGTTCAGTTGGCATTTCTAAAAAGGGTTTTTGAAACTTTTTGGAAAGAAGATGTTTGAGAGCAGCATGGTCAGTGTAAACAATTATTTTAGACCCAATAAGATAAGATCGAAACTTTTCTAGGGCAAAAACTACAGCTAGAAGTTCTTTTTTAGTAGTTGAATAGTTCAATTGTGCATCATTCAAAGTCCTACTAGCATAATATATGACATAGGGAATCTTGTTGATTCTTTGCCCTAGAATAGAACCAACTGCACAGTCAGATGCATCACACATTAACTCAAATAGTTATCTCCAATCAGGTTGTGAGAACCCCAAAATAGGTCCATTCCATCCAACCTATTCTGAGTTGCCAAATACATGGTACAGAAAACAACTACAACTTTATTACAACAATTGTCGTGCAAAATACAACAACACATATGCTGTAAATTTTGATACAAATATATATACCAACTGTGACTCTTGACACCAACTTGGATAGCACGTCACAATGACACCTTACATAAAGGTACGGTCAAAAACTGTTTTAGAAATTAAAATCTTTGGGAAGTGCTCAAGGAAACCTTCGTACATGGGAGGCCATGCGTCTAGGTTATGATAAATATCATATGTCCACAGAATTATCCTTGGTTGACCCAATAGACCCCAAAGAAAAACGAGAAGATTACTATCATATTCTTTCCAATGGTAGGTCTTTTCTTGACATATCATTATCTCCACTGTCTCCAATTGAGAATTATACTTCAAACAAACACCAAGATTATATACGTAGTGCTCGTAAATATACTCAGCAAGTGGATGAGCACAATCCTGTCTTATGATGACACGAGGTTGTATGTCATTAGACATCTGGTATGATAGTGGCAAAACACCTTTACAACGTTGGGTTCGCTTCATCCTAGATGATTCACCAAATATAACTACTAAATAATGACCACCGTTCTATTCCCCTGTTACCTCCGCTCGACCCAGCTACACTCTTATTACCTGAAAGGAATTGTGAAACAGAAGGGTGAGCACAACTAGCCCAGTAAAGAATATCATGACTAAAGATAAATAAGTTATCAATAGCCTTCAACAGAATTAAATCAGAGATTTAGAACATATGGTAGATGATAAAAATTTTAACCATAGTTGCAGCGGAACGAACAATTCATTAGAAGAGTCAAAAAGACTATAAAGTCTATTATCTTCTCCATGTTAAAAATCCACCAACAATATTTTATCCTTGTAAAATCAATCAACAATTCTGGTCCACAATCATATGAATAACTCATAATCATAGTTGTAGTTCTAAATCCCTCTTCTCATCCAGGACGAAGATAATTTTCATCACCTATTTTTACCTAAAACATCAAAGATCATGGTTTCACCAAATCACATTTCCTGTTTATAATCATACTAATAACTTCATCTTTGCACTACGGCCAAAGATATTCATTTGTATCACCAGTTGGTCATGTTCATCTCAACACCTGTTTATCTTTGCACTACTGGCCAAAGATATTCAACAACATGTCATCTTTGCACTACGGGTCAAAGATATTCATCAACAATTCATCTTTGCACTACTGGCCAAAGATATTCATCAATAATTCATCTTTGCACTACTGGCCAAAGATATTCAACCATAGGTCATCTTTGCACTACATGCCAAAGATATTCAACAACAGTTCATATTTGCACTACAGGCCAAATATATTCATCAACAGTTCATATTTATACTATAGGCCAGATATATTAATATCTCAAAGAAATATATAATCATTTCAGAATTTATATAAACAATAATTATAACCATGTTGATCAATTCACCTTTACACTTAAGCTAAAGATATTCAATTATAAATTCAATGGTCATGATCATACCAGTCAACAATTCAACTTTGCACTACTAGCCAAAGGGAACCCATAGTCATGATCATACCAAAAATCTACCCATCTTTACACTCAAGTCAAAGAGAAATATCATCATTAGGGTTATAAAAATGTTATATATGATAATAAAATCAATATAATCAACATATAGATTTAATCTCAAGAGTAATATTCATAAATCAACTATAATTTGGTCAGAAAAAGAAACCAATTTTGTCGTAAATAGTAACTCGTGAATAGTAACTCATAAATAGTAACTCGTGAATAGTAACTTATAAATAGTAACTCATGAATAGTAAACCCGACACAAAAATATAAAAATTTCACAATAAAATACATACTAATATTTCGGTATAATGATATTGAAAGAATAATATTTCTAAAGCTTATAAACAATTTATTTTAATTATTTACACTTTACTAAATAATGCATTTAATCATCCTAAAATGTCAAACTCATAAGTTTTCATTACCAATAATCAAAACCCTCATAAAAAATCTGCATATACCTCATATAGGATTCTCAAGCTATAAAATCCTATTTTCCAATTTTCTTACTTCACATAACATATTTAATTCATTTACTCATAACTAGTCTATTTTCATGAAAAATACCAAATCAGTTCCAAAAATATTTCTTTTCTGGGATTTAGCAGAATATAATCCCATATTGAACATATATTTTTCTTAGAATTTTTAAAACTCATTTACTATTTTTCATATGGCCAAAACAGCCGAATATTTAGACATTTATCATAAATTGTAATTTTATCCAAAAATTCAAAAATTCACAAAGTACACTGATATTATATATATATACTTCCAATAAAAATTTCATCAATTTTAGAGTTAACCACAATGAGTTATAAGCGGTTACTTTTAAAATAGTCTTTTCCCGTAAAATTCATAACTCTTAATCTATACATCCAAAAATTATCATTTTTAGACAAAATCAATAAAACTCATCAAAATAACATTTCAAATTTTTTTAGAATTTTCTGAAGGTCAGAAAAATTACGAACTGAAAAACATAATAACCCTTAAAATCCCTTACCTCAAAAGAGCAGTACTTCTGACTTAAATATCGGATATAACGCTGAACAACACTCAAGATATCTAAATACTCACAAAAATATGCTTGATAATATAGAGAGAAAAAAAATTTGTTTCTGGTGTGATTTTCAATTCTAACATAAGCACCTATTTATAGGAAAATGCTAGAACGCCAAAGGAGACTAAAATAAAAAAATATTATTTTTCTTTTCTACACACCAACCATCCAAGACAAGCCATCCAAGCATGCCAATTCTAAAAAAATATAGCAACCCACATGTTATTAACACCAACCAAAGTGGGTCCCACCCTATAATTTAATAAAAATTATTTTATTTTCCGAAACTTCAATAATTCATAGAAAATAACACTTTTATCAGAAAATTCGAATCTCGCATTTTTTTTATAGAAAATTTAATTCTCTAAAACTTTACAGAAGAAAGTTTTTCCAAATTCCAAATAAAAATTAACCGAAATCCATAAACGGACGATTTTACAGGCTATAATCAAATTTCAGTCGAGAAATGGGGTCCACCGACACACAAAACATGTGTCAATCATTTAATACAACAAAAATATTTTTCCTCCTCATATACTTATATATCCCACATTCATTGTAAAACTATCACCATTATTATATTATTAAATATAATAATAAATTATTTTATCAGAAAAGATAAAATATCATTTTTCAACAATTGTTACTTAAAAAATTTTCTCCATCTATATCCACATAAAATTAATATTTTCCTCATCATATAAATTAATAATTAATTATTCACAAATAATATTACAGAATCACAGTACTGGCAACCAGGCCGTTCCCAAGAAAGAGTGGGCTTTCCAATAATGATTTCTCCTTACTGGCACACAATTAGATGACCAAATCTCTCCTTAGACAGAACTTTCTAGACATTACCAATAATGTTATCTAATAATATAATTCAAATAATATGAATTATTGATCTGATAATAGGAAATACTGTGCAGTGACAATTATTGAAACAACAATAACATAAAATATCAATGCAACAATTATTGAACCAATAAAATAATATATTGAACAGTAATTACTGTAACAATTATTGAGTAGTGCCTTCTTACGTAAGAATTAATAATTCAAAAATACTGTGCAATACCGTGTGCTACTATGCAACAACGCGTATTACTTTACTTTAACCACCGGGTATTCCAACAGTGTTAACTGTAACAACTACGCCGTTATTTATAAAAACTCAATTTTGTCGTTTTCTTCATCCGACAGTTATTCTGTTATGGGGCCCACAAATGACTGCGCTGTCGTACGGATATTCCCCAACAGAAAGAATATTCCACGACCAACGAATATTCCCCAATGATTATTTTATAACCACTTGTTTATTTTGAAAAATTTTCACATTTCACCCATAACTTTAACATTTTATCAATTTAACCATTTACTGAATTGTAATTATAAGAAAAATTGAATACTTATATTTCATAAAATTCGGGGTCTTACACAGGTGATTTGATGATAAGAGCTAAAGTCAACTCCTTTTTGAGTTGTTCAAAGGATTGAAGACATTTTTTATTAAATTCAAATTTTGCATCTTTACCCAGAAGATTGGTCAAGGGTCTTGCTTTCTTACTGAAATCTTTAATGAATCGCCTATAAAAGCCTACATGTCCTAGAAAAGAACGAATTTCTTTGACTGTCCTAGGTGATGGAAGATTGGCAATGAGGTCAATTTTGGCTTTATCTACTTCAATTCCCTTTTCAGATATGATGTGACCAAGAACAATTTCTTTTTTTTTTTACCATGAAATGGCATTTTTCCCAATTTAGGATTAAGTTTGTTTCCTTATATCTCCTTAGAACTAAGTCAAGGTGGTGAAGGCACTCATGAAATGTAGACCCAAATATGGAAAAATCATCTATGAAAATTTCTAGGAATTTCTCAACCGTGTCAGAAAAAATACTCATCATGCATCTTTAAAAGGTGGCAGGGGCACTACATAGCCTAAAGGGTAGATGACGATATGCAAATGTTCTATAAGGACAAGTGAATGTGGTCTTTTCTTGGTCTTCTGGGGCTATGGGAATTTGAAAGTAGCCCGAGTAACCATCAATGAAACAATAGTAAGCACGACCAACTAATCTTTCTAGAATTTGTTCTATGAAGGGTAAAGGAAAATGATCCTTTCTTGTGGCAGCATTGAGTTTTCTATAGTCTATGCAAACCCTCCAGCCAGATTGAACACGAGTGGGGACTAACTCATTAGCTTCATTTTGAACCACAGTTAAGCCAGACTTTTTAGATACCACCTGAACAGGACTTATCCACGAGCTATCAGAAATGGGATAGATAATCCCATTATCTAGACACTTAAGAATTTCTTTCTTAATAATCTCTTTTAGAACTGGGTTTAACCGCCTTTATGGATCTTTCACAGGTTTCTCATCATCTATTAAGTGGATCCTATGTTGGACAATGGTTGGACTGATCCCCTTAATATCAGTTATGCTCCATCATATGGCTTCCTTGTTCTCTCTCAAGATGGTCAATAACTCTTCCTCCTGTGTGTTTGTTAAATCGAAAGCAATGATCACAGGAAGAGTTTTGGAGAGACCTAAATAGGCATATTTGAAATTATTAGGCAGAGGTTTGAATTCTAACTTTGGTGGACTCTTTTCTAGAGGTTCTGAAGATTGCAAGAATGGCTCAGTCATGGGTTCCCATTTAGATTAAGACATTGATGTTGATGACTCTAGCATTTCATTAACCTCATTTACATATTCTATTTCATCCCATTTTCGACCAAAATGATTTAAATAAAAATTAAATTTTTTGTCTTCTCCCGTAAGTTCATTGTCAGACATTTCCTGAATCATGTTCACTTCAACGGGTTGATCAGAAAAATCACTAGGTTGTTTTCCCGCATTAAACACATTTAAATCAATTGTCATGTTCCCAAATGTCAATTTCATTAGTTCATTTTTATAATTGATTAACGCATTAGAAGTTGCTAGAAATGGTCTACCAAAAATGACAAGAATTTGATCCTTGGGATTGACAACATGCTGGGTTTCAAGGACAACAAAGTCAATAGGGAAGACAAAATCACCAACCTTAATGAGTACATCTTCAACTATTTCTTTTGGCACTTTAACGGAACGGTTAGCTAGTTGGAGTGTGACACTTGTCTGTTTCAACTCCTCTAAGCCTAAGGTTTGGTACACATAAAATGGTAACAGGTTCACACTAGCTCCTAAATCAAGCAAAGCTTTTTCAATTAACGTGTTACCTATAATGCATGAAATAGTTGGACAACCGGGGTCCTTATACTTCACAGGACTTGACATGACAATATAGAACTAACATGGGTTGTTAGAAAAGCTTTCTTAAGAACATGAGTGGTTCTTTTATGTGTGCAAAAATCTTTTAGACATTTAGCATATGATGGAACTTGTTGAATGGCAACTAGAAGAGGAATGTTAATTTTCACTTGTTTGAACACTTCTAGAATTTTGTCCAACTGGGCTGACTACTTGTTTGAAATAAGTCTTTGAGGGAATGGGGCTTTTGGTTTGAAGACTTTTTTAGTTGACTCATAAGGTGTGGTTTGATCATGTTTTGAGACATGCTTAGTGGATGGGCCTAATGACTCAGAGTTTGTGGGATTTTCAGGTTGGGTTGACTTTGAAGATGGATCGTTAGATTTAACATTTAATTTTTTCTCTTCTTCATTATCAATGCCAGCATGATTGTTAAAATAATTTCCAGACCTTAAAGAGATTACAGAATTCACATGATTGACTTGGTTGTTTTCAAGTGAATTAACATGATAAGGTTTTTGAGTAGGGACTGGAAATTTGGGATTGGTCTCGGGTTGACTTGGAAGCTTACCCTTCTCTCTTTCACTAACTGTAGTGGCCAACTGACTCATTTGGATCTCTAGGCGAGATAAGGCTTGGTTATTGCTTTTCTGAGATTTTATTAAAGTTTCCATACTCTTCTCTAAGGTGCTAAGTCTCCTCTCACTTTCATTAGAAAAACTTGGTGGATATTGAAGTGCTGAATTTGAATTTTGGTACGGACCAGTATTTGGCTTTTGGTAAGGTTGAAAAGATTGATTTAGAGACTGAATGACCTGATTTGAAGAGTTATTTGGGTAGGGTCCTTGGTTCCATGTAAAATTAGGATGATTTCTCTAACCAAGATTATAAGTGGGAGTAAATGGGTCATTCATAGGTCTTTGAAACATTGCATTGACTTGTTAATATTCTTCAAGTTGGGGCATGACTCTAGGACATTCCTCAATTATATGGCTTGGTGAATTACACCTTAGACACAAAGGTGTTGGTGTTGAGACTTGGTTTACTTGTGATTATCCCCTAGTTTCTAAATCTTCAAGTCTTTTAAGTACACCAGCCAACTTAGCTTCGGTAGCAATTTAATTGTCAAATGTATGAACACCCCTAGATGAACTAGGTTTATCGGTCTCTCGGGTGGTTTCCCATTGCACGGTTTTTTCTACTAAGTTTTCTAAAAACTCTCAAGCCTTTTCCTCATCATTATTCAAAAAATCTTCTTAACACATTGACTCTAACATTGTTTTAGTGGGATAGTCTAAACCTTCGTAAGTAATTTGACACAATCTCCATTTCTCAATTTCGTGGTATGGGCACTGGGATAACAAATTTTTAAATCTATCAAAATATTTCTAAAAAGACTCTTTTTCAAGTTGGCAAAATTGATGAATTGATGTCCTAATTTTAGCATTTTTATGATTTGGAAAATATTTTTTTAGAAATGTAACAACAAATCCCTCCCAGGTAGATATGAAATTATTTCGTAGGCTATACAACCACTTTTTAGCATTATCTTTTAAAGCAATTGTTATAAATCTTAGCCTAATTGAGTCATCAGACAATTGTTCAATTTTCATTGAGGCACAAACTTCCTCAAATTCCTGAATAAATAAATATGCATCTTTTATCCCCGTGAACCTAGGTAACATATTTATAAAATGTGGCTTAAGTTCAAAATTGTTACCAGTGGTAGACTGATACATGAAGGTTGGGCAGAGTGGGAAGGATAACATCGATGCCTTAAAGAAACAGTTTGTGCGCCCTTAATTTTTCTTAAAGTGGGATATTTTAGAGTGAAATTTGAAAAATCAAGTTTTCTCACTAATCGGGATGTTTCGTCTCTAATCCACACTTTTTGCATACACTACTTAGAAAATAAGCATATAATCACCCAAAAAAAAAGAAAAAAAATTACTTCTAACTGTTCCAAGTTACACCGCAAGGTCCACCAAATTCGAAATTAATCATACCACTAGCCATGTAAGTGTAAGAAATGTGGGAGTCTCTCCGTAGATACGGTGACTAATTGAATAACCACATAATCTTTAGGCGTTTACCTTTTGAATCACTTGCCTAGACACTAGTAGTTTGATTAATTTAAAATTTAGCCACCTCTTGGAGTTTCTTGTCCTAATTGAGCTCGAGAGTCCTAGGGGCCAACGTCTACTTAATTTATTAGGTCATGGTTATGCAAAATGCAAATTGGGTTTTTTGTGGGCCAAGGAAGGGTGATGAAATCCCCACCTTTTCTTGTTACAGGTTGTGCCCTTAATGTTAAATTAAATATGAAAATGCACAAATAAAAAAACTATATATAAATAAAATGTCCTAAAACTATGTGAATTACAAAAGAAGGAGAAATTTTGACATACCTCAATCCTCCAGCAATCACCACAATTTATATTTGACAAAAAAAATAAAAATAAAATAAAAACCTAACAGGATGTGCTCTTCGTGAGTGAATGCATGAATGCGGCAAATAAAAAATAAATATTAATAATAATAAAAAAACTAAACTACTATTTTTTATTTTTATTTTTAAAATGTGGAGATACGAAGTACCAAAGAAAGGGCAGCAACAAAATCTTTATACTTTCGCTCCTTCGATCCGCTTCAATAATCCTGAAAAAAAAATAGAGTTAAAACTAATTCGAATAAATAAAAGTTAAGAAATAAATAAAAATTAATTCTAGTCCCCGGCAACGGTGCCAAAAACTTGATGCGATAAAATTGTGTACTATATGTGCACAATGTCTATTGTAGATTTGGCAAGTGCAGGTCGAACTACAGAGACTAGATCAATTCTTTAATATATCCTTAATTAATATTTTAGGCAAATTAGAAATAAAAATGGTGGAGAAGATTTATTAACTAAATTATGCAAACTATTAATTAATAACGGAAACTATTAATGAGAAAAGATACCTATGAATAAGAATCTACCAAATGTTAACATAATAAATAATTTCTTATTTCCTAAATTAATTTCCGAATTATTTTCCCTTCCCTTTAAAAATAATGATTCATATAATTAATATGGGTAAAAAGCATAAGTTATGAAAAATTCACAGATTAACTATAACTTATCAAAATCTCACAATCAATATAAGAATCATATGCAATTTATGCGAAGAAAAATATGAAGGAGAAAATAATTAGGCATTAATTTTGGAACGGAAATAAAATATTATTATGAAATACTTAGTTTCATCATAATCCTAGATATTAGAAATTTAGCTAGCCATGAAATTAAAAACAAAAACAAATAATATTAGTACTACTATTTGCATGAAATAATAATAATAATTAAAAAGAGAATTTCTATTATATCAATAAAAGAAATTTACAAATACTCCCTGATAGTAGTACCACACATGATTGGAATAAGAAAAAAGATAAAAGCTCTAAATATCTTACTCCCTTCTACACCAGCGAAAAACTAAGGAAAAAAATAACAAGCAGTGTCCTTCCCTCTAAAACAAGAGGCCTATTTATAAGGAGAATACATTTGTGCCCTAATTTAAGTTCATTGAACTTGGACAGTGTTGTTCCCTTTTTTCCTCTTCTTGACTTCCATCTCTATATGGTAATCTCTAAGAGTCCTTTTTCATCTTTAAAGGTTAGATATAAATCCTTTATTTGCTCCCCGAGAAGAATAAATGTTATCTCCTACAAAACAAAATAAAATATATTAGTTAAATAAAATAAGCATATAAAATAATAAATATGGGAATATTAAAATGTATAAAAAATGTGTGTATCACACGTTAATGATTTAATGTGTAAAATTGACAAAGTGTTGTTACATGTGAATTAGGGTAAGCCATGTATTTATATTTATCCACATCGCCTTAATGCTTTCATCCCTGAGTAGAAATAGAACTTCTTATTATGCCAGTTATCATAATAAGATAAAAGTCAATCTCTTTAAAAATGAGAATTTGAAATTAATCCGAACTTTTTCTATAAAAGTAGGAAGTTAAATAGAGTTAGGACAGTAGATTCCTAAGAAATTAAGTCTCCTGACTAGAATATACCGCCACGAGGGAAAATGCAGGCATGTCCCACCAAAACAGTCGGATCCACAAAATCATGCACCAACATTGGGCCCCCAACTCCCTTACTTTAAAAAACTTAAAATAAGAGAGTACAAAAACTAATAAATAACAAACTGAAACTAAAGCCAAATAGTCCACTCGTACATCGTTTTCCAGTCTGGGACCCACCACACCATTAATGCGTCGTACATAAAAAAATGTTCCTTGACTTCCCCGTCTCTTCAAAAGCTCCTTTTCCTTCAAATGAACCACCACTTTTCATTTACGGATTCAAAAAAATTTAGAAAATGCAAGCTTTCTCTACAATATTTCCTAACGGCGAATACCATTTTTTTCGGATAGAACTCACCACCTACCTCCATTCGAACTTTACCAAGCCAACAACGTCCCCAATCAAAGATGTCAGGAGACAGCCGTGCCTAAATCATCCCAAAAAATACTGAATAAACCCTTAACACCAATCCTATAGCTCAACCACTATCAACCCTAAGAATCACAAACCCTACTTCAGAAATCCCAACCACTACCACTGCTACCACCACCCCGACTACCGTTAATCCCGAAACTCAACCACCACACCCATCCATCACCGCTGACCCCCCACAAACAACCACTCCTAATCATCAAAAAAATCTGTGACACCCACGCCAATACCTGATCATCCGTGCAACCTGCACAGCTAGCCCACATTCGTCATCAATACCAAATCCCTGACACCCAAAAAATTTGAAACCCAAAAAATTTGAAGCCCAAATATATCAAAGAAGATGTATTGGCACCCAAGTGGTGAATGGATTGCCATCCCCATCTGGGCCATGAAATATGGGGTTTGATTTTCCCTGCACGAATTCATCTCCTCCTTCCTTTACTTTGTAGGTATCGGGTTCACACAATTAATGTTGAACTCGTATATCAACTGGATATGTTTCATTACTTTCTGCCACGAGTGTGGGTTCAAAGCCACACTTGATTTCTTCCTGAAAATATTCAGCGTCGACCGATACAAAGAACTCGACTTCCGTCAGTTGAACAAGTAACCCGACAGGCACATCTGGATGAATTCCCCCTCAAGCAATAAAGGGTGGCATTCCCAATGGATCTACATCAAATGACCCGACACCCTTCACTTTCCAAAATGGTTCGACACCCTTACACCCATTTTTGGGGTTGCCACCTTCCCCAAGGATCGGATAAATGACTTTCGAGCCTTTTACAGCTAGATAACGAAGACTAAATGGTTAATGGACCTTCTATTAGACCAAACATGGCTTTACAACCACAAATGTAAGTTTTATTCCAAACTTTTAAATTATATGCACAAACACACCCACCTTTAACCTTTATTGACCTTCTACTACCCTTGCAGTATTACTTATTAAACCAAAAGACATCACAGAAGTCGTTCAACCATATAAAAAAACTTCATCAACTGGAACCCCTCCCAAACCAACCATCGAACTACCTACAAAACCTATCCGTAACAAAACCAACCATTAGAACCCTTTACCAACCTAACCACCGAAACCACCAACGAAATCGCCACCCAAAAATACTAAGCACCAGAACCCTTCACCGACCCGACCATTGAAACCACCGACGAAATTCCCCCTCCCCCCCCAAAAAAAAATGAACCATCATAACCCTTCATCGACCCCGTCTCCCAATTACCCCAACAAGTCGACCCACCTATATTTGTGAAACCCATCTACATCGTCTCGATACTAACACCACCACCTTTCGGTAAGAATGACGTCGAACTAACATCCGACGAATGAAGAAATCTATTTAAGAAGAAATGGAGGTTAGTAAATACAGTATCCAAGACACCTTCTGCCACCCCAACCACAATAAAGCTAAACTAAACAATCACCAATACCGAAACAACATAACAAGCCACACCTAAACCCTAAAAAAGGAAAGAAACGGACCAACCCTCCTCGGAACCCCCCGCCTACAACCATCCTCCGAACCCCAACAAAGCCTTCCACATGAACCATCCCTATCCCCTTCCACACCTCCATCTTCAACCCAAGATGCCCTCGCCACACTAATTCTGTGGCTTGAAAAAACTGAGAACTAACCTTTCCCACTACACGAAATCTTTGCCTGACTCAGGATGAATTGAGATTCGAAGACCACACACCCCAACAGCTCATCCTCAGTAGCGTGATGCATCAATATCAGTTAAATTCAAAAAAACCTTCCTTCAATTAATTAGATCCCTCATGCTTCTGACTAACACTTTTTATTTCAGGCCTCAACCACCCTCAGTTGAACAATTCTCCACCTCTTCGCTACTACCGCAAAAGAAAAAGAAATTGAAGCCGAAGTTGAAGCCGACCGTCTCTGAACCGTAGTTGAAGCCCTAAAGATCGACCAGGATACGAAACAAAGTCATCATGCCAACACTTCATTGCATGCTAAAGAGCTAATGCGAGAGCTGAATACGCTGAAAAGCCAATACTTTGAGCTCAACGAATAGAAATAGCACCTCTTGACAGAAAGAGGATAATGAGAACCTTCAAAAGACAGTGGCAGACCTCGAATGCCATACCAAAACTTGGTGACTAAAATAAGGACCTTGCTCAATGTTGGCCAGAAGTTGGAGGAGAATTATGAAAGAATCATGAGGGAAGATCCTCCTCTAACAAAAGTCATCCGAAAACAAGTCATTTCCAAGTATAAAGAATATCCTTAGCTGAACGAAGTCGTGGTATGTCAGTTCAGTGAAGGATACAAAGAAGCAAATAGAAGGGCAAAGGAAAAGGTGTAGGCGGTTAGGCTTGACCCATAAATTATCGACTCCTCAGATGAAAAGGATGAAGCCGATGGACCTCCATCACCCCTTAGTCATCTTTCGGCCCTCCAAATACAGCCTTTGTTACGTCATGAGTGGGTAATATACCAATGAATTAGGTATTTTTAGACTTGATAAGTTGCTTGTTTTAAGGTATTTTAGGGTATTTTATTTGGTTAGTTTATGTTTTGAAGGTTAAGGCAAACGACGGGCTAATTAGGAATTTTAGAGAGCTTAAAGGGCAAAATTATCATTCTACAAACCAGGCTAGTGCCGGGGCGCTGAATAGAGGGTAAATCCCAGTGTCGGGGCTCTAGGAGGCAGTGCTTGTTGGTCGAATTGTTTGTAGAGCTGAAAAAGATGAGTTAATTTCTAATCCGAATAGGAGTTTAATTGGAGATTGACTTGAAGGGACGAAAAGATATAAAAGGAAGAAGGTTTTTGACATAATAAGACACATAATATGAGACAGAGGCTGGAGATTGGATTGGAGATTGCAAAAGAGCACACAAGGATTGCAGATTGGAGATTGAAGACTGAAGTCAATTACTGAATTTTTATTCTTCTTCTCTAATTGTAATTTAATTGTGATGTTTTCTATGGGATTTTTGGTTTTAATTTTCAATATGAACTAGCTCTTTAATTAAGGCTACAGTGGAACCTTTTATGGGTATGAATTGATTATTTATATTAATCCAATTATTTATTCAAATTGAGTTGTCTATCATATTTTATGTTTATTGTTTAATTATCTGGCCAATAATTACATGTTGCACTAGATGAATTCGAGACATGAAATCTAAGGTTAGAACTGAGTGTGGTATGTATTCTTAATTATTTGCATGAGATGAATAATTTGGGTTGCGAATTAAATAGGGATATCTCTTTTCACTAGATGTAACAATTGGGAATTAGAACTTAATGAATTTAATTCTTTTGTTTTGCATAGGAATATCGCAAAATTAATTGAATTGAATATTTTTGTTTGATCACTTGAAAAAAGGCTTATAAATACTTTGAATTCCTGTTAACAACTCGAGTGAATTTAATAACCGGATAAAGTGGCTAATTGATTTATATTGCCTAATTGGAGATATTGTAGTCTTAAGCCTTTATCATCTAAATCAAATCTTTGTGTTAAAATTAGTTTTAGTTAATTTAATATAGTTTACTTGGAAAACAACAAAATTCGGTTATTTAAATAAAATTAGATTGATATAAAACTAGTAGTTGAGATTTGTTAAATAGGATTCCTCGTGGGTATGACACTCTTTCTTATCACTTTATGTAAGGCCCAACTTTTTATAAATAAAGATTTAAATTACCTAATTATTTTTTTTGAATAATAAGGGGTTAATTTGATTAATGTGGTTAATTATGGGTAAAATACGCAAATATTTTAAATAAACAAGTGGTTATAAAATATTTATCGGAGAATATTCGTTTGGTCGTAGAATATTTGTGACAACCCCAAAATAGGTCCATTCCATCCAACCCATTCTGAGTCGTCAAATACATGGTACAGAAAATAACTATAACTTTATTACAACAATTGTCGTGCAAAATACAACAACACATATGCTGTGAGTTTGGATACAAATATATACCAAATGTGACATTGGACACCATCATGTATCAGCACCTCACAAAGGTACCTTACATAAAGGTACAGTCAAAAACTGTTTTAGAAACTAGAATCTTTGGGAAGTGCTCAAGGAAACCTTCGTATATGGGAGGCCACGCGTCTAGGTTATGATAGATATCATATGGCCACAGAATTATCCTTGGTTGACCCAATAGACCCCATAGAAAAACGAGAAGATTACTATCATATTCTTCCCAATGGTGAGTCTTCTCTTGACATATCATTATCTCTACTGTCTCCAATTGAGAATTATACTTTAAACAAACACCAAGATTATATAAGTAGTGCTCATAGATATACTCAGCAAGTGGATGAGCACATCCCTGTCTTATGATGACACGAGATTGTATGTTATTAGACATCTTGTATGATAGTGACAAAACACCCTTCCAACGTTGGGTTCGCCTCACCCTATTTTCTTCACCAAATATAACTACTAAATGATGACCACCGTTCTATTCCCTTGTTACCCTCGCTCGACCCAGCTACACTCTTATTACCTGAAAGGAATTGTGAAGCAAAAGGGTGAGCACAACTAGCTCAGTAAAGAATATCATGACTAAAGATAATTAAATTATCAATAGCCTTCATCAATAATAAATCAGAGATTTAGAACATATGGTAAATGATAAAAATTTTAACCATAGTCGCAGCGGAACATGCAATCCATTAGAAGAGTCAAATAGACTATAAAGTCTATTATCTTCTCCATGTTAAAAATCCATCAACAATGTTTTATCCCTGTAACATCAATCAACAATTCTGGTCCACAATCATATGAATAACTCATAATCATAATTGTGATTCTAAATTTTTCTTCGCACCCAGGACGAAGAATATTTTCATCACATGTCTTTACCTGAAACATCAAAGATCATGGTTATACCAAATCACAGTTCCTGTTCATAATCATACTAATAAATCCATCTTTGCACTACGACCAAAGATATTCAACAACAGTTCATCTTTGCACTACAGGCCAAAGATATTCATCAACAGACCATTTTTGCACTACAGGCCAAAGATATTCAACAACAGTTCATCTTTGCACTACAGGCCAAAGATATTCATCAATAATTCATCTTTGCACTACGGCCAAAGATATTCATCAACAATTCAACTTTGCACTACAGGCCAAAGATATTCCTCAACAGTTCATATTTGCACTACAGGTCAAATATATTCATTAACAGTTAATATTTGCACTACAGGCCAAATATATTAATATCTCAAAGAAATATATAATCATTTCAGAATTTATATAAACAATAATTATAACCATGTTGATCATTTCACCTTTGCACTTAAGCTAAAGATATTCAATTATAAATTCAATGGTCATGATCATACCAGTCAACAATTCAACTTTGCACTACAGGCCAAAGAGAACCCTAGTCATGATCATACCAATAATCTACCCATCTTTACACTCAAGTCAAAGAGAAATATCATCATTAGGGTTATAAAAATGTTATATATGATAATAAAATCAATATAATCAACATATAGATTTAATCTAAGAGTAATATTCATAAATCAACTATAATTTGGTTAGAAAAAGAAACCAATTTTGTCGTGAATAGTAACTCGTGAATAGTAACTCATGAATAGTAACTCGTGAATAGTAACTCGTGAATAGTAACCTCGACTCAAAAAGGTAGAAATTCCACAATAAAATCTATACCAATATTTCGGTATAATGATATTGAAAGAATAACATTTCTTAAGCTTATAAACAATTTATTTAAATTGTTTACACTTTACTAATTAATGCATTTAATCATCATAAAATGTCAACTCTTACAATTTCATCATCAATAACCAAAACCCTCATCAAAAATCTGCATATACCTCATATAGGATTCTCAAGCCATAAAATCCTATTTTCCAATTTTCTTTCTTCACAAAACATATTTAATTCATTTACTCATAACTAGACCATTTTCATGAAAAATACCAAATCAGTTCCAAAAATATTTCTTTTCTGGGATTTAGCATAATATAGTCCCATAGTGAACATATATTTTTCTCAGAATTTTTAAAAGTCATTTACTATTTTTCATATGGCCAAAACAGCCGAATATTTAGACATTTATCAAAAATTGTACTTTTGTCCAAAAATTCTGAAATTAACAGAGTATACTTCCATCATATACATGTACTCTCAATAAAAATTTCATCAATTTTGGAGTTAACCACAAGAAATTATAAACAGTTACTTTTAAAATAGTCTTTTCTCATAAAATTCATAACTCTCAATCTATACATCCAAAAATCACCATTTTTGGACACAATCAATAAAACTCATCAAAATATCATTTCAAATTTTTCCAGAATTTTTGAAGTTCAAAAAAATTACGAAACTGAAAATCATAACAACCCTTAAAATCCCTTACTATCCCTTACTATCTCTTTCTATCCCTTACCTCAAAAGAGCAGTACTTCTGATCGGTATAAGGCTGAAGAAAACTTGCACTGATGAATAGCAACTCACCAAGTATCTAAAAACTCACAAAATATGCTTCATAATATAGAGAGAGAAAGAGAGAAAGCTTATGTATCTGGTGTGATTTTCAATTCTAACTTAGCCCTTTATTTATAGGAAAATTTTGGTAGGTTTGACCTGCAACCTGATGGCTTTACCTGCTACTATTCCCACCCACCACATTTGAAATATAATTCAGCACATTTCTTCACCAACCACAAGTGGGGCCCACCAATTCTAGAATTTTCCACCAAAATGATAAACTCCGAAAATTCAACAATTTCTGAACCAGTCATCTCGTAAAATTCATAACAAATCATACGTTCATTTTTAACGGTTCAAAATTTGTGGACATATACTCAACTTATATATGTATAACATATCCAAAAATTACCACGATCCAACGGTCGGATTAAAAATTATAACCCCCGCAAAATATCTCAAAAACCCTGATTTTTAATACCTCCATTCCGACAAAAATACGGATAAAAATCTCAACATTAACTCCTTCATTTTTTAACCACAAAAATATATCCCTCATTTATATCCACATAAAATAAATATTTTCTTATCATATGAATCAATAATTAATTATTCACAAATAATATTACAGAATCACATTTATGACAACCAGGCCGTTCCCAGGAAAGAGGGGGCTTTCCAATAAGGATTTCTCCTTACTGGCGCGCAATTAGATGACCAAACCTCTCCTTAGACAGAACTTTCTAGACATTGCCAATAATGTTATCTAATAATATTATTCAAATAATATGAATTATTGATCTGATAAAAGAAAATACTGTGCAGCAACAATTATTGAACAACAATAATATAAAATTTCAACGTAGCAATTATTGAATCAATAAAATAAAATATTGAACAGTAATTACTGTAACAATTATTGAGTAGTGCCTTCTTACGTAAGAATCAATAATTTCAAAAATACTATGCAATACCGTGTGCTACTGTGCAATAACGCGTATTACTGTATTTTAACCACCGGGTATTCCAACAGTGTTAACGGTAACAACTACGCCGTTATTTGTAAAAACTCAAATTTGTCATTTTCTTCACCCGACAGTTATTCGTTATGGGGCCCACAAATAGCTGCGCCGTCGTACGAATATTCCCCGACAGAAAGAATATTCCACGACCAAACGAATATTCCCCGACAACAATGATTATTTTATAACCACTTGCTTATTTTGAAAAAAAAATTCATATATCACCTTTAACTTTAACTTTTTATCAATTTAACCATTTACTGAATAGTAATTATAAGAAAAATTGAATATTTTTATTTCATAAAATTCGGGGTCTTACAATCTCCCCTCCTTATGAAATTTCGTCCTCGAAATTTACGTACCTGGTATTTCAAAGAGTTGAGAATACCTTCCTTTCATTTCAGATTCCATCTTCCCTGTCATCATAATTTCTCCATTGCTCATCTCCTGTATTTCAAATATCATTCTAGAATACAGCTTCAAAACAAGGGTTAATTTAACAAATTAACATATCACATAATATCCCGATATTATGACTGACCAACAAATAAGCTTAGGTAGGACACACTAGCGAAGGATTTACTCGTCTCTCTCCTCCTAGTTATATTTCCCGATCTCCGCCAGAAATCATATCCCTAAGCTCTGATACCACCTGTGACAACCCCAAAATAGGTCCATTCCATCCAACCCATTCTGAGTCGTCAAATACATGGTACAGAAAATAACTACAACTTTATTACAACAATTGTCGTGCAAAATACAACAACACATATGCTGTGAGTTTGGATACAAATATATACCAAATGTGACATTGGACACCATCATGTATCAGCACCTCACAAAGGTACCTTACATAAAGGTACAGTCAAAAACTGTTTTAGAAATTAGAATCTTTGGGAAGTGCTCAAGGAAACCTTCGTACATGGGAGGCCACGCGTCTAGGTTATGATAGATATCATATGGCCACAGAATTATCCTTGGTTGACCCAATAGACCCCATAGAAAAACGAGAAGATTACTATCATATTCTTCCCAATGGTGAGTCTTCTCTTGACTTATCATTATCTCTACTGTCTCTAATTGAGAATTATACTTCAAACAAACACCAAGATTATATAGGTAGTGCTCATAGATATACTCAGCAAGTGGATGAGCACATCCCTGTCTTATGATGACACGAGGTTGTATGTTATTAGACATCTTGTATGATAGTGACAAAACACCCTTCCAACGTTGGGTTCGCCTCACCCTATTTTCTTCACCAAATATAACTACTAAATGATGACCACCGTTCTATTCCCTTGTTACCCTCGCTCGACCCAGCTACACTCTTATTACCTGAAAGGAATTGTGAAGCAAAAGGGTGAGCACAACTAGCTCAGTAAAGAATATCATGACTAAAGATAATTAAATTATCAATAGCCTTCATCAATAATAAATCAGAGATTTAGAACATATGGTAAATGATAAAAAATTTCAACCATAGTTGCAGCGGAACATGCAATCCATTAGAAGAGTCAAATAGACTATAAAGTCTATTATCTTCTTCATGTTAAAAATCCATCAACAATGTTTTATCCCTGTAACATCAATCAACAATTCTGGTCCATAATCATATGAATAACTCATAATCATAATTGTGATTCTAAATTTTTCTTCGCACCCAGGACGAAGAATATTTTCATCACATGTCTTTACCTGAAACATCAAAGATCATGGTTATACCAAATCACAGTTCCTGTTCATAATCATACTAATAAATCCATCTTTGCACTACGACCAAAGATATTCAACAACAGTTCATCTTTGCACTACAGGCCAAAGATATTCATCAATAGACCATTTTTGCACTACAGGCCAAAGATATTCAACAACAGTTCATCTTTGCACTACAGGCCAAAGATATTCATCAATAATTCATCTTTGCACTACGGCCAAAGATATTCATCAACAATTCATCTTTACACTACAGGCCAAAGATATTCCTCAACAGTTCATATTTGCACTACAGGTCAAATATATTCATTAACAGTTTATATTTGCACTACAGGCCAAATATATTAATATCTCAAAGAAATATATAATCATTTCAGAATTTATATAAACAATAATTATAACCATGTTGATCATTTCACCTTTGCACTTAAGCTAAAGATATTCAATTATAAATTCAATGGTCATGATCATACCAGTCAACAATTCAACTTTGCACTACAGGCCAAAGAGAACCCTAGTCATGATCATACCAATAATCTACCCATCTTTACACTCAAGTCAAAGAGAAATATCATCATTAGGGTTATAAAAATGTTATATATGATAATAAAATCAATATAATCAACATATAGATTTAATCTTAAGAGTAATATTCATAAATCAACTATAATTTGGTTAGAAAAAGAAACCAATTTTGTCGTGAATAGTAACTCGTGAATAGTAACTCATGAATAGTAACTCGTGAATAGTAACTCGTGAATAGTAACCTCGACTCAAAAAGGTAGAAATTCCACAATAAAATCTATACCAATATTTCGGTATAATGATATTGAAAGAATAACATTTCTTAAGCTTATAAACAATTTATTTAAATTGTTTACACTTTACTAATTAATGCATTTAATCATCATAAAATGTCAACTCTTACAATTTCATCATCAATAACCAAAACCCTCATCAAAAATCTGCATATACCTCATATAGGATTCTCAAGCCATAAAATCCTATTTTCTAATTTTCTTTCTTCACAAAACATATTTAATTCATTTACTCATAACTAGACCATTTTCATGAAAAATACCAAATCAGTTCCAAAAATATTTCTTTTCTGGGATTTAGCATAATATAGTCCCATAGTGAACATATATTTTTCTCAGAATTTTTAAAAGTCATTTACTATTTTTCATATGGTCAAAACAGCCGAATATTTAGACATTTATCAAAAATTGTACTTTTGTCCAAAAATTATGAAATTAACAGAGTATACTTCCATCATATACATGTACTCTCAATAAAAATTTCATCAATTTTGGAGTTAACCACAAGAAATTATAAACAGTTACTTTTAAAATAGTCTTTTCTCATAAAATTCATAACTCTCAATCTATACATCCAAAAATCACCATTTTTGGACACAATCAATAAAACTCATCAAAATATCATTTCAAATTTTTCCAGAATTTTTGAAGTTCAAAAAAATTACGAAACTGAAAATCATAACAACCCTTAAAATCCCTTACTATCCCTTACTATCCCTTACTATCCCTTACTATCCCTTACCTCAAAAGAGCAGTACTTCTGATCGGTATAAGGCTGAAGGAAACTTGCACTGATGAATAGCAACTCACCAAGTATCTAAAAACTCACAAAATATGCTTCATAATATAGAGAGAGAAAGAGAGAAAGCTTATGTATCTGGTGTGATTTTCAATTCTAACTTAGCCCTTTATTTATAGGAAAATTTTGGTAGGTTTGACCTGCAACCTGATGGCTTTACCTGCTACTATTCCCACCCACCACATTTGAAATATAATTCAGCACATTTCTTCACCAACCACAAGTGGGGCCCACCAATTCTAGAATTTTCCACCAAAATGATAAACTCCGAAAATTCAACAATTTCTGAACCAGTCATCTCGTAAAATTCATAACAAATCATACGTTCATTTTTAACGGTTCAAAATTTGTGGACATATACTCAACTTATATATGTATAACATATCCAAAAATTACCACGATCCAACGGTCGGATTAAAAATTATAACCCCCGCAAAATATCTCAAAAACCCTGATTTTTAATACCTCCATTCCGACAAAAATACGGATAAAAATCTCAACATTAACTCCTTCATTTTTTAACCACAAAAATATATCCCTCATTTATATCCACATAAAATAAATATTTTCTTATCATATGAATCAATAATTAATTATTCACAAATAATATTACAGAATCACATTTATGACAACCAGGCCGTTCTCAGGAAAGAGGGGGCTTTCCAATAAGGATTTCTCCTTACTGGCGCGCAATTAGATGACCAAACCTCTCCTTAGACAGAACTTTCTAGACATTGCCAATAATGTTATCTAATAATATTATTCAAATAATATGAATTATTGATCTGATAAAAGAAAATACTGTGCAGCAACAATTATTGAACAACAATAATATAAAATTTCAACGTAGTAATTATTGAATCAATAAAATAAAATATTGAACAGTAATTACTGTAACAATTATTGAGTAGTGCCTTCTTACGTAAGAATCAATAATTTTAAAAATACTATGCAATACCGTGTGCTACTGTGCAATAACGCGTATTACTGTATTTTAACCACCGGGTATTCCAATAGTGTTAACGGTAACAACTACGTCGTTATTTGTAAAAACTCAAATTTGTCATTTTCTTCACCCGACAGTTATTCGTTATGGGGCCCACAAATAGCTGCGCCGTCGTACGAATATTCCCCGACAGAAAGAATATTCCACGACCAAACGAATATTCCCCGACAACAATGATTATTTTATAACCACTTGCGTATTTTGAAAAAAAATTCATATATCACCTTTAAATTTAACTTTTTATCAATTTAACCATTTACTGAATCGTAATTATAAGAAAAATTGAATATTTTTATTTCATAAAATTCGGGGTCTTACAATATTCTTATTGTCGGAGAATATTCGTATGACGGCGCAGCCTTTTGTGGGCCCCATAACGGAAAATGATTGGATAAAAAAAATGACAAGTATGAGTTTTTATAAATAACGGCGTAGTTGCTACCGTTAACACTGTTGGAATACCAGGTGGTTAAAATGCATTAAGACGCGGTGTTACACAGTATCACACGGTATTGCACCAATTATTGATTCTTACGTAAGAAGTCACTACTCAATAATTGTTACAATAATTACTGTTCAATATTTTATTTTATTGATTCAATAATTACTGCGTTGATATTTTATTTTGTTGATTCAATAATTGTCATTGCATAGTATTTTAAATTATCAGATCAATAATTTATATTATTTGAATAATATTATTAGATAGTATTATTGACAATGTCTAAGGAAGTTCTGTCTAGGAGAGGTTATTTAATTGTGCACTAGTAAGGAGAAATCTTTACCGGAAGGCCCCCTCTTTCCTGGGAACGACCTGGTTGTCATTATTGTGATTCTATAATATTATTTGTGAATAGTTAATTATTGATTTATATGATAAGGAAAATATTTATTTTATGAGGATATAAATGGAGGAATTTTTAGAAAAGTGGCAATTGTTAAAAATTACTATTTTATCTTTTCTGATAAAATAATTCATTCAAATATATTATTATATTACATTATAAATGTATAATGCTATAATATAATAATATAATAATGGTGATATTTTTATAATGAATGTGTGATATATGAATAAATGAGGAGGAAGAGTATTTTTGCTACAATAAATGCTAAACACATGTTAAACATGTTGATGGACTCTATTTTTGACTGAAATTTGATTATAGCCTGCAAAATCGTTAGTATGTGGATTTCGGTAATATTTTGTTTGGAATTTGGAAAAATTTTCTTATGCAAAGTTGTAGAGAATTAAATTTCCTATGAAATGGACATAAGATTCGAATTTTTCTAATAAAAGGGCTATTTATTATGAATTATTGAAATTTTTAAATTTATAAATGATTTAAAATATTTTTGGTGGAGATTTCTAGAAGGTGGGCCCCACAATTGTACTTTTGCATGTGGAAAATGCTGGAATCTGAATTCAAAGTGGGCGTAGGAATTTTGTTATAAATAATATTATTTTATTAAATTTTCTGCTTTGGTGTTCTAAGTATTTTTCTGTAAATAGGATGCTTAGGTTAGAATTGAAAATCACACCAGAATCTGAAGTTTTCTCTCTCTATATTATCGAGCGTATTTTTGTGAGTATTTCGATACTTTGAGTATTGCTATACGGTGCAAGTTCCCTTCAGCGTTATATCTGATATTCCAGTCAGAAGTACTGTTCTTTTGAGGTAAGTGATGCTATTTTTTTCGTAAATGATATTATTTCTTTCAATATCATTATACCGGAATATTGGTATGAATTTTATTATGAAATTTTTACCTTTTCATGTCGGGATTACTATTTATGAGTTACTATTTACGAGTTACTATTTACGAGTTACTATTTATGAGTTACTATTCACGAAGTATGATGGTTTTTCTTGTGAAATTTCTACCTTTTAGTGTCGGATTTACTATTCACGTATACGGCACTATTCACGAATACGGCACTATTCACAAAAAAATTAAATTTTCTTTTCTTTGTCCAAGATTGTCTGTTATGGTTCTTATCTTTGATTGGATCTATGTTTTGATCTTCATTTTTGAATTCTGCTCCACAATTGATTATTATGGAATATTTTTGAACTTAGATAAACCGAAGTACGAATCCCTAATCTTTATTTTTTTTATCTCTATGGATTCGTTTTCTTAAAAATATTTTTATCATCCTCAGTTTTTAATGGTGATACATGATGAATATCTTTGGCCTGTAGTGCAAAGATGAATGATTACCTGATGAATATCTTTGGCCCGTAATGCAAAGATGAATTGGTGTTGAGATGAACATGACTAACTGGTGATACAAATGAATATCTTTGGCCCGTAGTGCAAAGATGAATATTTGATTATTGATGTTACAAGGATAAAATATTGATGATGGACTTTTAAATTCATAGATGATAGTAGATTTCATTCTCTACTTAACTCTTCTAATGAATTGTTATTTCTGCTATAGTTGTATATCTAAAACTTGTTGTCTATTGTATTCTTTTAGATTTTTTCCTGTTGAGGACTAACGATAATTTGTTCTATATTGTCTTAGTCATAATATTCTTTACTGGGCTAGTTGAGCTCACCCTTTTCCTTTTGTTCCATTTTTCTTCATAGGAGGCGAGAATATAGCGGGAACTAGTAGGGGTGTGGAGTGATGATTCAAAACAGTTGTCTTAGTAGTCCTCACTATTTTGTAAAATAGTGTATCAATAATTGTAATGAGGACTTATTTGAGTGTGGATATTATCTAGAAGATAATATTTGTATTTAAACTCACACTATATGTGTTGTCGTATTTTGCACGACAATTGTAATAATGAAGTTGTAGTTGTTTTCTGTACCATGTATTTGGTGACTCGGAATAGGTTGGGTGGATTGGACCTATTTTGGGGGCGTCACACTTTATTACTTGTTGATCGTGTATACTTGCATATAACTGTTGATTATGAAATTGAATAACAAGTTTTTGGCGCCGTTGTCGGGGAATCTGTATTTAATATTTAATTCCATATTAGTTACAATCAATTTGGTCCTAAATTAAAAGTTTTTTATTTGTTTCTTTCTTCTTACTGGTTTGCTTTTCGTGTATAAACACTAGATTAAAGGCTAAAGAGGAACTTTTACCATACGCTGACGATATCAATAGAAAGTTCCAAACACTGAGATTAACTAGTGAGGAAGTACATACGGAAGAAGAACTGGTAGAGGAATATGAAAATCCAATAATTATGGTTGCAAATGAGCAAAAGTCACTTAGGGATTTCTATATGCCGACAGTTACAGACATTCAATCTTGCATTCGGAGACATGCGATCAATGCAAACAGTTTTGAGATTAAACCGGGTACCATTCAAATGTTACAGAATTCAGTTCAGTTTGGGGGTGGTCCGAATGATGATGCTAATGAACATATTCTGAGCTTCTTGGAAATCTACGATGCGTTCAAGCTCAATAATGTTACGGAAGAAGCAGTAAGATTAAGACTTTTCCCGTTCACGCTGCGAGATAAAGTGAAAAGTTGGTTTCAGTCTTTGCCACCGGGATCAATCACAACTTGGGACGATTTAGCTCAAAAATTCCTAGCGAAGTTTTTTCCACTAGCAAAAATAGCGAAGCTAAGGAATGATATCCACATTTCACCCAGTTTGACTCGGAAACATTGTACGAAGTGTGGGAAAGATTTATGGATTTGCTCTGAAAGTGTCCACATCATGGGATCCCGAGATGGTTGTAGGTGAAGACTCTTTGTGATGGTTTGCATGGACCTACAAGGGCTAGTATTGATGCAGCAGTTGAAGGTGCCATTATGGGGAAAATTTTTGATAACGCTTACCAATTGTAAGAGATGATGGCCAACTAAAACTATTAGTGGCCTATGATATGGTCTAATCTACCAAAAATAATTGGGAAGCTGGAATTAAATGCAGTTATAGCTTTAGCAGCTCAGGTGTCCGCGTTAACTAAGAAGATTAATACATAGGGACCTCAAGCAGTTCCACAGGTGGCGATGGTTTGCGAACTTTGTGCAGGAAATCATTTTATGAATCAGTGTGTCATCAGTGTAGAGTCAGTACAGTTCATGTGGAGTTATAATAGACCGCCACATTCTTATCAAAATCCTTATAATCCGAGGTGGATGAATCATCCGGGTTTTTCATAGAGTAATAATCAGGCTCAAACTCAAGCTCCACGATTGCAAAATCCACCCAATTTTCAGAATCAAGTTCCACAGCATGCAGAAAGTAAACCAAACTTAGAAGAGGCGTTGGTGAAATTCACTATAGCTACCGACAAGAGAATAAATGAGCAAGATAAATTATTGATCTAGTTAGACTTGAATATGAAAATCCAAGCAGTGTTGATAAAAAACTTGGAGAATCAGATGGGTCAGTTAGCTCATGTATTGAACATTAATCCATAGGGAGCATTACAGAGAGACACCGAGATTAATCCAAGAAGAGATGGAAATGAACACTGCAAAGCCATGACTCTAAGAAGAGGGAAAGAGTTGCCAAATACTGTTAAAGGGACTGCAATTTTAGATACTGTAGTTGTGGAAGAAGAGGAAATCAAAGAGACGAATGAGGCTGAGGATTTCAATAAGGCAAAGGATACAGATTTAGAGGATATGTCAACCAAGAACAAAAAAAACAACGTAGTACCTCCCGTGTCGTTTCCTCGGAGATTTAAAAAACAAAATTGGACAAGAAATTTGCCAGATTTAAAGATGTTTTTAAGAAGCTTCACATCAACATACCTTTCGCGGAAGCTTTGGAGAAAATGTCAAGTTATGCCAAATTTATGAAGGAGTTTTTGTCTAAGAAGAGAATATTGGGTGAATTTGAAATAGTTGAATTAACTGAGGAATGCAGTGCTATCCTACAAAATAAGTTACCGCCAAAGTTGAAGGATCCAAGGAGTTTCACTATTCCATGTGTGATCGGTAAATAGTTTTCTTGAAGAACCTTGTGTGATTTAGGATCTAGTTTCAATTTAATGGCGTTATCAGTCTACACTCAGCTGGGATTAAAGGCACCAAAACTGATAAATATCAACTTACAGTTGGTAGACAGGTCAGTAACATATCCAACGGGGATTGTGGAGGATATCTTGGTCAAGGTTGATAAATTTATTTTTCCGGCAGACTTCATCATTCTGGATTATGAGGAAGATAAGGAAATCCCAATCATTCTTGGTCGTCAGTTTTTAATAACAGGGAGAACTCTGATAGACGTGAAGAAAGGTGAATTGACGATGCGAGTACAAGATTAGGAAGTTACTTTCAACGTGTTCAAATCAATAAAGTTTCCCAAGGAAGACAAGGAGTGTTTGTGGATAGACATGGTTGATGGAGTAGTGAATGAGAAACTCAACTGAGGATACTTAGAGGATCTGTTAGAAGTTGCATTGATTAGGGTAGAGACCTTTGAGGATTTGGAAGATATGGATTACGCCAAGTGGTTAAATGCATTACTAGTATCTCAAAGATTTAGCAAGTTTGACAGTCTTGATTGGCTCGAGGGAGGAGATAAGAAGTCCAAAACTTCATTAGAAGAGCCACCGGTGCTAGATCTAAAACCACTTCCTTCTCATTTACGGTATGCTTACTTGGGAAGTTCATACTCATTACCAGTGATTGTTTCTACGGATCTAAATGAGACTCAAAAAGAAAAACTGTTAAGGGTGCTAAGGGAGTACAAAACAGCCATTGGATAGACCATTGCAGATATTAAAGGGATCAGTCCATCATTTTGCATGCATAAAATTTTGCTTGAGGAAAGAGCATAGCCAAGCATTGAGGAACGACGAAGATTGAATCCGATCATGAAGGAAGTAGTGAAGAATGATATCATAAAGTGGTTAGACGCCGATATCATCTATCCAATTTCAGATAGTTCTTGGGTAAGTCCTGCGCAGTGTATACCGAAAAAAGGGGGAATGACTGTGGTTGAAAACGAGAATAACGAGCTCATCCCCATGAGAACAGTTATAGGGTGGGGAATGTGCATGGATTACCGCAAGTTGAATAGGGCTACACACAAGGACCGCTTTCCCTTGGCATTTATTGATCAGATGTTGGATAAGTTATCGAGTCATCAATTCTACTGCCTTCTTGATGGATATTTGGGATATAACTAGATCGCCATAGCTCCGAAGGATCAAGAGAAAACTAAGTTTACGTGCCCTTATGGAACTTTTTCATTTCAGAGAATGTCCTTTGGTCTTTAGAACGCACAAACTACCTTTTAGTAATGTATGATGACCATCTTCTCAGACATAGATGATTTCTCTGTTTTTGGGGACAGCTTCGATCTTTGTCTAAATAATTTAATTTTGGTCTTGAAGCGTTGTATGGAAACAAATCTGGTGCTCAATTGGGAGAAATGCCACTTCATGGTGAAGGAAGGCATAATTTTGGGCCATAAGGTCTCTGCAGCCGGCTTAGAAGCAAAAAAGGTGAAAATTAAAACTATTGAGAAGCTACCCCCGCCGATATCTGTGAAGGGAATAAGGAGCTTTCTCGAACACGCCTGTTTTTACCGACGATTCATCAAGGACTTTTCTAAAATCTTAAAACCCTTGTGCTCGCGCCTTAAAAAAGATGTATCATTTAAAATGGATTAGTCGTGTGTTAATGCTTTCGAAGTGCTGAAAAAGAAGTTAGTCACAGCTCCAGTCATTGTTGCTCTTGATTGGACCTTGTTGAGCTAATGTGTGATGCGAGTGGTTATGTTGTTGTTGCAGTGTTGGGGGTAATGTAGAGAGAAGGTTTTCGACACCATTTAATACTCAAGTAAAACATTGACGAATGCTTAGTTGAATTACACCACCACTGAAAAGGAGTTACTTGCGGTAGTGTTTGCCTTCGATAAATTTTGAGCTTATCTGATTGGGACTAAGGTAATTGTCTACACCAAGGTTAATTTGATGGGTCCTTTTACTGCAAGAATTCAATTCGGAGATCCGAGACAGAAAAGGCATAGAAAATCAAGTGGTTGATCATCTCTCAAGATTGGAAAATTCTAAAACTCAGAAAAACAATGAAAAAGTGATAAATGAGTCGTTTTCGAATGAACGAATTTTTTGAATTATAACAGAAGCGACTTGGTATGTAGACTATGTGAACTATCTAGTAAGTAATGTATTCCCACCGGATTTGAATTCTCAACAGCGAAAAAAGTACATCCATGATGTCAAGTAATATTTTTGGGATGAACTATTTCTAATAAAAACATGTGGGGATCAAATGATAAGAAGGTGTGTGCAACGTGAAGAGATGGAAAGCATTCTGAGTCATTTCCACTCATTTGATTATGGGTGACATTACAGAGGAGAAAGAAAAGCAACAAAAGTGTTACAATCGGGGTTTATCTGGCCTACATTGTTCAAAGATGCTCGCTTCTTTGTTTTAAAGTGCGATCGTTGCCAAAGGGTTGGAAACATCGCAAAACGGCATGAGATGCCTCTTAACACCATCCTTGAAGTAGAGCTATTTGATGTGTGGGTATTGAATTTATGGGGCCATTCCCATCTTCATTCAATAATGAATACATACTATTGGTCGTGGATTATGTATCATAATGGGTAGAAGCAGTTGCGTTACCCATAAACGATGCTAAAGTAATATTGCGATTTTTATGAAAAAATATCTTCACCCAATTTGGTACGCCAAGAGCCATAATCAGTGATGAGGGTAATCACTTTTGCAACAAGCACTTCACCAAACTACTAGCCAAATATGGGGTGAAACACAAGATTGCTACAGCCTATCATCCCCAAACCAATGGTCAAGCAGAAGTTTCAAATCGAGAGGTTAAGCAGATCTTGAAAAAAGTTGTGAATCCGTCTCGTAAGGATTGGGTAATGAGATTAGATGATGCTTTATGGGCGTATCGAACAACCTACAAGAACCCTATCGGAATGTCACCATACAGAATGGTTTACAAAAAGGTGTGTCATTTACCGGTAAAGCTTGAACGTAATGCATATTGGACCATTCAGAAATTCAACTTTAACTTACAAGCATTAGGTGAGAAAAGGTTGTTTCAATTAAATAAGATGGAGGAATTCTGGCACCAAACATATGAGAATGCCATGTTATATAAAGAAAAAGTCAAGAATTGGCATGACAAACAGATTCGTGATCGAAAATTCGAACCAGGGCAAACGGTATTTTTGTAAACTTCAGATTGAGGTTGTTTCCCTAAAATTTGAAATCAAGGTGGTCTGAACCATTCGTGGTTACATCTCTTGCATCACAAGGATCCGTTGATGTGGAGGAGCCAAATTCGAAGCGAATGTTCAAGGTCAATGGTCAAAGATTGAAGTATTACTGGGTGGTGACATCGATCGTCATCTGTCATCGATTGCTCTAACTGATACAGCTGAAACTTGAATAGCAGGAAAGTCGGGCTGACGACTATAAACCAAGTACTAAGGGGAGGTAACCCTGAGATTTTATTTGATTCCATTCAATTTTTAGTTAATTTTAGTTAGTAGGATAAGTGTAGAATTTATTATTATTATTATTATTATTATTATTATTATTATTATTATTATTATTATTATTATTATTATTATTATTTGATAGGAGTGGAGTTTTTATTTTAGTTTGATTATTTCATTGTTGTTAATCATTCCCTTCATGTGAGAGAGAAGAATGTGCCATGATTGATCATACTGGGCAAGCAAATTGGAATCACATTCAAGGCACTAGCGCCTTGACGCTTTTTTTCAAATAAAAACCAGCGCCCCGGCGCTGGTCATCCGAGAGCCCCAATGTCTTAAGCGCCCCAACGCAATTCCACACTTCAAATCAAGAACCCCAGCTCTGGTCATCCGTAGATCCAATGTCTTAAGCGCCCCGGCACCCAATTTATCTTTCAGAACAGCGCCCTGGCGCTAGGATTTAATTAAGCACACTGTCAACAAGCGCCCCGATGCTATTCCACACTTCAAATTAAGCGCCCCGATGCTGAAGGTTCGGGTAAAAAAAATACGACTTTTAACCTGGTTTAGGTATGCACACCCGCACTTCTCCTTATTCTTTTCTAATTCACCTCTCCCAATTCCTACTCACTCTCAAATGCACCATCTCCCATGTCTCCCACGTTCGGTCAATTGCGACTCTGAATCTTCAATTTAAACACACACAACCCAACTTTGAATTGACAATCACACGAATTTGTAAGGGCATATCATTCTTCAAATTTTCTCTATTCACTATTTGTGGACTCTCAAAGATGATTCAATACCATAAATTAATTGAAGTCATGAAGTAGGAATAACATGTTGGGATTTCGGCACATCAAAGCAACGCACAGCGGAATATAAATTGAACAAAACAAAACAATTTCTGAAACCCAAAACAGGATCTATGCTAAACATATATTAATTCAGTGTTTAAGAGATTATACCGATTATGAAAAAGCATCTGAAACGCTTCGAATCTCCAACGCAATCCCTCACGAAACTACGTCTCTATGGTATCCACACGAACGCCCACGAACCGTCGTACAATTCTGCAATAAAGGGAACTGCGGTACTAGCCACCAAAGGAACAGGATTTTTGAAACTTTTCTCTCTAGTCTCTCTCTAAGAGCGGCTAGGGATTGTTAGGTTATTATGATCATTTGTAAAATGGCTACTACATATCATATATTTAGCGGTTAAAAAGGAATTAATCAAAAAAATAATTTAATTAAAATAAAATCCAAATTTATATATATATATATATATATATATATATCTTAATTAAGTCTTACTTAATTAATATACCTATATATAAATTATCCTATTAATTTAAATTCGTAATTTAAATACTATTAATCATATTGACATATTTAAATCTTTACAATTTAAATTAATTCCCTTTTAATTACGTTCTATGTGTGTGACCCTATATGTTATTATTACGTTGGAAATAATTTTAAAATCATATTATAAAATTATAAACAGTGAGCGGCATCTAGTAATGCATCACTGCTACCTAAGTAATAATAAGATCGATAATTTGATGCAACCTTTTTGTGACCAATGTTTCAATGTAATTTAATCCTTTTAACCTTGACATCCTAGATTAAACTCGAGTCACGGAATGTGTCATACTCTTCATAATTTAATCTGAGTTTTCTTTATCAATGAATAGACTATATGAAATACATCACTATTTAAGCATGGCCATGCATTTCATAGTTCTACTCAATCAAGAGGCCTATGGATATCACCCCTAATATATAAGAGGGTTAAGTTCTATCTACATCACTCATATTCCTCACACGATTCATGATGTACCCAATAATCACCTTTATAGTCCACCCTATTAAAGGTGACCTTTGATGACATCAAAGTACATAAATTTCCATGTAGTAATATAGTAATTTTAGGTCGGAGGATCATTACATCATTGTCACTATGAGAATCACCAATGACACCTTGCATACTGTTCCACGTAGAATTCTCATGGTGGGTCTGTCTAGTACATCGTTCTCTAATATGTACCTATGCATTGACTCAATATCTCATATATTTATGACCAATGAGATTTGGTCATCAGTCAATCCACATACTAGTCTCAATGCATCATTGTTGTCCCATCAACAATGATACTCGACTAGGAACATTAAGAGTAATGATACTAATTGTAATTATATAATCTCATGTTCAAGTCACATACTTGAATTATATAATTTGTATCACTATTCTAAGGAATTTTATTATGTTTACATTTATATAACGCAGTAAATAAAATCATTCATTTATTCAATCAAATATAATATCCAAATGTTAAGCAATTATATCAAATAATTGGCCTCTAGGGCATAAACTCTAACAGTCTCCCACTTGCACTATAGCCAATCACTCATGTATCTAATACCCATGGAACTAGTGTAACCTTCGTGCTTCTACTGCGAAAAAGCCTTGGTCATTGGATCTGCAACATTATCATCTTTTTGCACTCTTCCTATATGTACATCTCCTCTATCAATGATTTCACGGATGAGATGGACAGCCTAGGTATATGCTCGGATCATTGGTGATATCTGGGTTCCTTAGCCTGTGCAATGGCTCCATTATTATCACAGTATAGCTTAACCGGAACAACAATGGTTGGAATAACACCAAGTTCAGTGATGAACTTTTTAATCCATATAGCCTCCTTGGCCGTACTAGAAGCAGCAATGTACTCAGCCTCTGTTATAGAATCGGCTACTGTCTCTTGCTTCAAACTCTTCCAGCTAGCAGCACCACCATTAAGGCAAAACACAAAACATGACTGAGACTTATAGTCATCATTGTCAGACTGGAAATAGCATCTATGTAACCCTTTATTGCCAGTTCGTCTTCACCTCCATATACCAAGAATGAATCCTTAGTCCTTTTCAAGTACTTGAGAATATTCTTGACTGCTGTCCAGTGAACTTCACCTGGATTCGACTGGTATATGCTCGTCATGCTCAAAGCATACGAGACATCCGGACGAGTACATATCATTACATACATGATAGATCCAATTTTCGAAGCATAAGGGATCTTTCTCATACGCTCCTCATCATCTTGTGATTTAGGACGTTGGGCCTTAGAGATTTTTACACCATGAGTCATGGGTAAGTGTCCTCTTTTTGCATCTTGCACACTGAACCATTTCAGCACTTTATCAATATATGTACTTTGAATTAGGCCGAGCATTTTTCTCGATCTACCTCGATAGATCCCGATACCTAAATTATAGGTTGCTTCGCCCAAATCTTTCATGAAGAAATATTTTCCTAACCATGTTTTTACAGCCTGTAATGAAGGAATGTCATTCCCAATAATTAATATGTCGACAACATATAATACTAGGAATACAATGTGACTCACACTAACTTTCTTATATACACAAGGTTCATCTTCACTTTTTATAAAGCCAAACTCTTTGACTGCTTCATCAAATTGAAGATTCCAACTCCGAGAGGCTTGCTTCAATCTATGAATGGATCGCTGCAGCTTATATACCTTTCCAACATCCTTTGGAGTGACAAAACCCTCAGGTTGTGTCATGTACACATCCTCAAGGAGATTTTCATTAAGGAAAGCAGTTTTGACATCCATCTGCCAGATTTCGTAATCATAAAAGGCAGAAATAGTAAGTAAGATCCTTATGGATTTAACCATTGCCACTGGAGAGAAGGTTTCATCATAGTCAACACCTTAAATTTGTTTAAAACCTTTTGTTACCAGTCGACCTTTATAGGTTTGTACATTACCATCCATGTCGATTTTCTTCTTGAAAATCCACTTGCACCCGATTGGTTTTACCCCTTCGGGTGGATCAACCAAAGTCCATACTTGGATAGTATACATGGAGTCCATCTCAGATTTCATGGCTTTTAGCCATTTCTCAGAATCTAGTCCATTCATATCTTCTTGGTAGGAAGCAGGCTCATCCTGATCTATGAGCATCACATCACCATTTGAGTCACAAGAAATCCATAATATCTCTCAGGCTCTTGGCGTGTCCTACCAGATCTACGAATGCCTCATGTAATTTGAGCAGGTTCACTTTCCACAATATCCTGTGGTTCCTGCTCACGTTCCAACTCAGGTTCAATGATATTTTGTGGTTCTCGAATTTCTTTGAGTTCTACTTTCCTCCCACTGTTTCCTTTAGAGACAAATTCTCTTTCTAAAAAAATACCAGTTCGAGCAATAAACACTATATTCTCAGAAGGTTTGTAAAAATAATACCCTTTTGTTTCATTTGGGTATCCCATAAAATTACATTTGTTATATTTGGATCCGAGCTTGTCAGAATCCAGACGTTTTATAAACGCCTCGCAACCCCAAATCTTCATGAACGACATACTAGGACGTTTCCCAGTCCACATCTAATATGGTGTCTTCTGAACCGTTTTTGTAGGAACACGGTTAAGTGTGAATGCAGTTGTCACTAGGGCATGACCCCAGAAGCTTATTGGAAGATCTGCATGACTCATCATTGATCGTACGATATCCAATAAGGTGCGATTCGTCCTCTCAGATACACCATTCCATTGTGGTGTTCCAGGTGGAGTGAGCTGTGATATAATACCACACTCCTTTAGAAGGTCATTAAAGTCTTGGCTTAAGTCTTCACCTCCTCGATCGGATCGAAAGGCTTTTATGCTTTTGCCAAATTGGTTTTGAACTTCATTCTTGAATTCCTTGAACTTTTCAAAGGATTCGGATTTGTGTCTCATAAGATACACATATCCATATCTACTGAAGTCGTCAGTAAATGTAATGAAGTAATGAAACCTACCTCTTGCTAACGAACTCATGGGTCCACATACATCACTATGTATAAGTCTCAATACATCGCTAGCCCGTTCACTGTGTCCAGTGAAAGGGGCTTTAGTCATCTTGCCTAATAAACAAGACTCGTATCTCTCATATGATTCAAAATCAAATGAATCCAAAAACCCATCTTTATGGAGTTTGGATATGCGTTTCTCATTTATATGGCCTAAACGACAGTGCCAGAGATATGTTGAATTTGAATCATTTGATTTAAATCATTTTGTATTTATGTTATAGATAGGCATTTTTAAGTCAAGAATATAGAGACCATTAAACAATTGTGCAACACCATAGCATATATCATTTAAGTAAAACGAATAACGGTTGTTCTTTATTATAAATGAAAAACCTTTCTTGTCCCAACAAGAAACAGAAATAATGTTTTTGTTTATAGCAGGCATATAATAACAATCCTCTAATTCTAATACTAGTCCAGAGGGTAAAGATAAATGATAAGTTCCTACGGCTAGTGCAATAACTTTTGCTCAATTCCCAACACGTAGGTCAACCTCTCCATTCGCCAAAGTCCTACTCCTTCGGAGTTCCTGCACATTAACACAAATGTGAGAACCACATCCAGTATCTAATACTCATGATGCGAAAGTGGACAAATTGACTTCTATAACATATATACCTGAATCAGAAGTCACATTTCCCTTCTTTTTCTTCACTTCTTCCAAATAAGCATGACAATTCCTCTTCCAGTGTTTAGGTTTTCAACAGAAGTGACAATCACCTTCTTTAGCCATCCTACCTTTAGGTTTTAAAGCCTGTTTGGTTTTAGAATTGGGTTTGGCACCAGATTTAGATCATATCTTCTTCTTGCCTTTATAATTTCCCTTAGCATTCCCATTTTGCACCATCATTATGGGAGCGGGTCTTGCCTTTTTCATGTTATTCTCGGCAGTTCTTAACATGCTCAAAAACTCAATAAATGGTTTCTCAATTTCATTCATGAGATAATTCATAACAAATTGAGAGTAGCTGCTGTTCAAAGATTATAAAACAAGATCAGTTTGGGATGCCGGAGTAATCGAAAAACATAACCTATCAAGGTACTCAATATATCCAATCATTTTCAGCACATGTGGACCAACTGGATCACGTTCACCCATCTTGCAGTGATACAATGCTTTGTTTATATCATACCTCTCCTGTCGAGCATGCCCTTAAAAAAATTTCTTGAGATGCTCGATCATCTCATAAGCATCCATAAACTCATGTTGCTTCTGAAGCTCAGTGTTCATAGTTGCTAGCATGAGACAACTCATGTCCAGAGCATCATCTTGATGCTTCTTGTAAGCATTATGCTCTGCACGTGGTGCATTATTAGCTGGTTTTGCAGGAATGGGCCCATCAAGGACATATAGCTTGCGCTCTTGTTTGTGGACAATCCTCAAGTTCATATGCCAGTCTAAAAAATTAATTCCACTCAGCTTTTCCTTCCCAAGGACTGATCGTAGTGAAAAATAATTAGTGTTGTTGTTGTTGTTTGCCATTGATATCTACGATTTATAAGTGCAAAAATAATAAGTCAAATTACAGAGTTTATGATATTATGTAATTGATAATAGTACATTCAAAATATACCTCCCACTATTTTATTCAAATTAATAGCCCTCACCATTAATTCGGAAAGCATTTTCTATTAAATCTTTCTAGTGAGCCAAGATCCATATTTCATTATGCCTTAAGTTAGCTTTGGATAATCTCTTAAAATACAATTATTTAGGTAGACAACCCTTTGTCAATTATATCATATATAACTCTTGGATAGTTTGGTAAACAACATTTGTTTCTAGTTCATCTAATGGTACGTACAAAACTCCATGCCTCTAAGTCCACAATCCTATTGAGATAACTTAGTCAAGTCGGGCCCAATGATTTTAACAGTTTGGATATCACAATTATCCTATCGCATCTTACCTAGATAAATAGGGTACTTTGCTTTGGCAAACTTACATCTATTGATCAAGGTCTTGATGAGTGTTATTCATTGGAAGGCATCTGATTTAGACTTAATAATTTAATGAGGGATTTTATTAATAAATTTAGATCTCACCAATTTTAATATTATTAAGCATGCACATTATTTATCATATCATATCGTATACAAGCATAAATAAAGTGCAAAATTAAATGTGTCACAGTTATGGCCCAATCCACTGTAAATCTTTTTAAGCTAATGAAAGATTGAAGGTCAATCTAATGTGGTAAAAGATCTTCAAAATAGTACCTTCCTTAGATCTTCCTCATGCATGTGTCTCCTCTCCATCATCATCTTTCCATCGTGTTCTTCATCTTGTCATCTTCATCAATTATAGATTATTACATGACATAAAAAAACCTCGAGTTACATTTGAGGGGATTTAGATGAGAAGAGAATGTTACATCAGAATTTATAGAAAGGCACGACATGCAAGCCGTATTTCAAAACCAAAACCACTAACCTATGGGTCAAAAGGGCCATAATCGTGCACCATGCATATCACAATAAGCACAAAACAGTGTATATATAATTAAAGGAAATTATATATCAAATATTGGGGTCACGACCATCGTGCACTACGACGGGGGGGTCTCCCCCCTGATAGTGGTCCGGCTAACTGATCAGCCAGCAGGTGGTCAGGGAGAGGGGTCGGGGAAGCCCCCCTGGAAAAAAATTTTGAACTACAATCTGTATTGTAGAATTTTTCATACGAATCTCTGAAACAGTTTCAGAATCATATATTAATCCACTAAAACACTCATAATAACAATACACCCAGTACATATCATATATGTCCAGTTTCAGTTAATCATATTAAACCGAATCTTCATGCTTCTAATCCAATTAGAACAGAAGTTGTATACTGTTATTACGCCATTTAAGATACAATTAACAGAACATCATATACATGCATATCTATTACTGATATTCATAATACCAGAATATGCCTACATACAGAATATTATATATTCAATTTCAGATCGGTAAAATTGTATCATCATATATCATATATATTGAAAACAATATAATCAATTTCAGATCGATAAAATTGTATCATCATATATCATATATATTAAAACTAATAAAACACGTAATCTGAATTAATCATTTTGCAAGTAGCTCTGATACCACTGTTGAAATTTCGGCACATCAAAGCAACGCACAACAGAATATAAATTGAACAAAACTAAACAATTTCCGAAACCCAAAACAGGATCCATGCGAAACATATATTAATTCAGTGTTTAAGAGATTATACTGATTATGAAAAAGCTTCTGAAACACTTCGAATCTCCAACGCAATCCCTCATGAAACTACATCTCTATGGTATCCACAAGAACGCCCGCGAACCGTCGCACGATTCTGCAATAAAGGGAGCTGCGGTACTAGCCACCAAAGGAACTAAATTTTTGAAACTTTTCTCTCTAGTCTCTTTCTAAGAGCGGCTAGGGTTTGTTAGTGTTGGGATATTTCACATGAATCCCATATTGGATAAATTCAAGAATGTAGATGGATTAATAAGTATGTTAGAATCTCAACCTAATAGGTTAACCTTTTAGGTAAGGAGGTGGTTCAACATGCTTATTGGGCCAGTCTACACAGGTGTGCGCTGCATGGTGATGAATTGATGTGGGATGGATCGTACAATTCCGCTACAAAATGGTATCAGAGCCCATGGTTCGATGGGCCCAAGTAACAACTCCAAGGGGCGAGGGGAGTGCGAGGGTAAAAATTTCGCAGGCCTCATGGGAGAGTCCAAGTATCAACTCCAAGGTGCGAGGGGAGTGCGCGAAGGTACAATTTGCAGGCCTCATGGGTGGAGTAAATAGAGTTAAATAAGGTAGAGCACGGGATGATTTGAGTCGGGTAGAGCGGGCTTAGGATGGCTCTAGGGAAGTTGCTAAGACGTGTTTGCCCCGGGCATGGTGGAGTAATATTAGAGTCAAGAAAAGCTCTTGAAGGACTCAAAGGTGAAGTATTTGAATCGGGTGGAGCAGGGTTCAAGATGGCTCTAGGAAACTGCTGAGACACGTTTGCGGCTGGCATGGTGGAGTAGTATTAGAGTCAAGCAAAGCTCTTGAAGGATTCAAAGAAGATGTGCTTAAAAATGGTAAATACTCTAGTATGATACTTGTGATGGGTATTCAAGTGAAAAGTGGAGATTGTTGGGATATTTCACATGAATCCCACATTGGATAAATTTAAGAATGTAGATGGGTTAATAAGTATGTTAGAATCTCAACCTAATAGGTTAACCTTTTAGGTAAGGAGGTGATCCAACATGCTTATTGGGCTCGTCTACACAGGTGTGCGCTGTATGGTGATGAATTAATGTGGGATGGATCGTACAATTCCGCTACAATGTCGATTATGATTTAAATATAAAACTCAAGTTTGGGGGTAACTTGTTCACAGTCAGAATAATGTGTTGATTTGATTACCTGTGAGATTGTGATATGATCGAAGTGACTGAAGTTAGAACGTTTTTTGTTTTAAGTTGACATAATGGCATCCAAGCACCAACGTGGTGAAGGATTTTCTTCTGCCCCATCCAAGCAATTTGACAAAAAGAGATTCGTGAGCGCTGAGGCATAATAAAGATATAATAGAATGGTGCGACAATCTCTGATCCCAAAGAGAGGCCTACAACCGGATCAAACGAAAGATGAAGAAATCGATGTTACGATCGCCGAGCGCGATTGGTTTGATTTCACTACACAACCCGACCCAGCTGCCATTGCAATGATAAAAGAATTATATGCCAATGTGAAGGAACACTACCACTTTGGAGTGTAAGTATAGGGGAAAACAGTGGAGTTTAACCGCAATGATATCAACAAGCTCTACCATCTGCCTAATGAGAGGAGTCGTAACCAATACATTAATTTTCTGAGTCAAGGACCGGACTATGAACAAATCATTCGAGAATTGTGTCAGCCAGGCACAACTTGGACACTTCATGAGCGTAGGAGTATGACTTTTCCACATTCTCTCCTGAGATGATATGGAAAAGAATGGTACGATTTCATATGTGCCTAACTGATGCCCTATGCGCATGTTAGCGACGTAACCAAAGAGAGGGTCGTACTACTATATTGTCTGGTCAAGGGTAAGCGAATAGATGTAGGCTTAATCATTCAACAATTAATGATGCGTGCTGTGAGGGGCACTACAAGGAAAATTGCTATTCCCGACAGAATATTTCGTCAGAAATAAGGATATTCCATCGAGAATACCTTATTTCCGACAGAATATTCTGTCGGTAATTTGGATGAATTTATTGTCGTCGAGCTTACTTCTGTCGCAAATTCGGTCGAAAAAACTTATTTACGATGAACTTATTACCGATGAACTATCCGTCAGAAATCCACTACACTCGATGAAATTTATCCCATCGCAAAAAATTCATCGAATAAAGCTTGCCACGTAGCCCAACATGAAAATTGGGATATTCTTAATTTCGACGGAATGTTCGTCAGAAATAGCATCTAATCCGTCAGAAATAGTATTTTGTAAAATAAATTAAATTCATTACTTCCGACGGAAAGTCCGTCGGTTTTAGCTTATTCCGTCAGAAATTGTAATTTTTTAAATAATTTTTTTGATTTTGCATTTCCAAGTTTTTAAACCCCTTTTTTGTACCTGCAACCTGTTTATCACAACAATACACAATAATATTCAACCCATAATATAACTAATCTTCGACAGATTATTCTCCCGAAAATACTGTAATTTTGACAGAATTTAGTCCGTCAGAAATAATTTCGTCGAAAATATCAATTTTATTGTAGTGGGGCGGTATTATTGGTGACATGCCACATCCTTCTCTCATCTGTGCTCTATGTGAGACGGCCGGAGTTAAATGGAAATCTTATGAAATGATTTAACAACCTATGTCTGTGCTCTAACACAAGATGATAATGCGCTACAAGGTGTGGAATGGGGGCGAGTTAGATTCGTGCGGATTAGGTTTTATAATTCCACAGCTGGATTCATAGCAACAACCTAATCCCGCGGCGTCAAGTTCTTATCCTGATGTTCCCTGTCGAGTAGTTTCAAAAGAGGTACAACAAAAGGTAAATGGTTGGCTCTACGATCTCGAAGCGCATTCTGCCCGTTTGGTTGAACGACAGGACACAATATTTTAGTACACTGTCAGTTTTAATAATGCCTTAGTGGGAATGTTTTCCTCTCTGAATCCTTCTGTGGAGCCCAGCCATTTTCCTACCGCGCCCACTCTGCTAGTTTTTCCACTCTTAGACCAAGAAGAAGAAGAAGAATAGAGTACTGAGGAGGTCGATCATGATTATTGACCAAATCAGTGGAGTCTTCCATTCTTATTTCGTTATTTTTTGCATGAGGTCATTTCTCACTTTAAGTTTGGGGGTCGTTTCCTAGTTTCTAGTTTTATTATAGGATTGCATGTTCATAGTAGATTGTTTTGCATTGTAGGTTTTGTTTAGTTTTAATATTGTGATGTGTTCATTTGTTGTATGTTGTTAGCTTGAGCATGATGAAGCATAAAACCTTGTGTTTGGTTGATGATAAAAAGTTTGTGAATTGAGTTACAACTTGAATGAATGGGAAAATGAAAGAAAAGCTAGCTTGTGGGTATTATTGACTTGATTTATTGAATAAAACCCAGAGTTAATTGCACAAGATCAATATGTTGATTTAGCTGTGAGTTAGTTGAACTGAAAGAATTTGTGGTTTAGGACAGATTTAGACACCCTCTATGGTATAGTTTACTTTGTATTTTTGGAAATTAGTTAATTAAATAAATTGACTAGTTGTCTTTGTGGCCTCTATTAATCGAACAAGTAAGCCCTTAGGAGTGTCTTTACACTTAGCGCCCTAAAACCATCTAGTTTAGGAGTCGTTGGTTGAAATTTCGCTACATGGATAACTTTGAAGAGCCTAATAAAGATTAACATTGAACAAGTCAAAATTAATAAGTATGAATAATCACTTGGCTAGTTTAGTTTTGTGGCCTTTATTATTCGGGTTATTAGATCTGTAGGGGTGTCTTAACACCTAATACCCTAAAGCCAAGTGGTTTGGGAGTATTGGTCGAAAGCTCGTTACATGGGTAGCATTGAAAAGCCTAAAAAAACTAGACATTGCATTGGTCAAAAAAATGTATAAGAATTTTTTTTTGAAATATAGGGTATCTAATATGTAGAGGGGTGATGAGTTCTTAAATCTATATTTTTCTGTCTTGAGCCATATGATTTTCAAGTTTGGTTGATTTATGGTAAAATTGGCATGTTGATACACACACTGTGGGTTGGAGATAAATTAAGTTGATGATATTTCAAGTTTAGGTAATGTTTGATTTTGAACATTCATTTGAGTTGAGTTTAAGGATCTTTGAGGCTGAGTAAGGTTGTCACTATTTTAGTTATTTGCATTGTTTGAGGATAAACAATTGTTTAAGTTTGAGGGTATTTGATGAGTGGGTATTATACCCATGAATTAAGTATTTTTAGACTTGATAATTTGCTTGTTTTAAGTTATTTTAGGATATTTTACTTGTTTAGTTTGTGTTTTGCAGGTTAAGGCAGACGAAGGGCTAATTGGGAATTTTAGAGAGCTTAAAGGTCAAAATTATCATTCTGTAAACTAGGCTAGCGTCGGGGCACCGAATAGAGGTTAAATCGCAGCGCCCCAGTGCTGGGAGGCAGTACTTGTTGGACTATTTGTTTGCAAAGTTGAAAAGGATGAGTTAATTTCTTATCCTAATAGTAGTTTAATTGGAAGCTGACTTAAAGGGGCCAAAAGATACAAAAGGAAGAAGGGTTTTGACATAATAAGACACATAATTTGAGACAGAGGCTAGAGATTAGATTGGAGATTGCAAAGGAGCACACAAGGATTGCAGATTGGAGATTGAAGACTGGAGTCAATTACTGAGTTTTTATTCTTCTTCTCTAGTTGTAGTTTAATTGTGATGTTTTCTATGGGATTTTTGGTTTTAATTTTCAGTATGAACTAAATCTTTAATTAAGGCTACAATGGAACCTTTTGTGGGTATGAATTGATTATCTATATTAATCCAATTATTTATTCAAATTGAATTGTCTATCATATTTTATGCTTATTGTTTAATTATCTGGCCAATAATTAACATGTAACACTAGATGGATTCGGGAGATGAAATCTAGGGTTAGAACTGAATGTGATAGCATGTATTCTTAATTATTTTCATGGGATGAATAATTAGGGTTGTGAATTGAATAGTGTTATCTCTTTTCACTGCATGTAACAATTGGGAATTGAAACTTAATGAATTTAATTCTTTTGTTTTGCATAGGAGTATCGCAGAATTAATTGAATTGAATATTTTTTTTATCACTTGGAAAAGGGCTTATAAATACTTTGAATTCCTGTTAACAAGGATTTAATAATTGGATAAAGTGGATAATTAATTTATATTGCCTAATTGGGAATATTGTAGTCTTAAGCCTTTAATTATCATATGAATCAAATCTTTGTGTTAAAATTAATTTTAGTTAATTTAATTTAGTTTAATTGGAAAACCACAAAATTCAATTGTTTAAATAAAATTGGATTGATATAAAACTAATAGTTGGGATTTGTTAAATAAGATTCCTCGTTGGTACGACACTCTTTCTTATCACTTTATTACTTGTTGATCGTGTATAATTGCATGTAATTGTTGATTATGAAATCGGATAATAGTACGCATGACTGTAGAGGATATTAATTGAAGACCCGTTTTCGATCATCATCCTCTTCATGTTGACTGACCATATCTGAGCAGTGATCACTAGGGCTCCTTCGTGAGGCTCGATCGACTCTTGTGGGTATTCCCCATCCGTGAAAGAGATAACCACACCCGGGTAACGTTGTTCCTTCTATACAGGCTGCTCAGACACCGATAGAATTAAATCCAAGGCTCCTCGACGTTTCTTCCTCGTCACCCATCCTACTGACCCTCCCGAGATGACGTCTACTACCCGTCGGGCGGGCTAACCTTGGTCAAGCTGCCAACCCCTTTTTTGATCCTAATCAGCAACCTCCTGCCTCCTCCCCGAACCCTCTCAACCAATAATATAGTGGACTAGTTCTCCATTCTGAACATTCTTCTCAATTAAAATTTTTAATTTTCAACACTCATTAGTTAAACAGGGATCGGGCTTTGATCAGGTCTGACAGGGGATAATTACTCCTATTCCAATCCTTTGGCTTATCTAACGCGCGTGATTATGGCTTCAAACTCCCCATAGCCTCTTCAATAACAATGAAGTTCTCTGGCCGGTCATATGCCTTCGACAAGTCCTTTGGGGGATTGAACATGATATTATTCATAAACTTTTTTTGACTTCTCCACATCCAACCCTGTGGTGAGGGTCTGAGGAGCGTTCAGATTCGTTATAGTTCCAACCGCCTCCTTAAACTGCTTGACATATTGGCTTAGACTCTCGTTTGGCTATTGTTTGACCTGCATGAGAGAAGTCGTCAACTTTCTCCTCCTTCTGTTGCTCCCGAAGCAGTCATGGAACTTGTCGTACAACTCATGCCAGGACCTAATAGAATTAAGCAGCAACGACGTCATCCACAACTAGGCTCCCTTCTAGAACATTTGACACTTGGCAGCTTTCAAATGTTTGTAGTAGTGCATCAGCCGATCATATGCATGAGTATGGTCGTAGGGATCACCAGTATCGTCGTAAGTCTCCAAAGTTAGCATCTTCTTTTTCAAGTCGACCTGAGCCTGATCTATATCCGGTGTAAAGGGAGACTTCGGGTAGGTTGGCAGCTCGGTCATTGGGTTCACCGATGCTATCTTATGTTCTAATTCAGCTAATTTTGCATTACGAGATCGGACTCTTCCCTCTTAGGGGATGCTATGTGTCCTCCCCTCTTCGCTACTGGGGGAACGTGACCTGTGTCTATTCTGACTATTGGAGAGATCACCCGATCGGTGAGATCTAGACTAACTTTGAGGCATGAGTTCCCACCGCCTATTCTAACTTGGGTAAACCTCTCATTCTCCTTCCAATTCTGCCAAATATGTATCCAGCTCATTTTGTTGAAGGCACAGAGCCTCCAAAGTATCCTTTGTATGCTGAATTTTCTGCATCCGAATCACCACGTGTATGTCACCACTGTCCCGTTCCCGATCCCTCTTTTAATGTGCCGAGACTGAGTGTCCTCGTCACGGCTGTGGGAACTAAGAGATTGGTGACTCGAAGAGAATAACTGTCGTCGGGACAACTGCGTCGAGTCTCGCCGAGGCTATTGGGATCGAGTCTATCTTTGACTGATCCACTGATCTATATGGTTGGACTTGCTGAGGATTTCTTGTGGCCCGAAGTCGTCTCGCTCTTGCTTACCATAAATTTAATAGAGTGAATGGGTGATTGTAAAAAATAGAACTAAAATTGTCCTCCTTTTAGCGTCAATGTTAATGCCAAGATCCATCAGCTTGCCCAATCACCAAATAGCAAGTCAAATCCTTCACAGAAAACGGTAAAACACACTGAGGAGCCTGATGGCCGGGGCTGTTCGGAGATAGCTCCAGTGTGAGAATTAGTACAAGTTGGAGAAAAGGGTAACAATGGAGGCACACTAATGTTTTAATGCGTAAATTTGACAGAGTGTTGTTACTTGTGAATTAGGTTAAGTCGTGTATTTGTAGTTATCCACACCGCCTTAATCTACCCGTCCCCAAGTAGGAATAGAACTCTTTATTACGCCAGTTATCATACTGAGATAAAAGTCAATCTACTTAAGAATGGAAAGTTGAAATCAATTCGGACTATTTCCATAAAAGTAGAAAGTCAAATAAAGTCAAGACTGTAGATTCCTTAAAAATCAAATCTACTGACTAAAATATATCACCACATGGAAAAATGCCACCACGTGAGATAGGTCCCACCAAATTAGTCTAGCCCACAAAATCATGCCCCATCACCAACAATAATTAATGGCGGTCGTGTAAAGTTACTCTCATAAAGTACTCCATATCTTATACTCCCTCCGTTCCTTAATATATATCTTTTTAAAAAAATATTTTTGTCCCTTAATATAAATCGTTTGAGAATTTCAAGTAAGCATTAATTGTTTAATTTAAAATATTACCCCAAATATTAAATATAACTTTAGTTCTCTCATTATTTTTTGTCTAATAAATAACACTCTTTTTTTAATATAAGAAAAATATAAATAATTAATATTATATTTAATATTATACAATTTATTTCTTAATACTTATGCATAACTCTAAAACGATTTATATTAAAAAAAATGAAATATAATGTCCCCAATGTTTCAAACTAACGTGTATGTACGACACAAATCAAGCTTATCAAGGATAAAGAACTGCTCTACTCCTTTTTGCTCATCTTTACTTTTTGGAAGACTATGGCTGAATGACACATGTTATATCCCTCTAATTTATCACCCATTTTTAAAATAATCTTTAAAATTCATTTTTAAATAATTATATTCTTAAAGTGATATGTTTTTTGACGTTTTTATTTCTTTTATCCGATTTCAACCAACCCGATCCAATTTGATTCAACCCGACTCAGTTTGACCCAACCCAAATGTCACCAATTAATTTTTAAAAAAACTAAAGATTTTTAAAATAATAATTATTTTAAAAATAATTAGTAAAATATTATTTTTAAAATAATAATTATTTTTAATATTTTAAAATAAAATATTGTTTTTTAAATAATAATTTATTTTAATATTTTAAAATAAAATATTTTTTAAAAATAATTCTTATTTTCAGAAAAAAATATTTAAAAAATCAAAAAATGAGTAAAGCTTCATAAAATATAGATTCAAAAAAATTAAGTTTAAAATTTTTAATTCGTATTTATTTTTATGAAAATTTACCCACCTTTTAAAAATAAAAATTTTCTATTTTTTTATAAAAATAAAAAAAACTATTTACTTTTCTTAAATCTATATTTTATAAAACTTTACCCATTTTAAAAAAATAAAAATTTTCTATTTTTTCCTGAAAATAAAGTTTTATTTTTTTAATCTACATTTTATAAAACTTTACTCATTTTTTTAAAAAATAAAAAATTTTCTAATTTTTTTTCCTAAAAATAGTAATTATTTTTAAAACTTTTTAATTTCTTTTTTTAAAATAGAATCAGTTTTTTTTATTTAGCTTTTTCTATTTTTTGTATTTTAATTTCTATTTTTATTTTTTATTTTTAAAAATTCTTATATTAATAATACATATAATAATGGTAAAAACATAAACCTATTTTTCAGAAAAAATGAAAATAATCTATATTTTTAAATCAAATTTTATTTTCTTATTCAATTTTTTTTAAATCTATATTTTATGAAACTTTACTCAATTAATGAAAAAAAAAAGTTTCTAATATTTTTTTCATGAAAATAATAAAGATTTTTAAAAATATTGAATATAATAATTATTTTTAATATTTTGAAATAAAATATTATTTTTAAAATAATTAATATTTTTAAAATAATGTCAAAATAATAATTATTTTTAAAATAGTCTTAAAACTTTTTAACTTTTTAAAAAAATTAATTGGTGAAATTGGGGTCGGGTCAAACTGTATTAGGTTGGGTCAAAATTTAGTCAAAATGAGTTGGGTTAGAGTCAAATCGAGTAAAAAGAACGAAAATATCAAAAAAAGTCACTTTAAAGATTTAATTGATAAAAAATAAACTTTAAAAAAAAATTAAAAATGAATAACAATTTAAAAGGACTGAAATGTTATTTAGCCCTTCTATAATAATTTTGCTTAGCTTTTTTTATAAAGAGAAAAAAAGAGAGAACAAAATGTCAGTATCGTTAAAGTGAAGTAATCATAACCGGATAGATGGGCTGATGGGATCGTCGAATTTACAAGAGACATGTTTACATCACTTTTCATGAAATTGGGTGCGAAGAGATATAAATCTTGACATCTACACTTGAGACAACTAATTTTAAAAAATGGATCAAAAGAGTTAAAATTTATATCAAACCGCTTGTATTTTCTGTCAGAACCTATTGTGATATTATTTTTACAATTATCCTAGGGGGACCGCCTATTCTGACTCGTCTTGCTATCGGTTTTATTTTATTTTATTTTTTTGCTTTTACTCTAAAAATTATATAATATTTTTTTAATTGAAATTTTTATAAAATTCACTGATTTTGATATCATTTGGATATATATAAAAAACAATCATATATGCAATATTGTTTTTTATATATATTCAAATTACACCTAAATCATTAGATTCTATAAAAATTTTAATTAAAAAAAATATTATATACTTGTTAAGAGTCAATAAAAAAATTGGATCCATCGCTAGACCGGCCGAAATCGCCGGTCAGTGGAGAAGAACTCTTATTTTTATGATCAGAATCCTCTTTTTTCTTTCTGATATTTATCTTCCAAAACAGACAAAGGTTGATATCTCTATCAGAAAGAAACTTTAAATAGAAGTCGTAGTTCACATCAAATAGATATTATACTTTCAGAACCTTGTCAAATCGAAAACATAATAAAACTTTTTGATTATTTAGTTTCCATTCCAATATGAGAGGATTAGTCTATTCCAAAATACACTTCCATGGAATTCAGCATCCCCAATCCAAATTAGAGATATTTCTTCTCCTTTTTACTTTTTCAAAATTTAAAATATATTTTTATTTTAAGAAAAAATTTGCTATGCATTACGATAAATTTAGAACAACTTACAATTACAAAACTTATCATGGGATTGGTAGAGATTATCGGATGGTTCTACTTATTACACCTCTCCCCAAAAAATTATCAATAATATTTATACACGTAACTGACAATCAGCGACGGATCTATATACTGGGCAGCACAGGCAGTTGCCCTTGCTGAATTTTTTTTATAGGTATAGGACAGGGCAAATATGTAAATTAATATATTTAAGGGGTCAAATTAATAAAAAAATTAAATTTGGAAGGTGCAAAATAAATTTCATAAACCAATTCTAAATACAAGTATACAAATTTTCTTAGTGTTAAGACTTGGTAAAATCTTAAAAGTACAAAACTAGTTTATGCTTTTAAATTAAATTATGGTTTTGTTTAAATATAAAAAATAAATTTAGTTTGAGATTTTGAGCATTTGAGGAATCATTCAAATTGAACTATGACAAGTAACCGAAATAAGTTTCGAAATTATTTGAAATCCTTTTTTTAGTTTGGATTATGAATATTTATTATAATTTTGTAAATATTATTGTAATTACTTAATATTATAATTAGTTCAAATTTTTTTTATTTAACTTCAACAAAAAAATTAGTTAAAATTTATCCATGCTGACAATCAAAGAGTTGACACATTCGCATTATATTATTTTCATTTTAAGAATCTAAAGTGATATATATTTTAAATTTATCATTATTTTTTACTATTAAATCTAATATCACTCTGTTACTACTAAATTTATTACTATCAAGGACACATTTAAAAACGTAAAATTATATTTTAAAATATTATTTTAAAAATGTATATATCTAATTTTGAAACATAATGAGTATTAAGTTAAAGAGTAAAATACATTAACCATTCTTGTAGATAACCTTTATAACATTCACAATCCCTCTAGTTTTTTTTAAGTAACAATTAGTACTTCTCTGGTCTATAATATGTGACATTCACTACCCCTAATATGGTTGACCAACTAATATTCAAAAATATTTTTAATATAATATCTAATATACCTTTCAAGTTATAATGTTTAATATATCCACTAAATAAAAATTTGCATGTTATAATTTTTACTTAACTTGTTCTAATTAATTAAATTAAGAATTTGTGTAATAAATAACATAAATGTCAAAAAATAATAATTATTTATTTTATCAAGAAAAATAAGTCATACATTCTTTGCTAATTAAATTTTTTTAAGATTAAAATGTACGTAATATACATATAAATATATTTTTTGTAATTAAAAATAAAATTCTAATAACCATAAAAGTACAAATTAAAGTAAAAAAATTATAATTATTTTTTCCAAATATTAAAATTTACATAAAATAAACTTATTGTTACATAACGAATCTTATTATTCATATAAAAAAGTTTTAAAAATTATATTAATTATTTTTCTCAAATATTAAACTAGACATAAGTTACACTTGAGCATAATTATTTACAATAAAAATGACAAATTTTTTTACTCAAAAAAGAAAAAAAATACATTAAAAAAATTCTTATAATAAGATAGAGGTAGTAATAAATATTATTATATTTTCTTTTATTCAATATTGTATAAAAATAACACCAACTGTGACGCCCCCAAAATTAGGTATACGTCACCCATCTTGGGTCGCCACTTACATGGTACAGAATACAAATACAACTTACTAATACAACTGTCGTGTATAATACGACAAAACATAAACTGTGAGTTTGAATACAAATATTATCTTCTAGAGAGTATTCATACTCAAAAGGAGTCCTCATTACATTTATTAACACACCATTACATAGAATAGTGAGGACTACTAACTAATATTATCATTCGGACCATCACTCCGTTCCCCGACTTGCCCCAGCTACGTTCTCATTTCCTGAAGAGAACAGTGAAAGAAAGGGTGAGCTCAACTAGCCCAGTAAGAAATATCATGACTAAGATAATGCAGAATAAATTATCATTAGCCTTCAACAATGTTAAACTGATAAAATATAATAGACATCAAGTTTAACTGCAGCGGAACAAGCAATCCATTAAAAGAGTCAAGTAGAAAATAAACTCTACTATCTTTTATGATTTAAAAGATTTTCCAACACTGTGATCGCTGAGACTCAGCTTAATAAAATAATCCACATCATCGAATCACCCCTGCACTACGGCCAAGGATATTCGTGTATTCATTAATGGTCATGATCATGCCAACAACTGTCCATCAATGCACTACGGGCCAATGAGGACTTTTACCACATCATTTGTAACATTACGGTCATGATTATACCGAATAATCCCTGGTCATAATCATACCAAGTCCATCTATGCACTACATGCCACAGATGACTTTCAACATTTTATAAACATGAGGATGATGACAATGATATAAGAATTCAATAAAACAAGTTCAAGAATTAATTTATCCAGGAATTAACAACGTCCAAATTGTCAACATGATACTGCATTGTGGAGTAAAATTCAAGAACGCTTAGAAGAATATTTTCTTGAAAAGATACTGGATGAAACGCAACTATCAAGGATATTCCACAAATTTCATGGAGTATAGAAGTCAAAACTTAACCAACTGAGTACAATAAAGAATGGAATAACAAAAGAAATCACCATGCATGCGATAGACCGCACAGACAGGTTATTCCAATAGAATAATAAATAATGGAACCAGGTCCGGCGTAAACGCACAGACAGGATATTCCGACAGAATAATAAATAATGGAACCAGGTCCGGTGTAAAACACACAGACAGGATGTTCCAACAGAATAATAAACGGAACCAGGTCCGGTGTAAAACACACAGACAGGATGTTCCAACAGAATAATAAACGGAACCAGGTCCGGTGTAAAACACACAGACAGGATGTTCCAACAGAATAATAGAAGAATGTCACCAAGTATAGGGTAGACCGCGTATACTGGTTATTCCAACAGAATAATAATAAATGGAATAACAGAAGTTCTCTTCATGAATATAAAAGAAATAATATTCCTTACCTTAAAAGAACTGGATATTGGAAAAGTGATGTAGCAGAATACTTTTATTCTCTCTCTCTCTTATTCTCTCTATACTTTCTCTCTCTATAGCTTGAATGAATTCGTGAAAAATAATGAAGCCCTAGGCCTCTATTTATAGAAAAACTGAGGGTGGCTCTTGGTCTTAACGAAGGGTCAAATGACTCTTGGTCTTAACGAAGGGTCAAATGACTCTTGGTAATATTGAAGGGACAACTACTATTGACGAAAGTAATTACTATTGACCAAGGTAAATACTATTGACGAAGGTAATTACTATTGACTAAGGTAAATACTATTGACGACGGTAATTACTATTGACGACGGTAATTACTATTGACGACGGTAATTACTATTGACGAAGAGACTCTTAGATGATGACATATGGCCCCCCCATAAAATAACCAAACTTACCACAACGTCTCAATAATATAACATATTATACAGATGATACTATGACAATAATTTAAGAGATACGATGCAGCAATTACTGTAGCAATAATTGAGTATAGCTGAGTGACTTCTCACGTAAACATCAATAATCAATACCGTGTGCTACTATGCAACCACGCGTATTACTGTACTTTTACTACCAAGTAGTTCAACAGTTTTAACGATTTTAACGGTAACACCTCAGCTGTTATTTTTATAGAAAGATAATTCTGTCGTTTTCTCAATCCGACAATAATTCCGTTGTGGGGTCCACCAATAATTGTACCGTCGTACGGATATTCCCCGACAAAAAGAATATTCTCCGACCAATTGAATATAATATGACAACTTGCATACTTTGCAAAATTTATAAATACTACCCATAACTATTATATCAAATCCACACATTAATATAAAAAAAATTATTTCGAGAAAAATTAAATATTTATTCATAAAATCTGGGGTTTCACAATCTCCCCTCCTTATAGAATTTCGCCCTCGAAATTTACGTACGTACTTGGTATGCCGAACATGTGAGGATACCTTGACTTCACTTCAAATTCTAACTCTTGAGGTATAACCTTTAAGCATCGAATATGATCCTTCTTATCCAAGATGTTAACACGTATCTCCTCATACGTTAAATCTTTCGCTATTTCGTCCGGTTCTAAATTAATAATGCGGTTCGGGTCGTCCACATATTTACGTAACATCGATACGTAAAAAAAAATATTCTGAACACGCAACATACTTGGCGGTAAAACGAGTCTATAAGCCACAGTTCCTACTCGATCGAGGATTTCAAATGGGCCAATTAAATCGAGAGTTGAGATTTCCTCTCTTCGTCGATTCTTGCTTCTAGAATAAAGCCCTCTTGAACCTTCTTCCTCACATTCGTCAGCTCCGGGTTTGTAGCTTGAGCGGCTTAAACATTATCGATTAAAATCGATTCTAATCATATATTCGTTATTTTCACGTGGGTTTCGTATATTCGCACTTGTAAACACATACGACCTTCTACTCAACGCGTCAGCTACCACGTTCGCTTTCCCACGATGATATTGAATGGTACGATCGTAATCTTCAACAGCTCGAGCCAACGTCTTTGGCGCATAATACGTTCGTTTTAGTTGAAGAAATATTTGAGGGTTTAAGAAATAGGTTTTGTACTGGGGTCAATACAAAATTCAATTTTACGCTCTGGGGTAGGCTAAGAAGTCTTCAAGAATACGTCAAGAAATTTATTAACAATCGAAATATCGTTCAAAACTGTGACCCTCATCCAAGACTTGGATAACACGTCACATTGATACCTATCAACTTGCCATCATCATTTACAACGTCTCCTACGGAAAGTCTAGCTTCGGTGCATTCCACACCAGGAAGTCAACAGCGAAAGGAACGGGGATTTTTACTTATGGCTTGATATGACAATGATTGACTTTAGTGGTTTGGTTACTTTGAATTTGCATAACAGGTTGGTTAGGAATATGAAAGCTAACAACCTTACGAGAAGCATGATGAGTAGTGAACCAATCGTTTCAAAAAAATCACATCAAAGGCAAGTATTTTCAAAGAGATAAGATCGACAGGTAACGTGAAAGTGTTGATTTGAACAAGATTTATAAATAGTAGAGGTAACGAAGGTTTCTACTATCGAAGTTTAAACCAATAAGTCAAAGTCTAATTTCTTCGAAGTCAAATTTAAACGTTGAGCTCAAGCAAGAGAAATAAAAGAATGGATAGAACCGGTATCTAATAAGGTATAGACTTCGCAAGAATTTATAATTAACTAACCCGTGATAACTTCATTTGATTCCTCGTTAGGGTAATTCAAAACTCGATGCTGGATTTTCCCAATTACTGTCGAAAAAAAAATTACATATCATCTATTTTAGCTTTCTTGGATCGGACTTCTCTTTTCACAATATCAACGCGTCGTGCGGCTTTCACCCATGCATCTTTAATTCTCACTCGTTCAGTTATTTCTTCTTTCAGCTGCTCCTTGACATTTGAATACTCAGATTCCAGCTTTAATATCGTATACTCTGCCAAAGATTGCTTCTGTTCAACCATCGCACATCGGGTAATACAATTTTGAATTATTGCACCCCTTTGTTCTACGACCGCCTGTCGTTCTTTAGCCTGCTCTTCTAACTCATGAATACGATTTTGTAATTCTACATTTTGATCAATAAGTTCTTCTAATAAATCAACCTCAGGTTCGTCTTCTTCCTCACTCTCAGTTGCTACCTTTGCGACTAGCTTAAGTGCAACTTTTAATTCCTCAATCACCACATGGATATCTCGAATCACATTAACCTGGTTGGTGATTATAGGTGTCTCCACGGTCTCATTCACTCCATTGTAAACATTTTCAGCTGCCATTCCCAAACACTGTCACAAAACAAAGGTTAACTGACATGTAACATATTATCCCTATATTCTGACCGACCAATTAAATACCAAATAAACTTAGGTAGGTCATACTAGCGAAGAAATTCCCCGTCACTCCCCTCCTAGTTCTATTCTCACATCCTAGCCAGGGATCATATCCCTAAGCTTTGATACCAACTGTGACGCCCCCAAAATTAGGTATACGTCACCCATCTTGGGTCGCCACTTACATGGTACAGAATACAAATACAACTTACTAATACAACTGTCGTGTATAATACGACAAAACATAAACTGTGAGTTTGAATACAAATATTATCTTCTAGAGAGTATTCATACTCAAAAGGAGTCCTCATTACATTTATTAACACACCATTACATAGAATAGTGAGGACTACTAACTAATATTATCATTCGGACCATCACTCCGTTCCCCGACTTGCCCCAGCTACGTTCTCATTTCCTGAAGAGAACAGTGAAAGAAAGGGTGAGCTCAACTAGCCCAGTAAGAAATATCATGACTAAGATAATGCAGAATAAATTATCATTAGCCTTCAACAATGTTAAACTGATAAAATATAATAGACATCAAGTTTAACTGCAGCGGAACAAGCAATCCATTAAAAGAGTCAAGTAGAAAATAAACTCTACTATCTTTTATGATTTAAAAGATTTTCCAACACTGTGATCGCTGAGACTCAGCTTAATAAAATAATCCACATCATCGAATCACCCCTGCACTACGGCCAAGGATATTCGTGTATTCATTAATGGTCATGATCATGCCAACAACTGTCCATCAATGCACTACGGGCCAATGAGGACTTTTACCACATCATTTGTAACATTACGGTCATGATTATACCGAATAATCCCTGGTCATAATCATACCAAGTCCATCTATGCACTACATGCCACAGATGACTTTCAACATTTTATAAACATGAGGATGATGACAATGATATAAGAATTCAATAAAACAAGTTCAAGAATTAATTTATCCAGGAATTAACAACGTCCAAATTGTCAACATGATACTGCATTGTGGAGTAAAATTCAAGAACGCTTAGAAGAATATTTTCTTGAAAAGATACTGGATGAAACGCAACTATCAAGGATATTCCACAAATTTCATGGAGTATAGAAGTCAAAACTTAACCAACTGAGTACAATAAAGAATGGAATAACAAAAGAAATCACCATGCATGCGATAGACCGCACAGACAGGTTATTCCAATAGAATAATAAATAATGGAACCAGGTCCGGCGTAAACGCACAGACAGGATATTCCGACAGAATAATAAATAATGGAACCAGGTCCGGTGTAAAACACACAGACAGGATGTTCCAACAGAATAATAAACGGAACCAGGTCCGGTGTAAAACACACAGACAGGATGTTCCAACAGAATAATAAACGGAACCAGGTCCGGTGTAAAACACACAGACAGGATGTTCCAACAGAATAATAGAAGAATGTCACCAAGTATAGGGTAGACCGCGTATACTGGTTATTCCAACAGAATAATAATAAATGGAATAACAGAAGTTCTCTTCATGAATATAAAAGAAATAATATTCCTTACCTTAAAAGAACTGGATATTGGAAAAGTGATGTAGCAGAATACTTTTATTCTCTCTCTCTCTTATTCTCTCTATACTTTCTCTCTCTATAGCTTGAATGAATTCGTGAAAAATAATGAAGCCCTAGGCCTCTATTTATAGAAAAACTGAGGGTGGCTCTTGGTCTTAACGAAGGGTCAAATGACTCTTGGTCTTAACGAAGGGTCAAATGACTCTTGGTAATATTGAAGGGACAACTACTATTGACGAAAGTAATTACTATTGACCAAGGTAAATACTATTGACGAAGGTAATTACTATTGACTAAGGTAAATACTATTGACGACGGTAATTACTATTGACGACGGTAATTACTATTGACGACGGTAATTACTATTGACGAAGAGACTCTTAGATGATGACATATGGCCCCCCCATAAAATAACCAAACTTACCACAACGTCTCAATAATATAACATATTATACAGATGATACTATGACAATAATTTAAGAGATACGATGCAGCAATTACTGTAGCAATAATTGAGTATAGCTGAGTGACTTCTCACGTAAACATCAATAATCAATACCGTGTGCTACTATGCAACCACGCGTATTACTGTACTTTTACTACCAAGTAGTTCAACAGTTTTAACGATTTTAACGGTAACACCTCAGCTGTTATTTTTATAGAAAGATAATTCTGTCGTTTTCTCAATCCGACAATAATTCCGTTGTGGGGTCCACCAATAATTGTACCGTCGTACGGATATTCCCCGACAAAAAGAATATTCTCCGACCAATTGAATATAATATGACAACTTGCATACTTTGCAAAATTTATAAATACTACCCATAACTATTATATCAAATCCACACATTAATATAAAAAAAATTATTTCGAGAAAAATTAAATATTTATTCATAAAATCTGGGGTTTCACACCAACTGTATACTAAAAAATATAATTAAAATCATAAACATCCCAAATTTTGACATATACTCAAGAAAATTTAACATATAAAAATCATAATATGAAACTAAGAATTCAAATAATATTTTTTCTTGTTAAACACAAAAAACCTCCATTAATAATTTAATACTCCCTCCGTCCCAAATTAACTGCTCAGTTTTGACTTTTTTAAGTCAAATTGACTATTTTTAGAATTAATAATTAAGCATATATAAATATATTTTTAAAATTATAAAAATTAGGATTAGTAATAAATTGTATATACTTTCTTTTGTTTATAATCTCTTAACCTATATTTTAGCAAAAATAATAAAAAGATTAGTTTTAAAAATAGTCAATTTGACTTTAAAAAGTCAAAACTGAGCAGTTAATTTGGGACGGAGGGAGTATAAAATTCTTGATATTTGTATCACTTAATAATTTTATCTATTTAATTAACCCTAAAAACTTGCAGGGTACTAACTATTACTTAAAAAACTAAAAAATTAGAAAAGAAATAAGTATTATTATAATTATTTAGAGGGAGTGTCAGTGTATTTTACTGTAAGTTAAATAACCATATTTTATGAAGAAAATGACTCAAGTAACGGATGCTAATAACCCGTATCAATATTTATACCAAGATAACCCACATAAATGCAAAAATGTGAGGCGGGCTTTGTCAACAACCCTTTTTTTTTTAGAACTCCTATATGAGAGCAGATTCTCTGTCTCTATTTTTTACTGTCCCCATGTGTTCTTTTAATTAAATTTTGACATCTAACTTCTTACTTAATACTCCCTCCGTCTCAAATTAATTGCTCAGTTTTGACTTTTTAAAGTCAAATTGACCATTTTTAAAACTAATATTTTTACTATTTTTGCTAAAATATAGGTGAAGTGATTATAACCAAAAGAAAGTATATACAATTTATTATTAATCCCAATTTTTATAATTTTAGAAATATATTTATATATGCTTAATTATTAATTCTAAAAATGGTCAATTTGACTTAAAAAAGTCAAAACTGAGCAATTAATTTGGGACGGAGGGAATATCAATTAACTCTAAAATTAAATAAGAGACTAGGTGTCAAAATTTAAATGAAAAGACACAAGGAGGACATGGAAAATAGGGACAGATGATCTGCTCTATGTATGTATGGCTTTGTTAATTCTAAAAAGAAAAAAAAAATTGCTGAAAAATTGACTAAAAGTAAACTAGAACATGTGAACTAATATATTAAAAAAAAAGAGGTTTGCACCATTAAACTCACTTTTAATATACTCTATCAACAGCTTAATTATAAGTCATTTTTATTCGTACATATCAACAATCCAAGTAAAGGTAAATTTTTTCATACCCCTTTTTAATTAGGTAACCTTATTTAATTAGCAAATTCTAAAATCAATATTGTATTAGTGATTGCAATACCTCTCGAGTAATTAGAGCAAAGATAAATAGAAATTTCATGAAATTCAAAGGATTAAACAAGAAGATAATATAACTAAACATGCAAAAGACAAGGAGAAAAAAAAATTACTGACATAAAAAACCAAGCAAACATCGACTATCAAAATTTAATTTTAATAAATCCACTCAATACCTAACATCCAAGTACTTGTGAAAAGTGAAGTACATTTATCATGTATCCACAAAATAAAGGGGAAAAAACAAATTTACATAACCATCAAATAGTGAATAACATTGAAATTTAAAGAAAAAGAACAAACAGCTTGTTCAAGCTCATGGTTTTTACATGTTTGGCAAGAAAGAAGATAAGCATCAAACCCATTGATGCCGAAATAAACCTAAACCTAAGTTCTACTTTGTTCTGTTCCCCCAACTTTTGTAATCATTTATTCCTTTCCTTTACAATATTAATAATATAATAACAATAATAGATCCAAAACTATTACATAGTACTTCAAAATTATAAAACCAAGAACAAGAAAAATTATCATTATTATTACTAAGAAAATATTTTTGTATAAAAAAAATGATGTAAACTATAGTTTAACTAGAGGAGGGAGGGAAGTGGCCGGAGCCGGTCCACGGTGGTGGCGCCGGAAAATTCGAGCCACCGCCCTGATTTTGATTTCCTGATGGTTGGAAAAACACGGTTTGTTGACTAGAAAATGGTAGAGGATATGGAGGAGAGTTCAATAAAGGCATTGCAGAAGAAGGGATTGAAGATGAAGAAGAGGAACCCAAAGATTGTGTATGTAATGAAGCTAAAGTTGATGCATAAAACATTTGTTGTAACAAATTTGGAGGTTGTTGCAACTGAAAATCACCGGTATTTTGTAGCAATTGTGAGTATTCCCAATAGTCCCTAGCAATGTCGGAGGTGGTCTGAAATTGTGGGACTTGGAAATATGTCGCCGGCGCCGCCGGATGCGGAGGTGGGTTCACCGGAAAAAGGGTTGCCGGAGGATTGGAAATGGACAACTGGGTTGGTGGTGGAGCTTGGGTTTGTGGGACTAATCTGACATTTTCAGGGAAATTGAGTTTTGCTCTGTTACCTCTGAATCTAAGGGCAGCTTCATCATACGCTCTAGCTGCTGCTTCAGCTGTTTCAAATGTGCCTAGCCAAACTCTAGCTGCTTTGTGTGGGTCCCTTATTTCTGCAGCCCATTTTCCCCATGGCCTTTGTCTTACTCCTCTGTATCTTCTTCTTCTTTCCCCTGTTTCTTCATATGATGCAGATGCTGTTTCTGCTGATGGAGATTGCGGGGTTGCCGATGCAGCCGCCGTGGCGGTGGTGGCGGTGGCGGCTGCAATACTAGAAGCTTCCTCTGGTACTGTAGAAAGTGTGTAAATGTAACAACATGCAATACTACATGCTTTATGCACAACAAATACCGCTCTGAAAGTTTCAATTTCTAATTTTGGAACCAAAACAAAGAAAAGGATTGTAACTTTCAAATGTTCAATTTTGTATAGATTATACCAAATAAATGTGCAATATTGCACATGAAATACCGCTCTGAAAACTCACACAAAAGATGACCAAAAAAAGAAGTCACCTAAAGAGAAAATAAATAGAGCTACTAAATAAAATAAAGTTATTTGATCTAGAATTCATTATATAATGATATTTGGTATGATCGAAAGTCAAAAGAGGATAAGAATAAAGAAATTTAAGGAAAATAATTGAAGATTTTAAAATTGGGAACTAATTTAAATAAAGTGACTAAATATTGAAGAAATAAATGATTAGATAATGTTAATTTAGCAAATACTAACCAGCTGAAACTGAAGATGACTCTCCACCTCTAAAATCTCCAAACCCTCTATAAACCCTTTGAAATTGTTGCTCAGAAAATTGAGTGACACTACTTTCTTCCTCGCGTCCTCTCTTCTGGCCAGCCCACGAGCCCGAGCTCGAGCTCGAAGAAGAGTAAGCAGAAGACGGTGAATTCGAAGTATAAATCCCAGAACCACCAGCACCACCGCCACCGCCAAAAGACATCATGCCACCGCCACTGAATTCAGGCCTATAATAAGTTAATTCGCCGGACCTCTGACCGGAGACAACATGCGTCAGCGCCGTCACCATAGCAGACATCTCTCTGGACTGACTGTACCTGGTAAACATCTGTGGCGTGGCCGCCTGTTCTTGAGTCCAAGGAGGTGGTGGTGGTGGTGGTGGTGGCTGCTCCGCTCCTCCGCCACCTTCATCCGTTGTCTCTTCCACCTTAAATCTGAAGTACTCGCCGGAGTCCCCTGAGTTCGCCACCTTTTTATCATGTACACATACCCAACTCAAATCCGCTGGAATTACAAGTATTCAAGACCGACCCATATGAAATTCCGCCGAAATATCAAGACCCTTTTCAGAGTTGAAAAACAACAACTATTTAAGGAGATTGAAAAGAAAAAAAACAAAGAAAGAAAGAATTAATCAAATCAAAATTGGGCAGCCGTCGATAAAACAGTACAAATCTCTTTATTTTAGGATACCACCTTTTTCAGATGATTTATAATTGTAATTAAGAAATTAAGGAATTTCAGAATATACAAAAAGAAGGAACTTTTGGATTTGAATTTGGGTTCTTTTTCTTAAGAGTTGTTATTCAGCAAAACAAACCGACTCTGCTCTTACGTTCACACACCATTTTATTTTGTGTTTGACTGATTTTGAAGAGGTTATAACTTATACGTATATATTATTTATGTATAGATACATACCTAAGGAATGTCTAGGTGTAGATGTGTGAGAGAGACGGACAAAAGAGGAGAGAGAAAACAGAGCTCATCTTTGAATTGAGTTGTTTATATAAAAATAAAGCAAAGCAAAACAGGGCAAAAAAACCTGTTACATATACCGACATAAGACATTTGTATATAATAAGTGGGCTTGGGGGTTTATTTTTAGGAAGATTTAATTCAGAAAATGGGCTTGAGAGGTTGCTTGGGCTTCGATATTGTTTGGTTTATGGAGGGTTTGGAAGGATTGTTTCTGTAGGGTGCAGTACATAGTCATTCTTGTGGACATGCAGATCAAAATACCTACGTCTGATTTATTAAGATTTTAGGTTAGTACCTCATAATTTTGAGGTTAGTAAATACTTCTAGTGAAGTCAGTGATCATAAGCCTGACTATTTCTCATTCTTTGAGTATAAGCATTAGATGTTCGAGAAGTTGCTAAAGATTGAATGGGTCATTTTCAAGAATAAAACTCATGTGATCATTATACACTTATTTTTATATAATAATAATAATAATAATAATAATAATAATAATAATAATAATAATAATAATAATAATAAATAAATAAATAAATAAATAAAATCTATATTTGGGTTCTTTAACTTTGACCCATCCAGAGAATTATCTATGAAAATTTATAAGGAGATAAAAAGCGACTCTTTTATGTTAATCTGATTAGGATTGACCTAATAATGTGTCATGTTTAAGTAATTATAATACTCTCCATAAGGGTTAAGAAAATTTTACTTAATTGAACAAATCTTGTTTTGGATTTTGGTAGCTTCATCATATATCCGATGAAGCTTTGGCATATTGTTCATTAAATAACAATCTATATACATATATAGGAAGACAAAATTAAAATTTTTTTTAACATTAGTCTTTGATATGGGACACTACAAAAATACAAATTATAGGCGACGGTATTTTTGTCGACGGCGTATAAGTCGTCGCTAATGACCACATAAACGACGACAGGGCCGTCGAGTATTATTGGCGTCGCCATGGGGTATGTTCCCTCCAAATCCGACATGTTGGTCGACCATGTATGAAAGGTTCTTAATGTTAATTGAGTACCCGGTTCTCTAATAGATTGACCTGCAATTAAGGGTGTAAACGAGTCGAACCGAAGTGAACAGTGAACTACTCGAATTCGACTCCAAATGTTAAATTCATACTCGAATTCGAATTATATTTAAAAAATTCTACTCAGATTAAACTCAACTCGAATATTTATTACTCGAATTCAATCCGACTCAGATCGAATTATATTCAAACTACTCGCGACCTTCAAATTCAACCTCGAATTCGAGTCTCCACATAATAATTAGCTTTATAATAAATATAATTCTGACGCCCTCAAAATAGGTATACAACACCCATTCTGAGTCGCCAAAATACATGGTACAGAAACAACTACATCTTTATTATTACAACACAAGAACTGTGAGTTTAAATACAAATATTGTCATTTAGACAATATCCACACTCAAATAAGTCCTCATTACAATTATTGATACATTATTTCACAAAAATGGTGAGGACTACTAAAGTAACTTCTAGAACCATCATTCCATACCCCCGACTAGTACTCGCTACATTCTCGCCTCCTGAGAAAAATAGAACAAAAAGGAAAAGGGTGAGCTCAACTAGCCCAGTAAAGAACATTATGACTAAGATAATACAGAACAAATTATCGTTAGTCTTCAACAGGGAAAAATCTAATAGAATACAATAGACAACAAGTTTTAAATCAATAACTGCAGCGGAAACAGCAAACCATTAGAAGAGTCAAGTAGAGAATGAGTTCTACTATCTTCTAATATTTAAAAGTCCATCATCAATATTTTATCCCTGTAACAACAATCAATAACCATCTTTAATCAAATATTCATCTTTGCACTACAGGCCAAAGATATTCATTTGTATCACCAGTCGGTCATGTTCATCTCAACACGTGTTCATCTTTGCACTACGGGCCAAAGATATTCATCAGTTAATCATTCATCTTTGCACTACGGGCCAAAGATATTCAGTAATATCATCATTTAGGACTGAGGATGATGAAAAATATCTTAAAGAAAACGAATCCAGTGAAACAAAATAACAAATATTAAGGATTCATATTTCGATTTATCCATGTCCAAAAATACCTTATAATTATTCATAGTGAAGTAGAATTCAAGAATGATCAAAACATGGATACAATCAAAGCTAGTACCCAGAATAGATATTTTGGACGAAAAGAAGAAAATTTTATTTTTCGGTGAATAGTAACTCGTGAATAGTAACTCATGAATAGGAACCCCGACGTGAAAAGTTCCAAATTTGATAAAAATTTCTAACCAATATTTCGGCATAATGATATTGAAGAAATAATATCATTTTTGAATAAAATAACATCCCTTACCTCGTAAAGACAGTACTTCTGGTCGGAATACCGGTATAAGGCTGAAAGACACTTGCTCTGATGAATAGAAACTCTCAAAGTATCTAAATACTCACAAAATACACTCAATAATCTAGAGAGAGAAAGAGAGAAAACTTGTTTCTGGTGTGATTTTCAATTCTAACTTAGCCCTCTATTTATAGGAAAATGTTAGCACGCCGAAGCAGACTTAACCTGCAACCTGATGGCTTTACCTGCTACTATTCCCACCCACCACATTTGAATAAAAATCTCAGCACATTTCTTCACCAACCAAGAGTAGGGCCCACCAATTCTAGAATTTTCTACCAAAATGATTAACTCTGAAAATTCAACAATTTCTGAACCAGTCATCTCGTAAAATTCATAATAAATCATACGTTCATTTTTAACGGTTCAAAATTTGTGGACATATACTCAACTTATATATGTATAACATATCCAAAAATTACCACGATCCAACGGTCGGATTAAAAATTATAACCCCCGCAAAATATCTCAAAAACCTTGATTTTTAATACCTCCATTCCGACAAAAATACTGATAAAAACCTCAACATTAACTCCTTCATTTTTAACCACAAAAATATATCCCTCATTTATATCCATAAAAATAAATATTTCCTTATCATATGAATCAATAATTAATTATTCACAAATAATATTACAGAATCATATTTATGACAACCAGGCCGTTCCCAGGAAAGAGGGGGCTTTCCAATAAGGATTTCTCCTTACTGGCGCGCAATTAGATGACCAAACCTCTCCTTAGACAGAACTTTCTATACATTGCCAATAATGTTATCTAATAATATTATTCAAATAATATGAATTATTGATCTGATAATGGGAAATACTGTGTAGTGACAATTATTGAAACAACAGTAATATAAAATATCAACGCAGCAATTATTGAATCAATAAAATAAAATACTGAACAGTAATTACTGTAACCATTATTGAGTAGTGCCTTCTTACGTAAGAATCAATAATTGGTGCAATACAGTGTTACTGTGTAACAATGCGTATTACTGTGTTTTAACCACCGGGTATTCCAACAGTATTAACAGTAACAACTACGCCGTTATTAATAAAAAACATATACTTGTCGTTTTTTTCATCCAATCGCTTTCCGTTATGGGGCCCATAAAAGACTGCGCCGTCGTACGAATATTCCCCGACAGGAAGAATATTCCACGACCAAACGAATATTCCCCGACAACAATGAATATTTTATAACCACCTGCTTATTTGAAATATTTGCGCATTTTACCCATAACTAACCTCATTAATCAATTTAACACTTACTATTTCAAAATAATAAATAAAGGAAATTTAAATTTTATTTATTAATAATTTGGGGTCTTACAATCTCCCCTCCTTATGAAATTTCGTCCTCGAAATTGACGTACGTACCTGGTGTTTCGAAAAGATGAGGATACCTCGCTTTCATTTCCGTTTCCAACTCCCAGGTCATTTCCTCAATAGCATGGTTTCTCCACAAAATTTTAACTTGTGGTATGACCTTCGTGCGTAGGACATGCTCCTTTCTATCCAAGATCTTGACAGGTACCTCTTCGTACGTTAAGTCTTCAGCTATCTCGTCCGGTTCTAACTCAATAACGTGGTCTGGGTCTTTCACATATTACGTAACACAGATATATGAAAAATATTATGAACACGAGACATACTTGGAGGTAACGCGAGTCTATAGGCCACATTTCCTACTCGGTCAAGAATCTGAAATGGACCAATAAATTGTGGATTGAGCTTTCCTCTCTTCCCAAATCTTGTAACTCCTTTCCATGGAGCCACACGCAACAATACATGATCCCCAATGTCAAATTCCACGTCCTTTCGATGAAGATCCGCATAACTCTTTTGTCGATCCTGTGCCGTTTGTATACGTTGTCGAATCGTTTGGATCTTCTCTGTAGTCATGCGTACCAACTCTGGTCCTAACAATGTTGCTTCACCCACCTCGTCCCAGCATACTGGAGAGCGACACTTTCGTCCATATAATGCTTCAAATGGGGCCACACCTATACTTGCCTGATAACTGTTATTGTAAGAGAAATCCACCAATGGTAGGTACTTATCCCAACTCCCTTTGAAATCTAGGACACAAAGTCTTAATAGATCTTCAAGAGTTTGAATAGTCCTCTCTGATTGTCCGTCCGTTTGAGGATGGCATGCCGAACTAAATCGTAAATCTGTGCCCATAGCTTTTTGCAAGCTAACCCAAAATCTTGAAGTGAATCTTGGGTCACGATCCGAAACTATGGATACTGGCATGCCATGCAGTCTCACAGTCTCATCTACGTATATACGAGCAAGACGTTCAAGGGAATAAATCTCCCGTATCGGCAAGAAATGAGCAGACTTGGTTAATCTATCAACAATAACCCAAATAGCATTTATGCCTTGAGAAACCGTGGGAAGACCCGTAACGAAATCCATGGTAATGTGTTCCCACTTCCATTTCGGAATCTCAAGTGGTTGCAATGGACCCTTTGGTACTTGATGTTCCGCCTTTACACGTTGACAAGTTAAACACCTCGAGATAAACTTTGCAATCTCTCTCTTCATATTATTCCACCAAAATGTATGTCGTAGATCACGATACATTTTGGTACTTCCAGGATGGATTGCAAATGGTGTATTGTGTGCTTCCATCATGATCTTGTACTTCAAATCAGAATTGTTAGGAACACAGAGTCTAGAGTGGACTCGAAGTATTCCTTCTTCATCGATTCTTGCTTCTGGAATAGAACCTTCATGCATTTTCTTCTTCATACGCATCAGCTCTATGTCCGTAGCTTGAGCAGCTTTAACTTTATCAATTAAAGTCGGTTCTACTCGTATATTTGATATCATCATGTGGGTACTTGGAGCCTTCATCTCTATCTCCATCCTTTGCAAGTCATACAAAATGGGCCTTTGTGTTAACAACATTGCACTCGTACCTGCATATGATCTTCTACTCAATGCGTCAGCTACTACGTTTGCTTTTCCAGGATGATATTGGATGGTATGATCGTAATCTTTCAACAGCTCGAGCCAACGTCGCTGCCGCATGTTGAGTTCCTTTTGGGTGAAGAAATATTTGAGGCTTTTATGATCTGTATAGATCTCCACTTTCTCCCCATACAAGTAGTGTCTCCAGATCTTCAACGCGAAAACTACTGCTGCCAACTCCAAATCATGAGTAGGATAATTCCTCTCATATTCTTTGAGTTGTCGCGATGCATAGGCTATGACTTTCCCATGTTGCATGAGAACACATCATAACCCTTTGCCTGAAGCATCACTGTAGATAACAAATCCATCCGAACCAGATGGTATTGTCAGAACAGGTGCCGAAATGAGTCTCCTCTTAAGCTCTTGAAAACTCTTCTCGCATTCCTCGTTCCATACGAATTTGATATCTTTCTGAGTCAGCTGAGTTAACGGGGTAGCGATTCGAGAAAACCCTTCCACGAATCTTCGATAATAACCAGCTAAGCCTAGAAAGCTACGTACTTCGGTCACCGTCTTTGGTTGCTCCCAACTTTGTATTGCTTCAATCTTCGCCGGGTCAACAGATACTCCATGTTTTGACACTACGTGCCCTAGGAAAGCTACTTCCTCAAGCCAGAACTCGCATTTCTTCAACTTAGTATATAACTTGTTTTCACGCAGCCTTTGGAGTACCAGCTTCAAATGATGCTCATGATCTTCACGGCTTTTGGAATATATGAGGATGTCATCAATAAAGACAACAACGAACTGATCCAAATAATCCTTGAATGTTCGGTTCATCATATCCATGAAAGCCGCAGGAGCATTAGTCAATCCAAAAGACATGACTAGGAATTCATAATGCCCGTACCGAGTTCTGAAGGCAGTCTTTGGAATATCCTCAGTTTTAACCTTCAGCTGATGATATCCAGAACGAAGATCGATCTTTGAAAAGAATTGTGCTCCTTGTAACTGGTCAAACAGGTCATCAATACGAGGTAGCGGATACCTATTCTTAATAGTGACATGGTTTAATTCCCGGTAATCAATACAAAGTCGCATACTCCCGTCTTTCTTCTTTACAAATAAAACAGGAGCACCCCAAGGAGATGTACTAGGACGAATGAAACCGATGTCCAACAACTCTTGTAGTTGGACCTTTAACTCCTGAAGTTCAATAGGAGCCATTCGATATGGGGTTTTAGAAATGGGCTTTGTACCAGGTTCAAGATCAATAAAGAATTTAATTTCTCGTTCCGAGGGTAAACCGGGAAGTTCTTCAGGAAATACGTCAGGAAAGTCAATAACAACAGGAATATTATTCAAATTTGACGTGTCTTTATTCAAATCCATAACATGGGCTAAGAAAGCTTGACATCCGTTTTTTAATAAACGAATGGCTTTATGGCTTGATATAACAGTGATTGATTTTAATGGCTTAGTTGTTTGAATTCGTACAACAAGTTGGTTAGGAATATGAAAACTAACAACCTTACGAAAATAATCAATTTTGGCATGATGAGTAGTTAGCCAATCAATCCCTAAAATCACATCAAAAGCAAGTATCTTTAAAGAGATAAGGTCAACAGGTAAGGTGATGGTGCCAACTTGGATCACACAAGATTTATAAACAGTGGATGTGATGAAAGTTTCTCCTAACGGAGTCTCCACAGATAAATCAAAGTTTAACTTCTCCGGAGTCAAGTTTAAACGTTGAGCACAAGCAGGAGAGATAAAAGAATGGGTAGAACCGGTATCTAATAAGGTATAAACTTCGCATGAATTTATGATTAGCTTACCCGTGATCACCTCGTTTGGGTTTCTCGCATGTTGACCAGTCACGACAAACGCTCTTCCAGGAACCGTTGACTTTATCTTTTCTGGGACAGCTTTTTGAGTCACCATCCCCGCTGGACTTGGTTTTGCTACAGTGCAATCTCGAGCGATATGTCCTTCCTTTCCACAATTATAACATACCTTAAACTGTTGTGGGCAGTTTGGGCTGATATGTCCTTCTTTTTCGCACTTATAGCATATAACCGGTGGTCGTTCTCCTCCCTTGGAACCAGTTGGTGCTGACGTCTTCGTATTGTCATTGTTGAATCTCCTCTTTTTAAAATCTCCTCCCGACTCGCTTCTTCTATTTTCATAGCCACGATTACCACCAGAGTGGTTGCCGTTCTTGTCTGTATTTTTCTTTCTCCGCTGGTTATCATTGTTCTGATGACTGCTGTCACCGATATGATCCTGGTTGTGATCCCTCAGTTGACCGTACTCGTTATCTCGCTCTAATAATTGAGCCCTGTTGACAACATCTGAATAGAGAGAAAATTTATGAGAAATGAGATATTGACGTATGCCGGGTTTCAAACCTCTCAGAAACATCCTCGTCATACGTTCCTCATTCTCCACCAAATGAGGTGCAAACCTGGACAACTCTACAAACTTTGCCTCGTACCGAGATACCGTCATATTATTCTGCTCTAGTCTAATAAACTCTACCTCCTTCATATGACGAATACTTTCAGGAAAGTACTTGTCATTGAACAGTTTTTGAAATGTCTCCCAAGACATGCTGAGTGCGGTTGGATGGGTACGCTTCACAGACTCCCACCAGTAATCTGCCTCGCCACGGAACATAAAGGTGGCGAATGGAACCTTCTGTTCCTCCGTGCATCCCAAGACATCGAATATCTTGGTAATTTGCTTGACCCACGTTTCCGCCATGATCGGATCCGGCTTTCCCTTAAATTCTGGTGGTCCCAATTCTTTGAACTGTTTGGCTGTGACAAACCGTGAATTGCTATCATTTCCTCCTGTATTTTGAACACAAGTCTCCCTTGTCTGGTTTTGCATGAATTGCAAAAAACTTCTAAACATTCCATCATTCATCATCTGCTCATTGGTGTTGTTCACAGGAGGAACATTGCCAGCCTGTTGCACGTTCTCCTCGTTGGTAAGCACCGGTGTCTCCACGGTCTCATTTACTCCACTGTTAACATTCTCAGTCGACATTCTCAAATACTGCCATAAAACAAGGGTTAATTAAATAAATTAACAAATCACATAATACCCCTATATTATGACTGACCAATAAATAAGCTTAGGTAGGACACACTAGCGAAGGATTCATCTCTCCCCTCCTAGTTCTATTCCCCGATCTCCGCCAGAGATCATATCCCTAAGCTCTGATACCAACTGTGACGCCCCCAAAATAGGTATACAACACCCATTCTGAGTCGCCAAAATACATGGTACAGAAACAACTACATCTTTATTATTACAACACAAGAACTGTGAGTTTAAATACAAATATTGTCATTTAGACAATATCCATACTCAAATAAGTCCTCATTATAATTATTGATACATTATTTCACAAAAATGGTGAGGACTACTAAAGTAACTTCTAGAACCATCATTCCATACCCCGACTAGTACTCGCTACATTCTCGCCTCCTGAGAAAAATAGAACAAAAAGGAAAAGGGTGAGCTCAACTAGCCCAGCAAAGAACATTATGACTAAGATAATACAGAACAAATTATCGTTAGTCTTCAACAGGGAAAAATCTAATAGAATACAATAGACAACAAGTTTTAAATCAATAACTGCAGCGGAAACAGCAAGCCATTAGAAGAGTCAAGTAGAGAATGAGTTCTACTATCTTCTAAGATTTAAAAGTTCATCATCAATATTTTATCCCTGTAACAACAATCAATAACCATCTTTAATCAAATATTCATCTTTGCACTACAGGCCAAAGATATTCATTTGTATCACCAGTCGGTCATGTTCATCTCAACACCTGTTCATCTTTGCACTACGGGCCAAAGATATTCATCAGTTAATCATTCATCTTTGCACTACGGGCCAAAGATATTCAGTAATATCATCATTTAGGACTGAGGATGATGAAAAATATCTTAAAGAAAACGAATCCAGTGAAACAAAATAACAAATATTAAGGATTCGTATTTCGATTTATCCATGTCCAAAAATACCTTATAATTATTCATAGTGAAGTAGAATTCAAGAATGATCAAAACATGGATACAATCAAAGATAGTACCCAGAATAGATATTTTGGACGAAAAGAAGAAAATTTTATTTTTCGGTGAATAGTAACTCGTGAATAGTAACTCATGAATAGGAACCCCGACGTGAAAAGTTCCAAATTTGATAAAAATTTCTAACCAATATTTCGGCATAATGATATTGAAGAAATAATATCATTTTTGAATAAAATAACATCCCTTACCTCGTAAAGACAGTACTTCTGGTCGGAATACCGGTATAAGGCTGAAAGACACTTGCTCTGATGAATAGAAACTCTCAAAGTATCTAAATACTCACAAAATACACTCAATAATCTAGAGAGAGAAAGAGAGAAAACTTGTTTCTAGTGTGATTTTCAATTCTAACTTAGCCCTCTATTTATAGGAAAATGTTAGCACGCCGAAGCAGACTTAACCTGCAACCTGATGGCTTTACCTGCTACTATTCCCACCCACCACATTTGAATAAAAATCTCAGCACATTTCTTCACCAACCAAGAGTGGGGCCCACCAATTCTAGAATTTTCTACCAAAATGATTAACTCTGAAAATTCAACAATTTTTGAACCAGTCATCTCGTAAAATTCATAATAAATCATACGTTCATTTTTAACGGTTCAAAATTTGTGGACATATACTCAACTTATATATGTATAACATATCCAAAAATTACCACGATCCAACGGTCGGATTAAAAATTATAACCCCCGCAAAATATCTCAAAAACCTTGATTTTTAATACCTCCATTCCGACAAAAATACTGATAAAAACCTCAACATTAACTCCTTCATTTTTAACCACAAAAATATATCCCTCATTTATATCCACAAAAATAAATATTTCCTTATCATATGAATCAATAATTAATTATTCACAAATAATATTACAGAATCATATTTATGACAACCAGGCCGTTCCCAGGAAAGAGGGGGCTTTCCAATAAGGATTTCTCCTTACTGGCGCGCAATTAGATGACCAAACCTCTCCTTAGACAGAACTTTCTATACATTGCCAATAATGTTATCTAATAATATTATTCAAATAATATGAATTATTGATCTGATAATGGAAAATACTGTGTAGTGACAATTATTGAAACAACAGTAATATAAAATATCAACGCAGCAATTATTGAATCAATAAAATAAAATACTGAACAGTAATTACTGTAACCATTATTGAGTAGTGCCTTCTTACGTAAGAATCAATAATTGGCGCAATACAGTGTGTTACTGTGTAACAACGCGTAGTACTGTGTTTTAACCACCGGGTATTCCAACAGTATTAAAAGTAACAACTACGCCGTTATTAATAAAAAACATATACTTGTCGTTTTTTTTATCCAATCGCTTTCCGTTATGGGGCCCACAAAAGACTGCGCCGTCGTACGAATATTCCCCGACAGGAAGAATATTCCACGACCAAACGAATATTCCCCGACAACAATGAATATTTTATAACCACCTGCTTATTTGAAATATTTGCGCATTTTACCCATAACTAACCTCATTAATCAATTTAACACTTACTATTTCAAAATAATAAATAAAGGAAATTTAAATTTTATTTATTAATAATTTGGGATCTTACAATAATTATAAATTGAATTTGTTATTTTACTTAGAAATGAGAAAATATATTTACTGCTCCCTCCGTCCCATGATAAAAGCCCTTATTACAATTTTGGGTAGTCCCATGTTAAATGTCTATTTTTCTTTAATAACTAAATTTTTACACATATTTTCCTATTATACCCGTAGCATTAAATATCTCATGCTTTTCTTATTCTAATTCTCTCTCTATATTTAATGACATTATTATGGACAAGTTTGTCATTTCATTCATCTTCTTAATATGCGTGAAAAGTCTACCAAGACTTTTATTCTGGGACGGAGGGAGTATTACACTTTATAAATATAAAATCACAATTAAAATTAAAAATAAAACAAAATAATAATAATAATTAATTAACCTAATATGATTTAATGTTGTATATATTATATATAAGAGAATGTATCGAGTATCTAATCGAATCTGTATCAATCGAGTATGTACCGAATTACAATTGATAATTCAAGTAGTTTGAATCTTAAACGAGTCAAGTATAAACTTGCTCAGATTCTACTCATATTTTTATTCGAACTATTTTTTCTGCTCAGATTTGGATCATATTATTAATGAATCCAAGTCTCACTCGTAATTTTTCGAGTCGAGCCAAAATCGAGCCTAAACTGTTTAGCTCATTTACAGCCTTACCTGTAATAATACCCATAACCGTCGGGAGAAAGATTCCTGTTGACGTTAATGATGACTTTAGTTTTGACTTCATAATTTCACGAGGAGGGAACTACATGGACAACGAACTCCAACGTTATTGTCGACAGAGATGTCGTTGCCAATGACGTATTATTGACGGGGTCATTCTCTACAACAGCTCCGTCAAGAATGACTTTCTAATTTAAAAGCCCTAGGCTTAACGACAGGGGCGAAGTTTTCTACCCAATCCAAAATTTCAACGTGAACTAATTTCTCTCTCCCTCTTCCCTCGACGTCCTGGTCACCGATGACTATGATTGTCGCTCCCTCTTCACCGGTGGCACGCACAAAGAGTTTGTTGGAAATTTATGGAAGATGATAAATTATAGAAGAAGTGAAATATAACTTTGAAGAACACTTAAGAATGCTTTCATTTCACTTGCTTCAAATGAACCAAGTACATGACAATTTATAGGACTCATAAGTTACTTCTGGAGTTACCATAATAATTACTAGATGACTAAATTCATGTACATGAACCTAACCATTACACGCTCCAAGACATTTTAAATACATTCATGTACATACATGTATCATGTATTTAGACATTACATATTCATGTACTTAATTAATTCATGAACATTCTAGAATTAATTTGGTTTAGTTAACAAGGCCTCCCGTAAACCAAATTTATTTTTCACAATGTCACAAAACCTTTTGATCTTCCGATTCCTTCAAACGCTAGAAACTATTTTGCCATTTCCACAGATGTGAATGACACAAATAATGTTTTTTGTTTGCTAGATGGCAAGTCAGGCTTCTGAAAATCAGTTAAAACAATACGATCTAGGAAAACTTTCAAATCTTCCAATTGCTTCATGTGCTTAATCTGTGCAAGAAACTCTTCCATATCAACACATAATAATTCCCTTTATTTCTCTAGTTTCTACCACTTCACCTTAAGTTCTTCAATGGAATCATTCAGCTCTGTCCATTCCTTGCCTCTTTTTTCACGATCCAAATTAATCTTTTTTCTCTCACTATCAAGTCTATTCATTTCTAAATTAACTTGTTCTATTTCTTTTGCCAATGTTTCCTTGAGTGAAGTAATATGTTGCAATTCTTGCTTCAAAAGAATAGTTCCATCTTGCAGTTTTCCTATCAATTTCACTTTGGAAAATACCCCATCAGTTGGTGGCACATCACACTCATCTTCAGTTGTTGGTCTACTATTCTCTCCAAATGCATATTGTGGCTTCACTGTCAGGAAGACCTTCTCTTCCTTCATTGTTTTTACAACTTTTGACATAGCAGGACAGAGATACCCATCTTTCACAATGAACTCCACCCCATCAGATTTCGAAATTAGCATTCCATCGTCAAGCCTAGCCTCATATTTAACTAATACTTCATCTAGGTCTTTAAGATTTTGCCAGTTTTCTCCTTCAATAAGTATCTTCTTAAATATTCCTCCATCTTTACATATATCCTTGACACTTGACCAAGAGAGCAACTCAACCTCAAACTGGAGAGTTACATTTGGAGGAATAGTTAGTGGTGATTCAGATTCCTCATAGACCAATTACTCAGGTGGTATGGTGAAGACATCTTTTTCACCTTTGTTCATTGTTTTGATACCTTCATCCCATCCTTTTATTACTTGACTTTGACTGAGCTTGAACTTAAATGGTGTACCACGGTCACAGCTCGAATCAAACTAGATTCCATCAAGCAAAGTACCCACATAATGAACTTTAACTTCATCACCAGACTCAGGATGTTCCCATCCTTCACCTTCCTTAACCAGATTCTTCCTCAGCCCATTCTTTCCAATCTCCACAAAATTCATCACTCTAAATATCAAATCATTATATTTGATATTCAAAATATTTTTCTCATGCTCATCCAAATTTTCGAACTCTTTCCTTTTCGTCAACAATCTCTTCTATTTTTTCAATTTCGACAATTTCTTCGACACTTTCTTTTTCTTCTTCTTTTACCTCTTCAAATGCTTCTTTACTTGGCGTCTCTTCAATTTCTCCTTTTTTATCTTCAACTTTCATAATTTTATCAACACAAATATTTTCGTCTTCCTCTTTCGAGATATCTTCAAAAAATTCTTTTTTACTTTCTTCTTCAACTTCATCAATTTCTTTTACAAGTTTCTCATCTTCTTCCAAAAACTAAGATTTTTTAGGTAATGATGGACCTTTATAATTATTGCAAATCAATTCAAGTTCATTCCATAACTGAGGTAGAGAATCAAAACTCGCAATACGTTTCCAAACTTCTTCATACATTACTCCTTGCAAAATCTTCCTTGTTCTTTTTCCTTTCATTTCTCGAACTTTTTTTGAAATACGCTTTTTTGGATTTGCAATGACATCTTGCCATAAATTGCAAGTTTCAAGACATACTCTAATCCTTATGCTCCAAACTTTGTAATTTGTGACCACTAATTTTGCACCAAACCTAGAAAACATCATTTTTCTATAATTACCTCTCCAAAAGCTATCAATGACCTTTGTGACGTGCTTCAACTCACAAACTTCTTTTTGAAAATTTCTTCGCAATTAGCACCTTTGCTAGGTTGAAGTCCGGAGCTCTAACGTGCACACTTTGCACTCACCCAGCAGAACACTTCGATGACAACACGTCACCTCTCTTGGGTTGTCTGCCTTTACTTCACTTTGGTTTAACCTTCGAATTAACCTTAGCTTTGATACCACTTGTTGAAAATTTATGGAAGATGATAAATTATAGAAGAGGTGAAATATAAATTTGAATATTTTTATTTCACTTGCTTCAAATGAACTAAGTACATGACAATTTATATGACTCATAGGATACTTCTAGAGTTACCATAATAATTATTAGATGACTAAATTCATGTACATGAACCTAACCATTACATGTTCCAAGACATTTTAAATACATTCATGTAAATACATGTATCATGTATTTAGACATTACATATTTATGTACTTAATTAATTCATGAACATTCTAGAATTAATTTGGTTTAGTTAACATAGTTCCTCTCCCCTGTGGCTACAGAGGATTTGGGTGAGTCTTCCTCTCCACTCTTATCCATCTAAATGTAATTTGTGTCATTTAGTTGTTAGGCAGACTGTAGTTTCTCTTCTGTTAGTACTTAAAAAACATCTTTAATTTGAAATGAAATGGAATTGTTACCTTTTGAAAATCAGAATCTAGTGATTGGAATTTGTGGTTTTATTTTTTGTTTTTTTAATGGTGTTGTTTGGGTGACTTGAGCATAATTATGTGAAATTTTGTTGTTGAAGTGAATTACTTTCAGCTTTCCTCCAGTTGCAATGATGTGTCCAATTCTTTTCCAATAGCAGCGATGAATAGGCTTGTGTTGATGACAATTAAGTCTATCAGTCTCTTGTCTGCTTGACTATGGGCCCCAATTGATTGAGAAGTTTTGGAATGTGCCACCTGCTTAAGGTGATTTAGTAGCTTTAGCTTTATGCTAGTAATTTTTATGTTTAGTTTGATATTTGTCCCATTTTTGTGTATAGTGTATGCGTGAACCATTCTGCACTATCTGGTTTGTTTTTTTTTTTTTTTTGTTTTTTTTTCTGTAATTTGTTGTGATACCGAAACATGTTTTCCTTTCTAGACATATTAAATTTTATCAAACTTCAAATTTTTCGGTGGCTCTCATTTCTTGTCAAAAAGTAAACTTTGAAATATATATTTAAAATTCATTCTACTCTTAGTTAGCTAACTGCATGAATGTATGTCTTAAAGTCAAAATGTTGACATGTTATATGCATATCGTGGTTGTTGCTAGCTAGCAGGGCTGGCCCTGAGATTTTTAGGGTTTAAAGCGATAATAAAAACAATTATTTTATTTTTCATAACATATAAGCAACTCAGATGTAACTTGTACTCATCATCTCATTGGTCGTTTCCAGTTAACTTTCTATGAGTACAATAATTTCTCAATTTATCCCTAGTCACTCACTGCATTCTCAATATTATTATAATGATTTTTTCCTGTAAAGCATTTTTTCAATCGCAATTGTTTTGTTAATCAAGTTGGGATTATGATTTGATGTAACATTCTGGTAAACTCCTCCATATCCTTAATTTAACTCTTAATTTATTCAATGATACTTTCAAAAGCTTCCCTCCATTAAGAATGGTAGATAACGGATACAGAAAAGACAATTCTCTTGTTATTCACAGTCTGTGACTCTGCAATCCTTCAGTTCGACCAAACTAGGGATAAAAAGCAAGCAATAGCTGTCATCACAATTAAGCCATATTTAAACAACATATCAATTGATGTCAGACTTGCAGTACCTGAATTGTTCGGAGCAATATGAGAACTCGTTTACAACAACAAAGAAGTCTTTCGTGTTAAGAAATCTCTTTCTCTTATCAACTTAGTAGATAAAAATAAATTGGGAACATGAGTTTTAATTTAAAATTTATTATATTAAAAATTAAGGATAATATGAGAATTATAAAAATATTATTTATTCTAATTTCTTTTCCGTCCAAATCAAACTAATTTTGGACGAAAAATTTTGCCAAAAAAAGTGGCTAAGTTTTCTATTCATTTCTTTTCTTTTCCGTTTATTAAAAAAACTCAGAAACATAGGAATCCGAAAGAAAACTTAAATTTTTCTTCTATTTCTTTTATTTTCTGTCCATATAAAACTCAGAAACAAAGTGTTAATGGTGATGAACAATCCATCGCCTATGACTTTTTGATTTTAGTGTTAAACGAGTCTTAGGTGACGGGCATTCTGTCGCTTCTGTCGTCGCCAATGACTCATTCTCGAAGGACATGTCGTCAACAATGTAACAGTAGTGAATGATCTCAACATCGATGACGCTCGACAGGAGCACGGGACGACGACATCTGGGATGACGGACATTGTCGTAGCGAATGAGGTCATAGCTAGGCGACAGATAATGTGTCATTTCCGACGGAAGAGTCGGTCGGCTATGATCAGTTTTTTTGTAGTGGAACTAAAATTTAATTGTTACTAAAACATTTTTTAAAGTCTCTTGATTTTATTTTATTAACAACTACTAAAATATTTTTAGACCTAAAATTTAACTAAAATCAAAACACTATTTAAAATCCTAAAATTTTTTAGAGTAACTTATTATTTTATTACAACCTCCTTTAGTTATTCCTTTCCTTTAGTTATTCTCTTTCAAATATGAAAGTTATTTTTTATTCATTTTTAAATTGGTGAATTTATTTCATTTCTAAGCCAACCTCCTTCCCCTCTTCTCTTCGCTATCTATCATCATTTCATTTATTTTCTTACATTTTTATGCTACTTCACTTTCCTTACAAAAACGTTATGTTTATATTTATTTTGAACTACTTTTTTTATATTGTTTTCAGACTAATATTTTTTTTGACTAATATTAGAGTCAAAAAAATATTTTTATAAAAATATTCGTATTCTATTTTTATATAAAAAAAATTACATAATAATTTTTATTTTATTAGTAAAAAACATGTTTGTATTTACAATATGTTTTTTTTCTTAAAAAAATAAAATATGAATATTAGTATTCTTATAAATAATTTTTACTAAAATACATATTGTAAATATTAACATTTAGTATTGTTTTTGTAAAAAATATTACATACTGTATTAGAATTTTTTTAATTTTTTGTAAATACAGTATTTAGTATTTAATTTTTACTAAATACATACTAAACAATTAACGTTTTTTATGTATTTACAAAAATATACATGTAAGACCCCGAATTTTATGAAATAAAAGTATTCAATTTTTCTTATAATTACTAGTCAGTAAATGGTTAAATTGATAAAAGTTTAAAGTTATGGGTGAAATATAAATTTTTTTTCAAAATAAGCAAGTGGTTATAAAATAATCATTGTTGTCGGGGAATATTCGTTTGGTCGTGGAATATTCTTTCTGTCGGAGAATATTCGTACGACGGCGCAGCTATTTGTGGGCCCCATAACGAATAACTGTCGGGTGAAGAAAAACGACAAATTTGAGTTTTTACAAATAACGGCGTAGTTGTTATCGTTAATACTGTTGAAATACCCGGTGGTTAAAATACAGTAATACGCGTTATTGCACAGTAGCACACGGTATTGCACAGTATTTTTGAAATTATTGATTCTTACGTAAGAAGGCACTACTCAATAATTGTTACAGTAATTACTGTTCAATATTTTATTTTATTGATTCAATAATTGCTACGTTGAAATTTTATATTATTGTTGTTCAATAATTGTTGCTGCACAGTATTTTCCATTATCAGATCAATAATTCATATTATTTGAATAGTATTATTAGATAGCATTATTGGCAATGTCTAGAAAGTTCTGTCTAAGGAGAGGTTTGGTCATCTAATTGCGCGCTAGTAAGGAGAAATCCTTATTGGAAAGCCCCCTCTTTCCTGGGAACGGCCTGGTTGTCATAAATGTGATTCTATAATATTATTTGTGAATAATTAATTATTGATTTATATGATAAGAAAATATTTATTTTATGTGGATATAAATGAGGGATATATTTTTGTGGTTAAAATGAAGGAGTTAATGTTGAGGTTTTTATCAGTATTTTTGTCGGAATGGAGGTATTAAAAATCAGGGTTTTTGAGATATTTTGCGGGGGTTATAATTTTTAATCCGACCGTTGGATCGTAGTAATATTTGGATATGCTATACATATATAAGTTGAGTATATGTCCACAAATTTTGAACCGTTAAAAATGAATGTATGATTTGTTATGAATTTTACGAGATGACTGGTTCAGAAATTGTTAAATTTTCGGAGTTTATCATTTTGGTGGAAAATTCTAGAATTGGTGGGCCCCACTTGTGGTTGGTGAAGAAATGTGCTGAATTATATTTCAAATGTGGTGGGTGGGAATAGTAGCAGGTAAAGCCATCAGGTTGCAGGTCAAACCTACCAAAATTTTCCTATAAATAGAGGGCTAAGTTAGAATTGAAAATCACACCAGAAACATAAGCTTTCTCTCTTTCTCTCTCTAGATTATTGAGTGTATTTTGTGAGTATTTAGATACTTGGTGAGTTGCTATTCATCAGTGCAAGTTTCCTTCAGCCTTATACCGATCAGAAGTACTGCTCTTTTGAGGTAAGGGATAGTAAGGGATATTAAGGGATTTTAAGGGTTGTTATGATTTTCAGTTTCGTAATTTTTCTGATCTTCAAAAATTCTGGAAAAATTTGAAATGATATTTTGATGAGTTTTCTTGATTGTGTCCAAAAATGGTGATTTTTGGATGTATAGATTGAGAGTTATGAATTTTATGAGAAAAAACTATTTTAAAAGTAACAGCTTATAATTCCTTGTGGTTAACTCCAAAATTAATGAAATTTTTATTGGGAGTACATGTATATGATAGAAGTATACTCTGTAAATTTCAGAATTTTTAGACAAAAGTACAATTTTTGATAAATGTTTAAATATTCGGCTATTTTGGCCATATGAAAAATACTAAATGACTTTTAAAAATTCTGAGAAAAATATATGTTCACTATGGGACTATATTATGCTAAATCCCAGAAAAGAAATATTTTTGGAACTGATTTGGTATTTTTTATGAAAATGGTCTAGTTATGAGTAAATGAATTAAATATGTTTTGTGAGGAAAGAAAATTAGAAAATAGGATTTTATGGCTTGAGAATCCTATATGAGGTATATGCAGATTTTTGATGAGGGTTTTGGTTATTGATGATGAAATTGTAAGAGTTGGCATTTTATGATGATTAAATGCATTAATTAGTAAAGTGTAAACAATTTAAATAAATTGTTTATAAGCTTAAGAAATGTTATTCTTTCAATATCATTATACCGAAGTATTGGTATGAATTTTATTGTGGAATTTCTACCTTTTTGAGTCGGTGTTACTATTCACGAGTTACTATTCATGAGTTACTATTCACGACAAAATTGGTTTCTTTTACTAACCAAATTATAGTTGATTTATGAATATTACTCTTGAGATTAAATCTATATGTTGATTATATTGATTTTATTATCATATATAACATTTTTATAACTCTGATGTTGAATTTCTCTTTCACTGGAGTGTAAAGATGGGTAGATTATTGGTATGATCATGACTAGGGTTCTCTTTGGCCTGTAGTGCAAAGTTGAATTGTGACTGGTATGATCATGACCATTGAATTTACAATTGAATATCTTTAGCTTAAGTGTAAAGATGAATTGATTAACATGGTTATAATTATGGTGTATATAAATTCTGAAATGATTATATATTTCTTTGAGATATGAATATATTTGGCCTGTAGTGCAAATATGAATTGTTGAGGAATATCTTTGGCCTGTAGTGCAAAGATGAATTGTAGAGGAATATCTTTGGCCTGTAGTGCAAAGATGAATTGTAGATGAATATCTTTGGCCTGTAGTGCAAAGATGGTCTGTTGATGAATATCTTTGGCCCGTAGTGCAAAGATAAACTGTTGTTGAATATCTTTGGTCGTAGTGCAAAGATGGATTTATTAGTATGATTATGAACAGGAACTGTGATTTGGTATAACCATGATCTTTGATGTTTCAGGTAAAGACATGTGATGAAAATATTCTTCGTCCTGGGTGCGAAGAAAAATTTAGAATCACAATTATGATTATGAGTTATTCATATGATTGTGGAAAGGAACTGTTGATTGATGTTACAGGGATAAAACATTGTTGATGGATTTTTAACATGGAGAAGATAATAGACTTTATAGTCTATTTGACTCTTCTAATGGATTGCTCGTTCCGCTGCAACTATGGTTGAAATTTTTATCATTTACCATATGTTCTAAATCTCTGATTTATTATTGATGAAGGCTACTGATAATTTAATTATCTTTAGTCATGATATTCTTTACTGGGCTAGTTGTGCTCACCCTTTTGCTTCACAATTCCTTTCAGGTAATAAGAGTGTAGCTGGGTCGAGCGAGGGTAACGGGGAAATAGAACAGTGGTCTCTAGCTGTGGATGTTCTCCCGAAGCAGTATAGAAAAGTTCATTTAGTAGTTATATTTGGTGAATCCAATAGGGTAAGGTGTACCCAACGTTGGAAGGGTGGTTTGCCACTATCATACAAGATGTCTAACGACATACAACCTCGTGTCATCATAAGACAGGGATGTGCTCATCCACTTGCTGAGCATATATACGAGCACTACCTATATAATCTTGGTGTTTGTTTAAAGTATAATTCTCAATTAGAGACAGTAGAGATAATGATATGTCAAGAGAAGACTCACCATTGGGAAGAATATGATAGTAATCTTCTCGTTTTTCTTTGGGGTCTATTGGGTCAACCAAGGATAATTCTGTGGCCATATGATATCTATCATAACCTAGACGCGTGGCCTCCCATGTACGAAGGTTTCCTTGAGCACTTCCCAAAGATTTTAATTTCTAAAACAGTTTTTGACTATACCTTTATATAAGGTGTTATTGTGAGGTGATGTCCACGGTTGGAACATGAGTCACATTTGGTATATATTTGTATCCAAACTCACAGTATATGTGTTGTTGTATTTTGCACGACAATTGTTGTAATAAAGTTGTAGTTGTTTTCTGTACCATGTATTTGGCGACTCAGAATAGGTTGGATGGAATGAACCTATTTTGGGGTCGTTACAGTTGGTATCAGAGCTTAGGGATATGATCTCTGGTGGAGATCGGGGAATATAACTAGGAGGGGAGAGATGCGTAAATCCTTCGCTAGTGTGTCCTACCTAAGCTTATTTGTTGGTTAGTCATAATATTGGGATATTATGTGATATGTTAATTTGTTTAATTAACCCTTATTTTATGGCAGTATTTGAGAATGGCAGCTGAGAATGCTAACAATGGAGTGAATGAGACTGTGGGGATACCTCTAATCACTAACCATGATAATGTGATGTCAGACGAAGAAGGAATTAGAGATATCTATGTGGTGAGTGAAGAATTGATAGTTGCACCCGAGATAGTCGCAGAGGTAACAGCTGAGACTGAGGAAGAAGAGGAAGAAGAAGTTCCAGAGGAGAGTTTATTAGAGGTATTATATGATCAAAATGTAGAATTTCAAAATCGTATTCATGAGTTAGAAGAGCAGGCAGAAGAACGACAGGCGGTCGTGGAACAAAAGGATGCAACAATTCAAGCTTGTGTTACCCGATATGTGATGCTTGAACAGAAGCATTCTTTGGCAGAGTATAAGATGATAAAAATGGAATCTGAGCTGAAAGAAGAAAAAATTGAACGAGTGAGAATAAGTGATGCATGGGCAAAAGCCGCACGACACGTGGATATTGTGAAAAGAGATGTTCGATCTAAGAAGGCTAAAATAGATGATATGAATTTCTCTTTTTGGAAAGCAATTGGGAGAACCCAACATCGAGTTTTGAATTACCCTGTACATAGCGGTCAACCTGAATCCGATATGGATCGAAGATTGATGATTCAGATCATGAATGAGGAGTACGAAGAGGCAGTTGAGGGAGGAATATGTCCTATAGAAAGGTATATTCCAACGGTAATGATGACACCAAATGCTGCTCCAGACAAGTCAAAGCCGAGTAGTTCGAGGGATGGCGGTTGTCATGACTTTCCAACAAATGAGGAACCCAAATGAAGTTATCATGGGAGATGAGCAATGGAGAAATCATGATGATCTGAGAGATAGAATCTGAAATGGAAGCAAGGTATTCTCAACTCTTCGAAATACCAGGTACGTAAATTTCGGGGACGAAATTTCATAAGGAGGGGAGATTGTAAGACCCCGAATTTTATGAAATAAAAGTATTCAATTTTTCTTATAATTACTAGTCAGTAAATGGTTAAATTGATAAAAGTTTAAAGTTATGGGTGAAATATAAATTTTTTTTCAAAATAAGCAAGTGGTTATAAAATAATCATTGTTGTCGGGGAATATTCGTTTGGTCGTGGAATATTCTTTCTGTCGGAGAATATTCGTACGACGGCGCAGCTATTTGTGGGCCCCATAACGAATAACTGTCGGGTGAAGAAAAACGACAAATTTGAGTTTTTACAAATAACGGCGTAGTTGTTATCGTTAATACTGTTGAAATACCCGGTGGTTAAAATACAGTAATACGCGTTATTGCACAGTAGCACACGGTATTGCACAGTATTTTTGAAATTATTGATTCTTACGTAAGAAGGCACTACTCAATAATTGTTACAGTAATTACTGTTCAATATTTTATTTTATTGATTCAATAATTGCTACGTTGAAATTTTATATTATTGTTGTTCAATAATTGTTGCTGCACAGTATTTTCCATTATCAGATCAATAATTCATATTATTTGAATAGTATTATTAGATAGCATTATTGGCAATGTCTAGAAAGTTCTGTCTAAGGAGAGGTTTGGTCATCTAATTGCGCGCTAGTAAGGAGAAATCCTTATTGGAAAGCCCCCTCTTTCCTGGGAACGGCCTGGTTGTCATAAATGTGATTCTGTAATATTATTTGTGAATAATTAATTATTGATTTATATGATAAGAAAATATTTATTTTATGTGGATATAAATGAGGGATATATTTTTGTGGTTAAAATGAAGGAGTTAATGTTGAGGTTTTTATCAGTATTTTTGTCGGAATGGAGGTATTAAAAATCAGGGTTTTTGAGATATTTTGCGGGGGTTATAATTTTTAATCCGACCGTTGGATCGTAGTAATATTTGGATATGTTATACATATATAAGTTGAGTATATGTCCACAAATTTTGAACCGTTAAAAATGAATGTATGATTTGTTATGAATTTTACGAGATGACTGGTTCAGAAATTGTTAAATTTTCGGAGTTTATCATTTTGGTGGAAAATTCTAGAATTGGTGGGCCCCACTTGTGGTTGGTGAAGAAATGTGCTGAATTATATTTCAAATGTGGTGGGTGGGAATAGTAGCAGGTAAAGCCATCAGGTTGCAGGTCAAACCTACCAAAATTTTCCTATAAATAGAGGGCTAAGTTAGAATTGAAAATCACACCAGAAACATAAGCTTTCTCTCTTTCTCTCTCTAGATTATTGAGTGTATTTTGTGAGTATTTAGATACTTGGTGAGTTGCTATTCATCAGTGCAAGTTTCCTTCAGCCTTATACCGATCAGAAGTACTGCTCTTTTGAGGTAAGGGATAGTAAGGGATATTAAGGGATTTTAAGGGTTGTTATGATTTTCAGTTTCGTAATTTTTCTGATCTTCAAAAATTCTGGAAAAATTTGAAATGATATTTTGATGAGTTTTCTTGATTGTGTCCAAAAATGGTGATTTTTGGATGTATAGATTGAGAGTTATGAATTTTATGAGAAAAAACTATTTTAAAAGTAACAGCTTATAATTCCTTGTGGTTAACTCCAAAATTAATGAAATTTTTATTGGGAGTACATGTATATGATAGAAGTATACTCTGTAAATTTCAGAATTTTTAGACAAAAGTACAATTTTTGATAAATGTTTAAATATTCGGCTATTTTGGCCATATGAAAAATAGTAAATGACTTTTAAAAATTCTGAGAAAAATATATGTTCACTATGGGACTATATTATGCTAAATCCCAGAAAAGAAATATTTTTGGAACTGATTTGGTATTTTTTATGAAAATGGTCTAGTTATGAGTAAATGAATTAAATATGTTTTGTGAGGAAAGAAAATTAGAAAATAGGATTTTATGGCTTGAGAATCCTATATGAGGTATATGCAGATTTTTGATGAGGGTTTTGGTTATTGATGATGAAATTGTAAGAGTTGGCATTTTATGATGATTAAATGCATTAATTAGTAAAGTGTAAACAATTTAAATAAATTGTTTATAAGCTTAAGAAATGTTATTCTTTCAATATCATTATACCGAAGTATTGGTATGAATTTTATTGTGGAATTTCTACCTTTTTGAGTCGGTGTTACTATTCACGAGTTACTATTCATGAGTTACTATTCACGACAAAATTGGTTTCTTTTACTAACCAAATTATAGTTGATTTATGAATATTACTCTTGAGATTAAATCTATATGTTGATTATATTGATTTTATTATCATATATAACATTTTTATAACTCTGATGTTGAATTTCTCTTTCACTGGAGTGTAAAGATGGGTAGATTATTGGTATGATCATGACTAGGGTTCTCTTTGGCCTGTAGTGCAAAGTTGAATTGTGACTGGTATGATCATGACCATTGAATTTACAATTGAATATCTTTAGCTTAAGTGTAAAGATGAATTGATTAACATGGTTATAATTATGGTGTATATAAATTCTGAAATGATTATATATTTCTTTGAGATATGAATATATTTGGCCTGTAGTGCAAATATGAATTGTTGAGGAATATCTTTGGCCTGTAGTGCAAAGATGAATTGTAGAGGAATATCTTTGGCCTGTAGTGCAAAGATGAATTGTAGATGAATATCTTTGGCCTGTAGTGCAAAGATGGTCTGTTGATGAATATCTTTGGCCCGTAGTGCAAAGATAAACTGTTGTTGAATATCTTTGGTCGTAGTGCAAAGATGGATTTATTAGTATGATTATGAACAGGAACTGTGATTTGGTATAACCATGATCTTTGATGTTTCAGGTAAAGACATGTGATGAAAATATTCTTCGTCCTGGGTGCGAAGAAAAATTTAGAATCACAATTATGATTATGAGTTATTCATATGATTGTGGAAAGGAACTGTTGATTGATGTTACAGGGATAAAACATTGTTGATGGATTTTTAACATGGAGAAGATAATAGACTTTATAGTCTATTTGACTCTTCTAATGGATTGCTCGTTCCGCTGCAACTATGGTTGAAATTTTTATCATTTACCATATGTTCTAAATCTCTGATTTATTATTGATGAAGGCTACTGATAATTTAATTATCTTTAGTCATGATATTCTTTACTGGGCTAGTTGTGCTCACCCTTTTGCTTCACAATTCCTTTCAGGTAATAAGAGTGTAGCTGGGTCGAGCGAGGGTAACGGGGAAATAGAACAGTGGTCTCTAGCTGTGGATGTTCTCCCGAAGCAGTATAGAAAAGTTCATTTAGTAGTTATATTTGGTGAATCCAATAGGGTAAGGTGTACCCAACGTTGGAAGGGTGGTTTGCCACTATCATACAAGATGTCTAACGACATACAACCTCGTGTCATCATAAGACAGGGATGTGCTCATCCACTTGCTGAGCATATATACGAGCACTACCTATATAATCTTGGTGTTTGTTTAAAGTATAATTCTCAATTAGAGACAGTAGAGATAATGATATGTCAAGAGAAGACTCACCATTGGGAAGAATATGATAGTAATCTTCTCGTTTTTCTTTGGGGTCTATTGGGTCAACCAAGGATAATTCTGTGGCCATATGATATCTATCATAACCTAGACGCGTGGCCTCCCATGTACGAAGGTTTCCTTGAGCACTTCCCAAAGATTTTAATTTCTAAAACAGTTTTTGACTATACCTTTATATAAGGTGTTATTGTGAGGTGATGTCCACGGTTGGAACATGAGTCACATTTGGTATATATTTGTATCCAAACTCACAGTATATGTGTTGTTGTATTTTGCACGACAATTGTTGTAATAAAGTTGTAGTTGTTTTCTGTACCATGTATTTGGCGACTCAGAATAGGTTGGATGGAATGAACCTATTTTGGGGTCGTTACAATACATACAGTAATTTTTTTTATAAAAAAATAGAATATGAATAATAAAAAAATTACAAAAATTGAATATGAATATTAACATTTTTTGTAATTTTTGTAATATACATACTGTATTTAGTAAAAATTAATGTTTATGTAAATTACAGTATGTATTTTTTCTTATAAAAATAGAATATGAGTATTAGTATTCATATAATTAATTTTTACTAAATACATACTATAAAAAACATGTAATTTGGTTAATGTTTATATTTTTATTTTTGTAAATACATCCTGTAAAAAATTTAACGTTTTCTTTTGTAAATAGGTACTGTAAATATACGTTGTTTTTGTAAATTATCGTTTAATTAACTCCTTATTGTTTATTAATGATCATATAATTTTAAAAAGGAAGAAGATATTAAACGGTAACTTTTTAAGGTACTAAAAAGGTATAACATACTATTGTTATTTTTTAAATGAGTTAATTACTATTTTTATAAAGAAAAAATAATATACCACAAGGTCTTGCTCATGAAAAATTCATATGAGGAGCGTGTTACTCATGTAAAAATAATATTCCTCAATTATTATTTTTAGAGTACGTAAAGTACCATGAAATTTTCAAAAATGCCATTACTTTTATGCATAGTTGATTGAATAGTACCATGCAACTACAAACTAATATTAATTATAAGTTTGAAAAGTACAACCTTTTCTTCTCAAGATTGTCTGGTTTTATATATGCATCTCAAATTTTAAAATTAAAAGTAATACTTTTTTTCCTCTTACATAAATATGAGGAGTTTACCAATGAATATATTTTTAACTTTTATTATATTTATTCAAGAAAGGGATACATTATATTTAAAACTATTTATTGACACAGTAACTATATAAACATTGATTTTATTTATCCTTGAAAAAAATAACTCTTTTATCAATTAAAAAAATAAATAATTAGACCTTTTATAAAATGAAATAATATAATTTTAGTAGACATATATATATATAATATTCTATTTCATTTTACATTCAAAAATAATAAAATATATTAACTCGATAATAACTACTATTATAAGAAAACCATATAATATAAATCATTAAATTAGAATTATTAGGAAGTGTATAAAAATCTAATTTTCAGATGCAGCGAATATAACCAAATTAAAATTATCTTTGCTCATCAAAAAAGATAATTTCAAAGAATTCTAAAAAAATGAAGTTTGTTCAAAACAAGAAGCCCAACAAATTATACTACTTCAAACAAATAATATTTTTTAATTAAATTGTCAAAAATGTTGGGTAATTCAAAAGATGTGTTCATATTTATTTAAGTCTTTTTCCGGGGGAGTTGACTAGGTCTACATCAGTTGGCCGGAAATTGATTTAGTATATATGATATTGTACCATGCGCAAATTCGCAATTGGTCTGTACGGTCAATGCACGGCTCCTTGACATTAAAATCCCATATATAAATAAGGCAATATAGTCATACACAATTGTATATTTTATTTGTGTACTGTCAGATAAAAATACGTCATTTTGACATATTTATTTTTAAAAAAAATAATGTCTCTCTTTTCAGATTAGAAATCAAAAATAAATCTGTCAAAACTACGTAGTTTTGACATAAAAATATATACAATTGTGTATGATCGCTATTCCTTATTAAATAATATTATGGGTAGAAATTTATGGGAGTATTTTAGTGCACGAATTTGAATAAATTAGAGGGCACATCATATAATTCTCCTCAACCGGGTCAAAATATTGTCAACAAGTAAAGGACATAATAATTAAACTAATACCAAATTGTACGTGACAATTTTAATGAAGAGAAAAAAATAATAATTAAACTTCAACTTAAATAGATAAGAACGGAACGTAACGTGTATTCAACACGTGCTAAATAAATAAATTAATTTGTATACATTTATTTAGAAAAGTAATGAAAAGAATATTTTTATATGGTTCTTTATCATATGCTCATCATCTTACGTGAGAGAGAAAATCGTGTAAAAATATTAAAAATACATGTAAAAATATAATTAAAAACTAATTTATAAAGCCAAAGTTAGGGATAAAAGTTATATTTGGTGTTAGTGAAATATTAAAGTTTTTACTTTATTTTATTTTATTTTTTAATCTACTTATTTTTTCACCTTTCTCTCCTCTATTATCTCATTTTCTATTTTTTTAGAATCATGTCGTCTCTTTTTAAACACATACATAAATGTGTACCACATAAATTAGTATATGTAAAAATAAACCTACATGATCATTTATTTTCTATAAACACTGCTGATTTTTGGTTCTCATATTATTTTGTTTTCATTCAACACAATTATCACAAATAATTTTTGTACTATTATTAAAAAAAATAAAAATAAAAATTAGTGACCACCAAGAGAATTCCATTGTCCTATACAAATAATGATAGGAGTATTTTTGGTTTTCATATTATTTTGTTTTCATTCAACACAATTATCATAAATAATTTTTGTACTATTATTTAAAAAACAAAATTAGAGACCTCTGTGAGTTTTAATACAAACTTAAATATATAACATGAGCTGTGAGTTTTAATACAAATATTGTCTTCTAGACAGTATTCAAACTCAAAATAAGTTCTCAATACATTTATTATCACACTATTTCACAGAATAGTGAGAACTACTAATGCAAACATTTGGACCGTCACTCCGTTCCCCGACTAGTCCCAGCTATATTCTCATTTCTTGAAGAAAACAATGAAAAAAAATGGCGAGCTTAACTAGCCCAGTAAGAAATATTATGACTAAGATAATACAGAATAAATTATCGTTAGCCTTCAACAGTGTTAAACTGATAAAATATAATATACATCAAGTTTAACTGCAGCGAAACACGCAATCCATTAGAAGAGTCAAGTAGAGTACAAAATCTACTATCTTCTATGATTTAAAAGGTTTTTCATCACTTTTATCGCTGAGACTCAGCTTAATAAATAATCCACATCATCGAATCACCCCTGCACTACGGCCAAGGATATTCATTAGTATCACTGTAAGACCCCAACTTTTTATAAATGAAATTGAATTTCCTCTATTTATTATTTTGAAATAGTAAGGGTTGATTTGATTAATATGGTTAGTTATGGGTAAAATGCGCAAATATTTTAAAGAAGTAAGTGGTTATAAAATATTCATTGTTGTTGAGGAATATTCGTTTAGTCGTGGAATATTCTTACTGTCGGAGAATATTCGTACGACGGCGCAGCCTTGTGTGGGTTCCATAACGGAAAGCGATTGGATGAAAAAAACGACAAGTATGAGTTTTTATAAATAACGGCGTAGTTGTTACCGTTAACACTGTTGGAATACCCGGTGGTTAAAACACAGAAATACGCGGTGTTGCACAGTAGCATACGGTATTGCACCAATTTTTGATTCTTACGTAAGAAGACACTACTCAATAATTGTTACAGTAATTACTGTTCAATATTTTATTTTATTGATTCAATAATTGCTACGTTGATATTTTATATTATTGTTATTTCAATAATTGTCACTGCACAGTATTTTTATTATCAGATCAATAAATCATATTATTTGAATAATATTATTAGATAACATTATTGGCAATGTCTAGAAAGTTCTGTCTAAGGAGAGGTTTGGTCACCTAATTACGCGTCAGTAAGGAGAAATCTTTATTGGAAAGCCCCCTCTTTCCTGGGAACGGCCTGGTTGTCAGTATTGTTATTCTGTAATATTATTTGTGAATAATTAATTATTGATTTATATGATAAGAAAAATATTCATTTTATGTGGATATAGATGGAGAAAATTTTTTAATGTGACAATTGTTGAAAATTGATAATTTATCTTTTTCTGATAAAATAATTCATTTAAATATATTATTATATTATAATAATATAATAATGGTGATATTTTTACAATGAATGTGGGATATATGAATATATGAGGAGGAAGAATATTTTTGTTACTAAAAATATTTAAAACATGTTTTTCATGTTTGTGGACCCCAATTCTTGACTAAAATTTGATTATAGTCCATAAAATCGTCCGTATGTGGATTTCGGTCAATTTCTGTTTAGAATTTAGAAAAATTTAAAACTACACAGTTATAGAGAATTGAATTTCCTATGGAATGGACATATGATTCGAATTTTTCTAATAAAAGGGCTATTTATTTTGAACTATTGAAGTTCCGAAATAATTGATTTTTGAAGTTTTAAATATTTTTAAAAGAAAAATATTTTTTTCATTATTGGTAGACCCCACAGTAAATGAACTGAAATCAGATTTCTATGGTGGGCGTGAAAATTTTATAAATATATTAATATTTTATTAAATTTTCTGCTTTGGTGTTCTAAACATTTTCCTATAAATAAGGTGCTTAGGTCAGAATTAAAAATCACACCAGAAACTAAAGTTTTCTCTCTCTATATTATCAAGTGTATTCCTGTGAGTATTTTGATACTTTGAGTGTTGCTATACGGTGCAAGTTCCTTCAGCACTATATCCAGTATTTCAGTCAGAAGTACTGTCTTTTTGGAGGTAAGGGATATTATTTTTTTTAAATGATATTATTTCTTTCAATATCATTATGCTGGAATATTGGTAAGATTTTTTTTGTGAAATTCTTGTCTTTTTGTGTAGGAGTTATTATTCACGTATACGGCACTATTCATGTATACGACACTATTCACGAATACGACATTATTCACCGAAAAACGAAATATTCTTTTCTTTGTCCCAGATGTCTATTTTTGTTATTACCTTTGATTGTATCCATGTTTTGATCTTTATTCTTGAATTTTACTCCACTATGGTATATGATGGGGTGTTTTTGAACATGGATAAATCGAAGCACGAATCCTTAATATTTGTCCTTTTGTCTCACTAGATTCATTTTCTTTAAAATATTTTTCATCATCCTCAGTCCTAAATGATGATATTACTTAATATATTTGGCATGTAGTGCAAAGATGAATGATTAACTGATGAATATCTTTGGCCCGTAGTGCAAAGATGAACAGGTGTTTAGATGAACATGACCAACTGGTGATACAAATAAATATCTTTGGCCTGTAGTGCAAAGATGAATATTTGATTCAAGATGTATATTGATTGATGTTACAGGGATAATATATTGATGATGGACTTTTAAATCTTAGAAGATAGTAGAATTCATTCTCTACTTAACTCTTCTAATGGATTGCTGTTTCCGCTGCAGTTGTTGATCTAAAATTTGTTGTCTATTATATTCTATCATATTTTTTCCTGTTGAGGACTAACGATAATTTGTTCTATATTATCTTAGTCATAATATTCTTTAATGGGCTAGTTGAGCTCACCCTTTTACTTTTTTGTTCCATTTTTCTTCTCAAGAAGCGAGAATATAGCGGGAAGTAATTGGAGTGTGGAGTGATGTTCCAAGGCAGGTTTTATAATAGTCCTCATTATTTTGTAAAATAGTGTATCAATAATTGTAATGAGGACTTATTTGAGTATGGATATTGTCTAGAAGATAATATTTGTATTTTAATTCACAGTTTATGTGTTTACATACTTTGCACGATAATTGTATTAATAAAGTTGTAGTTGTTTCTGTACCATATTTTTGGCGACTCAGAATGGGTGATGTATACCTATTTTGGGGGTGTCACAGTTGGTATCAGAGCTTAGGGATATGGTCTCTGGCGGAGATCGGGGAATAGAACTAGGAGGGGAGAGACGAGTAAATTCTTCGCTAGCGTGTCCTACCTAAGCTTATTTGTTTATTGGTCAGAATATAGGGATATTATGTGATATGTTAATTTCTTTAATTAACTCTTATTTTATGGCAGGATTTTAGAATGGTAACTGAGAATGTTAACAATGGAGTAAGTGAGACCGTGGAGACACCTTTAATCACCAATCAGGAGAACGTGCAACGGGACGACAATGTTCCCCCTGTAAACAACACCACTGATCAGACGATGAACGATGGAATATTTAGAAGCTTTTTGCAGTTCATGCAAAATCAGACGAAGGAGACTCGTGTACAAAATACAGGAGAAAATGATAGCAACGCGCGATTTGTCGCAGCCAATAAGTTCAAAGAGTTGGGACCACCAGAATTCTGGGGAAAGCCGAATCCGATTAGGGCAGAAACGTGGGTCAAGAAAATTACCAAGATATTTGATGTTTTGGGATGCACGGAGGAATAGAAGGTTCCATTAGCCACCTTTATGTTCCGTGGTGACGCAGATTACTGGTGGGAATCTGTAAAGCGTAACCAGCCTGCCGCACTCAACATGTCTTGGGAAACGTTTCAGAAACTGTTCAATGATAAGTTCTTTCCTGAAAGTATTTGTCATATGAAGGAGGTAGAGTTTATCAGACTGGAACAAAACAACATGACAGTGTCCCAGTACGAGGCGAAATTTGCAGAGTTATCCAGATTTGCACCTCATTTGGTAGAGAATGAGGAACGAAATGACACGGATGTTTCTGAGAGGTCTAAAACCCGAGATTCGGCAATATCTTATCTCTCATAATTTTTTTTTATATTCAGATGTTGTAAACAGGGCTCAATTATTAGAGCGAGATAATGAGTATGTTCAACCGAGGGACTATAACCAGGGTCATACCGGTGACAGCAGTCATCGGAGCAACGATAACCAACGGGGAGGAAAAAATACAGATAAAAGCGGTAACCACTCTGGTGGTAATCGTGGCCATGATAATAGGAGAGGCAAGTCAAGTGGAAATTTTAAAAAGAGGAGATTCAACAATGACAATGTGAAGACATCAGCACCAGTATCAACTGTTTCTAAGGGAGGAGAACGACCACCGGTCGTATGCTATAAATGTGGAAAAGAGGGACACATCAGTCCAAACTGTCCACAATAGTTCAAGGTATGTTATAATTGCGGAAAGGAAGGACATATCGCTCGAGATTGTACTGTAGTGAAACCAAATCCAGTAGGGATGGTGACTCCAAAGGCTGTCCCAGACAAGTCAAAGTCAGCGGTTCTTGGAAGAGCGTTTGTCGTGACTGGTTAAAATGCGAAGAACCCGAACGAGGTGATCACGGGTAAGCTAATCATAAATTCTTGTGAAGTTTATACCTTACTAGATACCGGTTCTACCCATTTATTTATCTCTCCTGCTTGTGCTCAACATTTAAACTTGACTCCGGAGAAATTAGACTTTGACTTATCTGTTGAGACTCTGTTAGGAGAAACTTTCATTACATCCACTGTTTATAAATCTTGTATGATACAAGTTGGCACCATCACATTACCTATTGACCTTATCTCTTTAAAGATACTTGCTTTTGATGTGATTTTAAGAATTGATTGGTTAACTACTCATCATGCTAAAATTGATTATTTTCGTAAGTTTGTTAGTTTTAATATTCCTAACCAACATGTTATTTGAATTCAAGCAACTAAACCATTGAAATCAATCACTGTCATATCAAGCCATAAAGTCATTCGTTTATTAAAAAACGGATGTCAAGCTTTCTTAGCCCATGTTATGGACTTGAACAAAAACACGTCAGATTTGAATAAAATTTCTGTTGTTAGTGAATTTCCTGACGTATTTCCTGAAGAACTTCCCGGTCTATCCCCAAAACGTGAAGTTAAATTCTTTATTGATCTTGAACCTGGTACGAAGCCCATTTCTAAAACCCCATATCGAATGGCTCCTATTGAACTTCAGGAGTTAAAAGTCCAACTACAGGAGTTGTTGGACATCGGTTTCATTCGTCCTACTACATCTCCTTGGGGTGCTCCTGTTTTATTTGTAAAGAATAAAGATAGGAGTATGCAACTTTGTATTGACTACCGAGAATTGAACCATGTCACCATCAAGAATAGGTATCTCCTACCTCGCATTGATGACCTGTTTGACCAATTGCAAGGAGCACAATTCTTTTCAAAGATCGATCTTCGTTCTGGATATCATCAGCTGAAGATTAAAACTGAGGATATTTCGAAGACTGCTTTTAGAACTCGGTACGGGCATTATGAATTCCTAGTCATGTCTTTTGGATTGACTAATACTTCTGCTGCTTTCATGGATATGATGAACCAAGTATTCAAGGAATATTTGGATCAGTTCGTTGTTGTCTTTATTGATGACATTCTCATATATTCTAAAAGCCGTGAAGATCATGAGCACCATTTGAAGCTAGTACTTCAAAGGTTTCGCGATAACAAGCTATATGCCAAACTGAAAAAATGCGAGTTTTGGCTTGAGGAAGTAGCATTCCTTGGGCACGTAGTGTCAAAACATGGAGTATCTGTTGACCCGACGAAGATTGAAGCAATACAAAGTTGGGAGCAACCGAAGTTGGTGACCAAAATGCGTAGCTTTCTGAGTTTAGCTGGTTATTATCAGAGATTTGTGGAAGGATTTTCTCTAATCGCTACTCCGTTAACTCAGCTGACTCGGAAAGATACAAAATTCATATGGAGCGAGGAATGCGAGAAGAGTTTCCAAGAGTTTAAGAGGAGACTCATTTTGGCACCTGTTCTAACAATACCATCTGGTTCGAATGAATTTGTTATCTACAGCGATGCTTCGGGCAAAGGGTTAGGATGTGTTCTCATGCAACATGGGAAGGTCATAGCCTATGCCTCGTGATAACTCAAAGAAAATGAGAGAAATTATCCTACTCATGATCTAGAGTTGGCAGCAGTCGTTTTCACGTTAAAAATCTGGAGGCACTATTTATATAGGGAAAAAGTGGAGATATATTCGGATCATAAAAGTCTCAAATATTTTTTCACCCAAAAAGAACTCAATATGCAGCAACGACGTTGGCTCGAGCTATTAAAAGATTACGACCATACCATTCAATACCATCCTGAAAAAGCGAACGTGGTAGCTGACGCATTGAGTAGAAGATCATATGCGGGAACGAGTGCGATGTTGTCAACACAAAGGCCCATTTTGTGTGATTTACAAAAGATGAAGATAGAATTCAAGACTCCAGAGACCCATGTGATGATGTCAAGTATACGCATACAACTAACTTTAATCGATAAAATTAAAGTTGCTCAAGCCACAGACCCGGAGCTGATGCGTATGAAGAAGAAAGTGTAAGAAGGTGCTATTCCGGAAGTAAGAATCGATGAAGAAGGAATACTTCGAGTCCACTCCAGACTTTGTGTTCCTAATGACTCTGATTTGAAGTACAAAATCATGATAGAGGCACACAATACACCGTTTGTAATTCAACCTGGAAGTATCAAAATGTATCGTGATCTTCGACATACATTTTGGTGGAACAATATGAAATGAGAGATCACGAAGTTTACCTCGAGGTGTTTAACTTGTCAACGTGTAAAGGCGGAGTATCAAGTGCCAAAGGGTCCATTGCAACCACTTGAGATTCCAAAATGGAAGTGGAAACACGTTACCATAGATTTCGTTACGGGTCTTCCCAAGGTTTCTCAAGGCATAGATGCGATTTGGATTATTATTGATAGATTAACTAAGTCTGCTCATTTCTTGTCGATACGGGAGACTTATTCCCTTGAACGTCTTGCTCTTATATATGTAAATGAGATTGTGAGATTTCATGGCATGCCAGTATCCATAGTTTCGTATTGTGACCCAAGATTCACTTCACGATTTTGGGTTAGCTTGCAGAAAGCTATGAGCACAGATTTATGATTCAGTTCAGCATACCATCCTCAAATGGACGGACAATCAGAGAGGACTATTCAAACTCTTAAAGATCTATTAAGACTCTGTGTCGTAGACTTCAATGGGAGTTGGGATATGTAAGACCCCAACTTATTAATAAATGAAATTAAATTTTCTCTATTTATTATTTTGAAATAGAAAGGGTTGATTTGATTAATGTGGTTAGTTATGGGTAAAATACGCAAATATTTCAAATAAGCAAGTGGTTATAAAATATTCATTTTTGGTCGGTGAATATTCGTGTGGTCGTGGAATATTCTTTCTGTCGGGGAATATTCGTACGACGGCGCAGCTATTTGTGGGCCCCATAACGGAAAACGATTGGATGAAGATAACGACAAAAATTGAGTTTTTATAAATAACGGCGTAGTTGTTACCGTTAACACTGTTGGAATACCCGGTGGTTAAAATACAGTAATACGCGTGGTTGCACAGTAGCACACGGATTGCACAATATTTTAGAATTATTGATTCTTACGAAGGAAGGCACTACTCAATAATTGTTACAGTAGTTACTGTTCAATATTTTATTTTATTGATTCAATAATTGCTGCGTTGATATTTTATATTATTGTTGTTTCAATAATTGTTACTGCACAGTATTTTCTATTATCAGATCAATAATTCATATTATTTAAATAATATTATTAGATAGTATTATTGACAATATCTAGAAAGTTCTGTTTAAGGAGAGGTTTGGTCATCTAATTGCGCGCTAGTAAGGAGAAATTCTTATTGAAAAGCCCCATCTTTCTTGGGAACGGCCTGGTTGTCATAAATGTGATTCTGTAATATTATTTGTGAATAATTAATTATTGATTCATATGATAAGGAAATATTTATTTTATGTGGATATAAATGAGGGATATATTTTTGTGGTTAAAAATGAAGGAGTTAATGTTGAGGTGTTTTATCTGTATTTTTGTCGGAATGGAGGTATTGAAAATCAAATTAGGGTTTTTGAGATATTTTGCGAGGGTTATAATTTTTAATCCGACCGTTGGATCGTGGTAATATTTAGATATGTTATACATATATAAGTTGAGTATATGTCCACAAATTTTGAACCGTTAAAAATGAACGTATGATTTGTTATGAATTTTACGAGATGACTGGTTCAGAAATTGTTGAATTTTCGGAGTTAATCATTTTGGTAAAAAAATCTAGAATTGGTGGGCCCCACTCTTGGTTGGTGAAGAAATATGCTGAGATTTTTATTCAAATGTGGTGGGTGGGAATAGTAGCAAATAAAGCCATTAGGTTACAGGTTAAGTCTGCTTCGGCGTGCTAACATTTTCCTATAAATAGAGGGCTAAGTTAGAATTGAAAATCACACTAGAATTCATAAGTTTTCTCTCTTTCTCTCTCTAGATTATTGAGTGTATTTTGTGAGTATTTAGATACTTTGAAAGTTACTATTCAGCACAAGTTTCATTCAGCCTCATATCCGATATTCAGTCAGAAGTACGGTTATTTTGAGGTAAGGAATATTATCTTCTTCTTAAATGATATTTTCTTCAATATCATTATGCCGAAATATTGATATGAACTTTTTATCAAATTTAGAACTTTTTGTGTCGGGGTTACTATTCACGTATACGTTACTATTCACGTATACGACACTATTCACGAATACGGCACTATTCACAGAAAAATAAAATTTTTTCTTTTTATCCAAGATGTCTATTATGGTTACTATCTTTGATTGTATCCATTATTTTTGAATTCTGCTTCACAATTGATTATTATGAAGTATTATTGATCTTGGATAAACTGTTATACGAATCCTTACTATTTGTCCTTCTGTCTCACTGGATTCGTTTTCTTTAAGATATTTTTCATCATCCTCAGTCCTGAATGATGATATTATTGAATATCTTTGGCCTGTAGTGCAAAGATGTATGATTACCTGATGAATATCTTTAGCATGTAGTGCAAAGATGAACAGGTGTTGAGATGAACATGACCGACTAGTGTTACAAATGAATATCTTTGGCCTGTAGTGCAAAGATGAATATTTGATTCAAGATGTATATTGATTGATGTTACAGGGATAAAATATTGATGATGGACTTTTAAATCTTAGAAGATAGTAGAATTCTTTCTCTACTTGACTCTTCTAATGGTTTGCTGTTTCCGCTGCAATTGTTGATCTAAAACTTGTTGTCGATTATATTCTATCAGATTTTTTCCTATTGAATACTAATGATAATTTGTTGTATTTATCTTAGTCATAATATTCTTTACTGGGCTAGTTGAGCTCACCCTTTTCTTTTTTGTTCCATTTTTCTTCTCAAGAGGTGAGAACACAGCAGGATCTAGTCGGGATATGGAGTGATGGTTCTAGAAAGATGTTTTAGTTGTCCTCACTATTTCTGTAAAATAGTGTTTGAATAATTGTAATGAGGACTTACTTGAGTGTGGATATTGTCTAGAAGATAATATTTATATTTAAACTCACAGTATGTGTTGTCGTATTTTGCACGACAATTGTATTATTGAAGTTGTAGTTTGCTTTTTGTACCATATATTTGGCGACTCAGAATGGGTGTTGTATACCTATTTTAGGGGCGTCACAGGATAAGTATTTACCATTGATGGAATTCTCTTACAATAACAGTTACCAGGCAAGTATAGACGTGGCTCCATTCGAAGCATTGTATGGACGAAAGTATCGCTCTCCAGTATGTTGGGATGAGGTGGGTGAAGCAACATTGTTGGGACCAGAGTTGGTACGTATGACTACAGAAAAGATCTAAATGATTCGACAACGTATACAAACGGCACATGATCGACAAAAGAGTTATGCAGATCTTCATCGAAAGGACGTGAAATTTAGCATTGGGGATCATGTATTGTTGCGAGTTGCGAGTTGCTCCATGGAAGGGAGTTCCAAAATTTGGGAAGAGAGGAAAGCTCAATCCACAATTTATTAGTCCATTTCAAATTTTTGACCGAGTAGGAAATGTGGCCTATAGACTTGAGTTACCTCCAAGTATGTCTCGTGTTCATAATATTTTTCACATATCTTTTCTTTGTAAATATGTGTAAGACCCAAACCATATTATTGAGTTAGAACCAGACGAGATAGCCGAAGACTTAACGCACGAGGAGGTACCTGTCAAGATCTTGGATAGGAAGGAACATGTTCTACGCACCAAGGTTATACCACAAGTTAAGATTTTATGGAGGAACCATGCTATTGAAGAAATGACTTGGGAATTGGAAACAGAAATGAAAGCGAGGTATCATCACCTTTTCGAAACACCAGGTACGTATGTCAATTTCGAGGACAAAATTTCATAAGGAGGGGAGGTTGTAAGACCCCAACTTTTTATAAATGAAATTGAATTTTTTCTATTTATTATTTTGGAATAGTAAGGGTTGATTTGATTAATGTGGTTAGTTATGGGTAAAATGCGCAAATATTTTAAATAAGGAAGCGGTTATAAAATATTCATTGTTGTTGGAGAATATTCGTTTGGTCGTGGAATATTCTTACCGTCGGGGAATATTCGTACGACGGCTCTGCCTTGTGTGGGCCCCATAACGGAAAGCTATTGGATGAAGAAAACGACAAGTATGAGTTGTTACCGCTAACACTGTTGGAATACTTGGTGGTTAAAACACAGTAATACGCGGTGTTGCACAGTAGCATACGGTATTGCACCAATTATTGATTCTTACGTAAGAAGGCACTACTCAATAATTGTTACAATAATTACTGTTCAATATTTTATTTTATTGATTCAATAATTGCTACGTTGATATTTTATATTATTGTTGTTTCAATAATTGTCACTGCACAGCATTTCTATTATCAGATCAATAAATCATATTCTTTGAATAATATTATTAGATAGCATTATTGGCAATGTCTAGAAAGTTCTATCTAAGGAGAGATTTGGTCACCTAATTATGCGCCAGTAAGGAGAAATCCTTATTGGAAAGCCCCTTCTTTCCTGGAAACGGCCTGGTTGTCACTATTGTGATTTTGTAATATTATTTATGAATAATTAATTATTGATTTATATGATAAGGAAAATATTCATTTTATGTGGATATAGATGGAGAAATTTTTTTAATATGACAATTGTTGAAAATTGATATTTTATCTTTTTCTGATAAAATAATTTATTTAAATATATTATTATATTATAATAATATAATAATGGTGATATTTTTACAATGAATATGTGATATATAAATATATGAGGAAGAAGAGTATTTTTGTTACTAAAAATGTTTAAAACATGTTTTTCATGTTTGTGGACCCCAATTCTTGACTGAAATTTGATTATAGCTTGTAAAATCGTCCGTATGTGGATTTCGGTCAATTTCTGTTTGGAATTTAGAAAAATTTAAAACTACAAAGTTGTAGAGAATTGAATTTTCTATAAAATAGACAAAGGATTTGAATTTTTCTGATAAAAGGGCTATTTATTTTGAATTATTAAAGTTCTAAAATAATTGATTTTTGAAGTTTTAAATATTTTTAAAAGAAAAACATTTTTTCATTATTGGTGGGCCCCACATGTGTGGTAAATGAGCTGAAATTAGATTTCTAAAGTGGGCGTGAAAATTTTATAAATATATTAATATTTTATTAAATTTTCTGATTTGATGTTCTAAATATTTTCCTCTAAATAGGATGCTTAAGTTAGAATTAAAAATCACACCAAAAACTAAAATTTTCTCTCTCTATATTATCAAGCGTATTCTTGTGAGTATTTTGATACTTTGAGTGTTGTTATACGGTGCAAGTTCCTTCAGCATTATATCTAGTATTCCAGTCAGAAGTACTATCTTTTTGAAGGTAAGGGATATTATTTTTTTTAAATGATATTTTTTCTTTCAATATCATTATGCCGGAATACTGGTAAGATTTTTCTTGTAAAACTTTTGTTTTTTTGTGTCGGAGTTACTATTCACGTATACGATACTATTCATGTATACGGCACTATTCACGAATGCGACACTATTCACCGAAAAATAAAAAAAAATTTCCTTTGTCCCAGATGTCTATTTTTGTTATTATCTTTGATTGTATCCATGTTTTGATCTTTATTCTTGAATTCTACTCCATTATGGTATATGATGGGGTGTTTTTGAACATGGATAAACCGAAGTACGAATCCCTAATATTTGTCCTTTTGTCTCACTGAATTCGTTTTCTTTAAAAAAAAATTCATCATCCTCAGTCCTAAATGATGATATTACTTAATATCTTTGGCATGTAGTGCAAAGATGAATGATTAACTGATGAATATCTTTGGCCCGTAGTGCAAAGATGAACAGGTGTTTAGATGAACATGACCAACTGGTGATACAAATGAATATCTTTGGCCTGTAGTGCAAAGATGAATATTTGATTCAAGATGTATATTGATTGATGTTACAGGGATAAAATATTGATAATGGACTTTTAAATCTTAGAAGATAGTAGAATTTATTCTCTACTTAACTTTTTTAATGGATTGCTGTTTCCGCCGCAGTTGTTAATCTAAAATTTGTTATCTATTATATTATATCAGATTTTTTTCTGTTGAGGACTAATGATAATTTGTTCTATATTATCTTAGTCATAATATTCTTTACTAGGCTAGTTGAGCTCACCCTTTTTATTTTTGTTCCATTTTTCTTCTCAGGAAGCGAGAATATAACGGGAAGTAGTCGGGGTGTGGAGTGATGTTCCAAGGCCGTTTTTATAATAGTCCTCACTATTTTGTAAAATAGTGTATCAATAATTTTAATGAGAACTTATTTGAGTGTGGATATTGTCTAGAAGATAATATTTGTATTTTAATTCACAGTTTATGTGTTGTCGTATTTTGTACGACAATTATATTAATAAAATTATAGTTGTTTCTGTACCATATTTTTGGCGACTCAGAATAAGTGAGGTATACCTATTTTGGGGGCGTCACAATCACGACCACAAATTATCCATGCACTACGGGCCAAAAATATTTGTGTTTTCATCAATGGTCATGATCATGCCAACAACTGTCCATCAATACACTACGGGCCAATGAAGACTTTACCACATTATTTGTAACATTACGGTCATGATTATACTGAATAATTCCTGATCATAATCATACCAAGTCCATCTATGCACTACAGGCCACAGATGACTTTCAACATAATATAAACATGAGGATGATGACAATGATATAAGAATTCAATAAAACAAGTTGAAGGATAATTTTTTAAAGATTTATAATTTAATTTATCCAGAAATCAATAATGTCCAAATTATCAACATGATACTGTTTTGTGGAGTTAAATTCAAGAATAATATTGTACCAAAAATAATTTGGGCCGAAAGCGAATCAATTTTTATCATGAATAGTACTCTAGTGAATAGTACTTCGGGAATAGTAATCCCATAAATAGTACTCCGGCATAAAAAAGTTAAAACTTATCAAGAATGCTCAGAATAATATTTTTATGAAAAGATACTGGATGAAGCGCAAATACCAAGGATATTCTACTAATTTCATGGAGTATAGAAGCCAAACTTTAACAAAATGAGTATAGAATTTGGAATCTAAAACGAAATAATATTACTTACATACTACAGAGTATGACAGAAAATATTATTTCATATGAATATTAAACAAAAATAACATCCCTTACCTTGAAAAGAAGAGTATTCCAACTGGTATAGCGGGGATATTCTTGAAGAAAACTTTTACTAATTTCTACCCTTAAAACTTTCTAAAACTTGAAAGAAATACGCTCAATATTATAGAAGAAGAATTCTCTGATTCTGCTGTGATTTTCAATTCTAACTAAGCATCCTATTTATAGGAGAGTGGAAATGATACTATTTGAAAAAAAAATCACGGACGCAACAGTGGTATTTGGACGAAAGCGTCACAGGCTGCATAAAAACTTGGACGTCCATTTTATTTTCAAATTATAAATATAATATTCAATAAAATATAATATATTCTATTTTTCATAAAAAAACAAAACTTATTATTATAATATATATATATATATATATATATATATATATATATATATATATATATATATATATATATATATATATATATATAAAATTAAAACCCCTCCCATAAATTCTTCCCTCTCGCGACAATCAGATTTATCCCCCCCATTTGATTCATTTTTCTTCGTGGGCCCCACACGTGGCCCCCACCCTTATTAAATAAAAATATACTGAATAACTTTCTACTGATTATTTTAAAAAATGGGTAAATGGGGGTCCTTAAATACTTCATAAAAATTCTCTCAATATTTTTAACAATATTTATTCATCATTGTTAACGCCAAGATCTTTGATGACGTCCCAATCACGTAAGACGCCCTAATCCTGCACAGTAAACACAGTCAACACCAAAAGCTTGACGGCTGGACCGTCGGGGGATAGCTCCGGCGTGAGAGTCAGTACAGGCCGTTCAAGGTTTAACAATGGAGGATAAAATATCTAGTGTTTCTAGAGAGATAAAAATCGTAGGTTGTGTGTATGCGTACCTTTTCATGAAGTCTTTTTTTGCTAGGTTATACTCTCTCACCCGGTTTACCGTGCCACCCACTACCCTTTGACACAACCCCCCACTCCTCAGTGATCTCTGCCGACTGCATGCAGGTTGTCACCCTTTTTCCCACTGTGCATGTCGCCGACCGGATAAAATCCCATCCACATTAATGATTTGCAGACCTTTGGTCAACAGTCCTCCTTTTTCATCATTACAAGTCAAAGATAGAGATATTAAAATATCTAATGGGTCATCCCACTGACCCGACCCGATCTCGTAAGGATTTAACAGGAATAAGAGGGTGACTAGGCCCAATATCTTTAAGACTCAATAGAGAAAACCCAATGGATTAATCAAATAAGTAAGCCCAATCCACTCGGTCCAATACGTGAAATATCATGACCCAACATTGCCCCCTAGTTTTTTATCAAATCGGATATTTAATAGAAAACTATGAGTGGTCCATGACTTTATAGGATTTTATAGGATTGAAATAAGCCCAAACTAAAATTTACCAAAGCCCCAAACGGTGGAGAGTTAAAGTAAAGAGACGAACTGAGACCGGAAACTCGATTGTAAGGCCCAATCTGATAAATATCTGAAGCTTAACATGGACGCTTTCCATTCAACTTTCCCATCATCGCCAGAAATTAAATGTGCCGTCTTCGTAACTCGTGTAACCGTCAGTATAAAAAGTAAATTTTGCCCAAATTGACATTTTTACCTGTCAATTTGAATTTTGAACCCTTCCCTACTATCTTCCCGGACGTCCCGCCGGTTATAACATCAACGACATGCCTCGGCGGCGGCACTGGAGCAGTTTGAGCGGGTGAAACTACTTGAACCGTCTGGACAGTACGGTCGACATTCTGCTGACCTTGTTGATCCCTCCCGGCCACATATTGAACCAGAAAACGCTCTGAATTTTCTTTTCCACGAAATCCTTCAGGCTACAACACTCGTTAGTATCATGGCCCGTAGCTTGATGATATCCACAATATTTCCGAGGGTTGCCTTGCCCTGTCCTATAATTGTCACGAGGTGGTTCGAAGAATGGTTGGTTCCTGATCTGGTCTAAAATCACCGACCTGTCTGTGTTCAGTTTGGTATACACCTTATTCACCTTCGAGGCAGAAGCAGGTGGACGACTATTTCCTTGTCTCCATGAGCTGTTATACTTCTTCGAACTGCCTTCTGACCGATCATTATACCCCCCCCGTCTTCTTCTGATCACTTTGGGTCTTAGGAATATCTGCCTCTTTCATCTGATCCGAAGAAGGTCGCTTCAGGCTGTTCATTGCCTCCTCCACAACAAAATAACCTTCTGCCTTGTCGAACGCCTCTGCCAGGCTCTTCGGATGATTGAACATCAGCTTCTCTACTAACTTCTCGGACTTTACCAGGTCCAAACCATTTTGAAACAATCCCACAGCTTGGAGATCATTCAAATCTGACACCTGACCGAAGGCTTCTCGGAACCTCTTCACATACTAACCCAACGACTTATTGGTGTACTGTCTGACCTGTGCCAAAGAACCCGTGGGCTTCCCTCTTCTTCGGTTACTCCCAAAACGAGCATGGAATTGTCGCAGAGCTCGGACCATGATTAAATTGAATCTGCAGGCAGAGTCCCCATCCACTGTATCACATCTTTTCTCAATGTCGTAACAAACATGTGACATTTAGCAGCATCAGTAAAATCGTAATAATCCATAACCGGTCAAATGCTTGGCTATGGTCATAAGGATCTCCCGAACCATCATAACTTTCCATGCGAGGCAACTTCTTGGTGGTGTCTGCCTTCTCCTTAAGAATATCCGAGGAAAATGGGGATACTTTCTTTCCCGGAGTATCCTTCACCTATTGGACCTCGGCTAACTGCTTCTGGAGTATCCTTCAGCTCTTTTACCAGATATTCTACTCCTTCTGGTTGTGATGAGACTTCTTTCTCCGATGACTCCCTCCTTTTTTGAGCAGATCGGTCCTTAGCCACAATACCCCCAATCTTCAAAGGACTTTTATGATGACGGTCTCCAGAGCGAAGTACCCTAGGTGGACTTTCGGGTGTGCGGCCCATGGATCTGCTTCGTCTCTAGGTCTGGTGACTATGGTGAGAATGCACAACAACAAGCGCCCTCTTCGTGTTCTCGGGAGTGCGATCTCGGGATCGTCCCTTCCGTTCACTTCGACTCTGTTCTCTAGATTCGGCAGGATGCCACATCTGCTTCGACCTCCGAGGAGTAGAGCTTCTTGATCTTATCTTTTCTCGATGTTGGCCCCGAGACCCCCGCTCCAAATGAGCAGGTTCCTTCCCCCTCCTATGTCCTCGCTCTTCGGACTGAACATAACTGGACTCCTCATCTCTCAACTCTGCTACTCGGGCCATTTGCTCAGCTATATCCTGTCGTTGCTTTATGAGTGCCTCCATGGCTCTATCGGTTTCGTCTGCCATCTTAGCCAGTCGGGAGGCTCTTTCATCTTCTTTTCGCTTCAGGCCACGACTGAACTCTTTTTCCGCTGTGAAAACTAGCTTTCTCTTGGCCTTGCCCACAGCCCTGGGACGAGAATCTCCATGCGAACGTTTGGATGCTGTGCTGGCATGAACACTTAGTGTAGGTCCCAAACGATCTCTAGTAGAAACTCGTGGTGGTGAATCACCGACAATCATTGGCTGTCCTTCAGGTGTATCTGCTCTACTCTTCCCCATCTTTGAAAACGTAGAACAAATAAATATTTGTGATTGAAAGCTCTTGAACACTAGAACTCACCCCTCCTTCTAGCGCCAATGTTAACGCCAAGATCTTTGATGACGTCCCAATCACGGAAGACGCCCTAATCCTGCACAGTAAACACTGTTAACACCAAAAGCTTGACGGCTGGACCGTCGGGGGATAGCTCCGGCGTGAGAGTCAGTACAGGTCGTTCAAGGTTTAACAATGGAGGATAAAATATATAGTGTTTCTAGAGAGATAAAAATCGTAGGTTGTGTGTATGCGTACCTTTTTATGAAGTCTTTTTTTGCTAGGTTATACTCTCTCACCCGGTTTACCGTGCCACCCACTACCCTTTGACACAACCCCCCACTCCTCAGTGATCTCTGCCGACTGCATGCAGGTTGTCACCCTTTTTCCCACTGTGCATGCCGCCGACCGGATAAAATCCCATCCATATTAATGATCTGCAGACCATTGGTCAACAGTCCTCCTTTTTCATCATTACAAGTCAAAGATAGAGATATTAAAATATCTAACGGGTCATCCCACTGACCCGACTCGATCTCGTAAGGATTTAACAGGAATAAGAGGGTGACTAGGCCCAATATCTTTAAGACTCAATAGAGAAAACCCAATGGATTAATCAAATAAGTAACCCTAATCCACTCGGCCCAATACGTGAAATATCATGACCCAACAATCATTATTATTATTATTCCCAATATTTAACAACCAGATCATTCTCAGGAAAGAAGGGACTTTCCAATAAGGATTTCTCCTTATTAGCGGGCAATTAGGTGACCAAACCTCTCCTCGACAGAACTTTCTAGACATCGTTAATATTGCAAATAATAATATGAATAATTGTATCGTCTCAATTATTGATTTAATAATATATAAAATTTTGATAATAATTGAATCAAATAACGTGAGATACTATGCAACAATTACTGTAGCAATAATTGAATAAAACTGAGTGACTTCTCACGTAAGCATCAATAATCAATACCGTGTGCTGCTATGCAACCATGCATATTATTGTACTTTTAACACTGGGTAATTCAACAGTTAACGGTAAAACTTTCGCCGTTATTTTTATAAAAATATTTTTGTCGTTTTCTCAATTCGACAATAATTCCGTTGTGGGGGTCCACCAATGATTGTGCCGTCGTATGAATATTTCCTGTTAAAACGAATATTCCCCGACCAATCGAATATAGTATAACAACTTGCGTACTTTGTAAAATTTATAAATATTACCCAAATCTATAACATTATATCAAATTCACTCCTTAATATTCAAAAATAATTTTTATAGAAAATTTATCTTTATTCATAAAAGTTGGGGTCTTACAACCTCCAAGAGAATTCCATTGTGCCCTAAATAATGATAAGAGTCTTGTTAACGCCAAATTTCGCCGGCGCGTCCAATCACCGAATCCACGCGTTAGAACCTACACAATAACAGATCACACGCGAAGCTTGACGGCTTGTGCTGCCGGGGGATAGCTCCGGTGTGAGAATAAGTATAGGCCGTTCACAAGGTTTAACAACGGAGACTTTAGTGTTTAGTGCTTAAAGATGTATTACCTCTCAATTGAACCCCAAGCCTTGTATTTATAGTATTCTCCCTACCTTAGAATCCATCTCCAAGTCGGTTTAGGACTCCTAAATATGGCAGTTACCCTTATTTGGGTCCAACACAATCTCCTTAAAAGGTGCAAGTGGAATCCAACCCAAACACTATCTTTGGAGTTGCCTTATTCAAATACGGTTAGGATTAGGATCCGTAACCATCTAGAATCCTTATTACTCTAGACTCCATACGAGGGCTAACCCACTGTACAGGTCCAATGCAATCGAACTCATACACTGGTTTGGGCTCCGGCCCAAAGGACTCGAACGCCCGAACTCGAACACCATACGCTGAATTAGGGCTCCGGCCCAAAGGACTCGGATATCCGAACCCGAACGCCACCAACCCAAGTAGGACTCCGGCCCAGAGGACTTGGGTGCCCGAACTACTTCAACATCCCTGAGGGCTTCGGCCCAATGGGCTTAATATCCCTTTCTGGTGCCAGACCTTCTGTAAGACCCCGAATTTTATGAAATAAAGGTATTCAATTTTTCTTATAATTATTATTCAGTAAATGGTTAAATTGATAAAAAGTTAAAGTTAAGAGTGATATATGTAAAGTTTACAAAATAAATAAGTGGTTATAAAATATTTATTGTTGTCGAGGAATATTCGTTTGGTCGTGGAATATTCTTGCTGTCAGAGAATATTCGTACGACGGCGCAGCTATTCGTGGGCCCCATAACAGAAAACTGTCGGATGAAGAAAACGACAAGTATTAGTTTTTTTATATATAACGACGGATGAAGAAAACGAACAAGTATGAGTTTTTTTTATAAATAACGGCGTAGTTGTTACCGTTAACACTGTTGAAATACCCGGCGGTGATTAAAGTAAAGTAATACGTGTTGTTGCACAGTAGCACACTGTATTGAACATTATTTTATATTGTTGATTCAATAATTATTATTACACAGTATTTCAAATTATCAGATCAATAATTTATATTATTTGAATAATATTATTAGATAGCATTATTGGCAATATCTAAGGAAGTTCTGTCTAGGAGAGGTTATTTAATTGCGCGCCAGTAAAGAGAAATCTTTACCGGAAGGCCCCCTCTTTCCTGGGAACGACCTGGTTATCATTATTGTGATTCTGTAATATTATTTGTGAATAATTAGTTATTGATTTATATGATAAGAAAAATATTATTTATGTGGATATAAATGGTGGAATTTTTAGAAAAGTGACAATTGTTAAAAATTAATATTTTATCTTTTCTGATAAAATAATTCATTTAAATATATTATTATATTATTATAATATAATAATGGTGATATTTTTACAATGAATATGTGATATATGAATAAATGAGGAGCAAGAGTATTTTTGTTACAATAAATGCTAAAAACATGTTAAACATGTTGGTGGACCCTATTTTTGACTGAAATTTGATTATAGCCTGTAAAATCGTTCGTATGTTGATTTCGGTCAATTTCTGTTTAGAATTTGAAAAAACTTAAAGTTACAAAGTTGTAGATAATTGAATTTCCTATAGAATGGAGATAAGATTTGAATTTTTCTGATAAAATAGCTATTTATTATGAATTATTGAAGTTTCAGAATATTGGGTCTGAATTGATTTCGTTACAAAAAATGTTTAAAACATGTTTTTTATTTTGGTGGGCCCTACTTGCATGTGTAAAATTCAGAATTCAGATTGTAAGGTGTGCGTAGGAATTTATTTAATAAATAATATTATTTTATTAAATTTTCTACTTTGATGTTCTAAGCATTTTCCATAAATAGAGTGCTTAGGTTAGAATTAAAAATCACACCAGAAACTGAAGTTTTCTTTCTATATATTATCGAACATATTTTTGTGAGTATTTAGATATCTTGAGTGTTGCTATACGGTGCAAGTTTTCTTTAGCGTTAATATTCGATATTCCAGCCAGAAGTGTTATTCTTTTAAGGTAAGGGATATTGTCATTATTATGGTAAGGGATGTTATTTTTTTGAAGTAAATGATGTTATTTTCTTTAATATCATTATAACGAAATATTTATATGAATTTTGTTGTGAAACTTTATCTCTTTCGTGTCGGGGTTACTATTTACGTATACGGCACTATTCATGTATACGGTACTACTCACATATACGACACTATTTACGTATACGGTACTATATATAAATACGAGGTACTATGCATAGATTACTATTCACGAGTTACTATTTATGGGTTACTATTCACGAGTTACTATTCATAGGATACTATTCACGATAAAATTGGTTTCTTTTTCTGACCAAATTATCGTTGGTTTATGAATCTTACACTTGAAATTAAATTCATGTTTTGATTATATTATTTTTATTATCATATATAACATTTTTATAATTGTGGTGATGAAATTTCTCTTTCACTTGAGTATAAAGATGGGTAGATTATTGGTATGATCATGACTATGGGTTCTCTTTGGCCAGTAGTGCAAAGATGAATTGTTGACTTGTATGATCATGACCATTGAATTTATAATTGAATATCTTTAACTTAAGTGCAAATGTGAATTGATCAACATGGTTATAGTTATTGTTTATATAAATTCTGAAATGATTATATATTTCTTTGAGATATTAATATCTTTGGCCCGTAGTGCAAAGATGATCTGTTGTTGAATATCTTTGGCCTGTAGTGCAAAGATGAACTGTTGATGAATATCTTTGGCCCGTAGTGCAAAGATGAATTTATTAGTATGATTATGAACATGAACTGTGATTTGGTATAACCATAATCTTTGATGTTTCAGGTAAAGAAATGTGATGAAAATTATCTTCGTCTTGGGTGCGAAAAAGAATTTAGAATCACAATTAGGATTATGAGTTATTTACGTGATTGTGGACATGAACTGTTGATTGATGTTACAGGGATAAAATATTGTTGGTGAACTTTTAATATGGAGAAGATAATAGACATTATGGTCTATTTGACTCTTCTAATGGATTGCTCGTTCCGCTGCAACTATGGTTGAAAAGTTTTATCATCTACCACATGTTCTAAATCTCTGATTCATTATTGATGAAGGCTATTGATAATTTAATTATCTTTAGTCATGATATTCTTTACTGAGCTAGTTGTGCTCACCCTTTTATTTCACAATCCCTTTCAGGGGATAAGAGTATAGCTGGGTCGAGCGGGGGTAACAGGGGAATAGAACGGTGGTCGATTGCTATTGAGGTTTCCCCTAAAACAGTATGAAAATAATTTTATTGAGAACTTTAGATAAGTGTGTTGTATTTTATACGTCATTTAATAGCTATATTTGGTGAATCAAATAGGGTGAGGCGAACTCAACTTTGGAAGGGTGTTTTGTCACTATCATACAAGATGTCTAATGATATACAACTTCGTGTTATCATAAGACAGAGTTGTGCACATCCACTTACTGAGTATATCTACGAGCACTACCTATATAATCTTGGAGTTTAGTTGAAATATAATTCTCAATTGAAGACAATGAAGATAATTATATGTCAAGAGAAGATTCACCATTGGAAAGAACAAGATAGCAATCTTCTCATTTTTCTTTGGGGTCTATTGGGTCAACGAAGGACAATTCTCGAGTCATATGATATCAATTATAACTTTGATGCATGGCCTCCTATGTACGAAGGTTTCCTTGAGCATTTTCTAAATATTTTAATTTCTAAAATAGTTATTGACTGTACCTTTATGTAAGATATCAATGTGAGGTGCTATCCAAGTAAAGGGATGAAAGTCAAAGTTGGTATTAAAACTAATAGTATATGTGTTATCGTATTTTCATGACAATTGTAATAATGAAGTCATAGTTATTTTCTGTACCATGTATTTGGCGACTCAGAATAGGTTGGGTGGATTAGACCTATTTTGGGGGCGTTACACCTTCGGCCCACACGGAGGTCAGTAAAATGCTCCCGAACATTGCCCCCCAGTCTCTTGTTATAATAAATTTACAATTAGAGACTCAAAAAGACAAGAATTCGAAGAGTCGTGACAGCAAATGATGAGTTGTTTGGGAAACCCAAGCGATTTTTCCTCGTTTTTCAAAATGCCACACGTTTCCCCAGGACCAGGCCCCACCTGCCATAAATAGCCACCTTGGGGTTTCGTGCCACCTCACTATAAAACCCCCAAACTAGCCACCAAAATCACCTTTTCCAAATCTTCAGCATTTCAAATCTTTCTTTCAAATTCTCCGGCGAAGGCAATTTTCGGCAAACACTCTACTCCACCAAACTTCTCTGATCTTAGCCATTCTGCTTGTTTTTGTTCTAAATCTTCACATTTCCAACTTCTTTTTTGATCATTTTCACTTCTATAACTCCATACTACTACTTCCTTCATCTCAAATGGCAAATTCTAGCATTCCCCACACCACTGAGCCAGTTCCTCCCACCGTCACCACCGGAGATCTAATTCCGGTCAATTTGCCGGTGGCTCCCATCGATACTTCCACTGACAGTGTCGAATCAAGGATCCGAAAGCTATACTCTTCGGAGATCGATTTCTCACATGTCAATACCAAGTCCACCATCACCACATCCTAGCTCTCCGATGTCCAAACTCTATTCTCCATCCCCAAAGAGTACAAACTTCAGGTACCCGAATCCTCTGAAAGGATGTTCTGGCATCCCGAAGGCGACTGGGTAGCCATTCCCCTCTGGGCTCTGAAGTATGGGGTTCGGTTCCCTCTTCATGAGTTCATTTCTTCTTTCCTTTACTTCGTGGGAATCGGGTTCGCACAACTTGTGCCGAACTCGTATATCCACTTAATTTCCTTTATTGCTCTGTGTCAGGAGGTTGGGAACACTCCTGGCCTTGATTTCTTTTTTGTACTATTCTCTGTCGGGAAGTCGAAGGAACCTGGCTTCCGATAATTGAACTGCGTAGCCGGCCAAGTTACCTTCATGAAGACCCCTTCTAGTAACAAGGGATGGCACCCACAGTGGTTCTTCATGAGGGGAACCGACCTCAAGCTCTTGTCGAACTGGTCTGCCCCTGAAGATCCGACAACCATGATGTCAAAATTCTCGAAGGATCGATTTGACGCCTTCAAGGCATTCTACAAACAACTTCATAAGACCGAGTGGGGTCTGGGAGTTTTATCCAACGACGCTTGGTTGTACAAACATGGGTGTAAGTATCTTAGCCCAAGCCTCTCAATACCTCTATTAATTGTCGTCTTGTTTCTATAATCCTTTTTTCTAATTTGTTTTCCTCTGTTCAGTGACGATTTTTAAACCCGAAGGGGCTGCCGAGTCCTTAGCCCTTCTTCCTATCTAAGATGAACCAATCCGTCTTCCCGTTATGGATGAAGTGGCTGAAGAAGAAACCATTTCCATTTTTAACCTTTCGACCGGTTCTTCTTCGGCCATGGCTCCTCCGAACACCACCACCGAACCAACCAATAAGAACGTGCTGAAGATGAACCGATCGAGAAGATGGCTCTGCTGAAGAAAAGTAAGAAGAAGCCTTCTACCAAGGGCCCCTCCCAGTCATCTTCTTCGGTCATTCCGAAGCCAACTCCTCAACCTCCACCATCAGTCGCCATCATCAAGGATTCGGAGGAAACCGAAGAGGTTCCTCTCGAACCTCGATCCAAGAAGCCACGGTTAGAAGAGGATCCAAGTCTATAGGTCGTGGAGGCTGACCCTCTACCTCCCTCGACCCCTACCTCCAAGGCGAGCTCTTCACAAGGGACACCGACTACCTGCTGGCCGAAAGGTCCTTTGGAGGTATTTCTCTTCAATCTGTTCAAACATATCAAACTTCTTGGTGATGACGAACGGTTCAAGGGATACTCCTCCGAAGAGTATCTAGTAGCCTACATCCGTGCACAGTGTCAGGTAATCCCATAAGCATTGAACTTCTTCTTTTATATTTATGCTTTGTTCTTCATAGCTGATGTGTTCTTTTTGTTTCAGGCCAGCACCATCCTCGCTCGAGCCATTCTGCCTCTAGCCTGAACTACCAAAAAAGAGGCTCAACTGAGGATGGATGTGGCACTACTCGAAGATGAGGTTTAGGGCCTGAACTCGAACCTGCATAAAGAAAGGAATCTCCATGTCGAGACCCGTAACAAAGTGACCAAGGCTGATCGTCCGGTCAATGAGCTCAAGGACCAATATGAACTACTTCAGCAGGAGTTTGTTGGTCTCGATGGTCACACCAAAAAGCTTATCCAGGAGAAAGACCTCTTGTTAGAAGAAAACAAGGAGCAGGAGCAGGCGTTTCAGGCCCTCGAGGAGAAGTTTACCTAGATGCATTTGATTCGAGGAAACAACTCCCTAAAGGAAGAACTAGTCGAAGTCAAGTAGCGAGCCATTGCCGAATACGAAGAGTCGCCGACCTTAACCGAGAAGATCATGTCCCAATTTGCTGAAGGGTATGAAACATATCAGGAAAAGGCTCGGGCAAAGCTAACGGCTGCTGGACACGATGCTTCTGTCCTTGATTCTTTTGACGAAGAATCTGAAGCTGGAGATGAGGGTCCACAAGAATAGCTTCTTTTAGGACTTGTAATTTCTGTAGTCTTCATTTCTTTTCTTTATTTGTAACTTTCCCGATCAGTTATGCTTGTAACTTTACCGATCAGTTATGTTGTTTGAAACTTTCTGATCGATTTTTGTCTGAAGCTTATCTGATTGAATTTTGTAAAAATTTATAAATATGAATGAAGTACAAACTTTTCTCGAAGATAAATTCTCATTTATTTCATTGATAAAATAACACGAATTACACAAGTAAAGGAAGGAATAACATAGCTTTTACTGGTAATATTTTCTAAGTCTTCCAGTATGCCATGTATTCTTTACTTCCGATCCATCCATTGCTCGAAGCCAGTAAGTACCTGGCTTCGGCACCTCTAGTACTTCATAGGGCCCCTTCTAGTTCGACATCAGCTTGCTAGTGTTCTGGGGGGTCGATGCCTCTGAGTCCCGAAGTACTAAGTCCCCAACTTCGAACCTCCTTTGTTTCGCCTTCTGGTTATAGTGTCGGGTAGTTTTCTTTTTGTAGATAGCCAGCCTTATCAGAGCTGAATCCCGAACTTCCTCCAAAAGATCTAAGTTTAGTCGTAGGCCATCTTCATTGTACAAGTCTTTATACTGACTAACCCAAAGTGTAGGAGATCCGATCTCAACAAGTATGAGTGCATCGGTCCCATAAGATAATCTGAATAGTGAATCCCCAGTTATTCTTGGAGTAGTCCGGTAGGCCCACAAAACACTGAGTAATTCTTCGGGCCACCGACCCTTTAATTCATCCAACCTCCTCTTGATTCCGTTGAGTAGAGTTCGATTGGTGACTTCCATTTGACCGTTCGACTAAGGGTGAGCAACTGAAGTTTTTCTGTGTTGAATCCCCAACTCTTTCAAAAAGGCTTCAATTTTTGCACTCACAAATTGCCTGCCATTGTCCGAGACCAATGCCATCGAGATACCGAACCGATAAACAACACCCTCCTTAATAAACTAGAGACATTCTTATTCAGTGATCTTCTGTAGAGGTTTGTCTTCGACCCATTTGGTCATGTAGTCGATGGCTACGATCACAAAACTTACTTGTCCCTTGGCCTTCGGTAGAGACCCTAAGATGTTAATTCCTCATATGGCAAACAGAATCGGGGATAAAACCGAATACAACTCTTCGGGAGGCTGATGAGGGATGACACTGTTCAGCTGACACTTAGGACATTTTTTGACAAATTCTTTGGCCTCCTGATAAATGGTCTGCCAATAGTACCCCTGCCTCAGAATCTTGTGTGCCAGTGACTTGACCCCCATGTGATCCTCACAAATCCCTTCATGTACTTCCCTAAATGTGTATAATCTGCTTCCAATGGTGTCAATCATTTGAGCAGTGGAGAACTAAAGGTCTTTCGGTATAGATCTCCATCAATAAGAACGAAATTTGAGCTCCTGTGCTTGATCTTCCTTGCTAATATGAGATCCGAAGATAAAACCCCATCAGCCAAGTAAGATATGTACGATGTAAGCCAGCAGTCGAGCCGATCCAAAGCTAAAACATCTGCCTTCGGAACACTCGATTGTTCTAACACCTCCAAATACACCGAGCTGTTGAAAGATCTTGCTTCAGTCGTTGCCAATCGGGTCAAAGCATCTGCTACTATATTGTCTGACCGATCGATTCCTTGAAAACTGTGTGAGCTGAAGTACAAGAGTTTTTCTTTCACTTCGGCTAAATACTTTGTCATCCTTGCTCCCCGGGCTTTATATTCCCCAGATATTTGTTTGACAACCAGTTGTGAATCGCTGTAAATGACTACTTTCTGCACCTCCAAGCTCCGGGCCAATCGAAGTCCAGCCAATGTGGCTTCATATTATGCTTCATTGTTGATGGCTTTGAATTGAAACCGAATAGCTTGTTGGACTTTGAAACCTTCGAGACTTGTCAGAATAACCCCTGCTCCGCTGATGTCCGAAGTTGACGACCCGTCCACATAGAGAGTCCATGACATTTGCATCTGTTGTGTATCAGTAACCAACCCCACATCCGGTTCTGTGAACGAACATTCTACTACGAAGTCTGCCAGAGCCTGCCCTTTGATTGTCGTTCGGGGATGGTACTCCAAAGCAAATTGTGTTAATTCCATTGCCCATGCAACAAGCCGACCCGAAACTCCTGGCTTGTGCAGTACCTTCTTTAACGACTGATCCGTATACACCACCACCAACCGACCCTAGAAATAGTGCCAAAGCTTTCTACTGGTGATGATTAAGGCGTAGGCAAACTTTTCCAGGTTCGGGTACCTTGTTTCTGCATCCCGAAGAACGTGGTTGACATAGTATATTGAGAATTGTTTTCCCCCCTTGTCCCTTACCAGTGTTACCCCCACGGCCATCGAGTTTGCAGCTAAGTATAAATACAAAGGTTCCGAAGGGATCGGCTTCATCAATAATGGTGTCGAAGACAAATATTTCTTAATCCCTTGGAACGCATCTTCACACTTTGAGGTCCACTGGAACCTCTTCTCATTCTTCGGCCCCTTAAGAGTGTCAAAAAATGGTAAACACCTTTCGGCTGATCTTGATACAAATCTCCGAAGGGTAGTTATTTGACCCGTCAACCTCTGAACATCCTTGTAAGTCTTCGGAGACTTCATATCTAAGATCACCTGAATCTTTTCTGGATTCGCTTCGATTCCCCTTTTGCTGATTAGATACCCCAGAAACTTCCCAAATCCCAATCCGAAGGTACTCTTAGTCGGGTTCAATCGCAGCTTATGCCTTCTTACCGTTTCAAAGCAGCTTTCTAGGTCCTCCAGATGATCCCGGACTGACATCCTTTTCCTAATCTTGTCATCCACGTATACTTCCATGCTTTGGCCTAACTACTTTTTGAATACGAAGTTCATCATCCGCTGATAAGTTACCTCGACATTGAGTAGCCCAAAAGTCATCTTCCGATAAGCATATATGGCCTGATGCGTGATGAAACTTGTCTTCGGGATGTCCTCCTTACACATCGAGATCTGATGATATCCTGAGAAAACATCTATGAAACTTAACATATAGTACTCCGAAGTGGGATCGATTAGCTGGTCTATATTCGGTAGAGGATAGAAATCTTTAGGGCATGCCTTGTTCAGGTCCGTGTAATCTATGCATAATTTCCACTTCCTGTTTTGTTTCTGAACCAAAACCATATTAGCCAGCCACTCGGGGTAGTCGATTTCGAAGATGAATTTTTCTTCCAGAAGTTTGGCGATTTCTTCATCTATGATCCTCTGCCTCTCTGGAGCAAAAATTTTTCTTTTCTGTATAACTGGTTTCCTCTTCGAGTCTATATGTAAACTATGCAAGGCCACCAACTCACTTACCCCAAGCATGTCACTGGGTTCCCATGCAAAAATGTCGGTATATACCTGAAGCAGATCTGTCAGCCCCGTCCGGAACGGTTCTGTCAGCCCCGATCCAATAGTGATCAATTTTTCAGTATTCTCCGGGACTAACTCTACATCCTCTGTCTCTTCGACGGGCAGGGCAAGCGGTTCTATACTACTCTAAGTGAATGGCTCTATTTCAATTGTCATTGTCTGCTTCTGCTTGCTGACCCCGACCCCCAAAGAGATCAAAGTATTCCGATAACACCTTCGGGCGATGTCAAGATCTCCTTTTACTTCCCCAATCCCGTTCGGTGTCAGAAACTTAATTTTAAAGTGTGGTATGGATGTTACTGCTTGTAAGGCTACCAAGGTCAGCCTTCCCAAAATACCGTTGTATGCCGAATCCACCTGGACCACAAAGAATCTAACCATTATCTCAGCCTGCTGAGGTGCTGTGTCGAACCTGACTGGCAATTCAATGGTGCCCGACACATGCACCGGATGTGACACCCCCGAATCCGGGTCCCCTGACCCCGGTCCGGTCATCACAATAAAATACAAACATCCACCTCTAAACAACATACGATAACTAAAATGCGGAATATAATAAACGTACGTCATTCATTCAAAAGGTGTTACTAGTCCCAGATTCGATAACCTTAATACAATCTTACAAACTTACCCTAAAATAATCATTAGGGTTAATATTATATAATAGTAATTTAAACTAGGTATAAGTCTGCTTCTTGCCACTATCCTACATCTTTCCTTTACCCTTGTCCTTTCTTGAGGTCTCGGGCTTAGCTGCAATATAATTTATGATATAGCAAGAATGAACAACAAGTTTGTTCAGCAAGTTTAAATACAACAATAAGGATATATCATGATGAATGAAAAAATATCTGACAATGAATTCAACAATATGAATATATGAATGATTCAATAATATGAATATTAGAAGTAAAGATAATAATTGCTTTTAGAATAACTGCTAGTCAAGTAGACTTTGAACTATAACACTCTAATGGAATCAATAGCTAATTGACCATTTGGTTACTGGCTACAGAATAAGCACTTGAGGGGATCAGCCTCGCGTACACCATGTATATGCATAACATTTAAATTTGCTCTTTGTATCTTATTTTAGATACCTGGGGTACTCCCCTATCATAATAAGGGGTGTTCTTTCAGTCTAAGAATCCTTATCATCAATTGGTTTGGATAGCTTTTATAAAACTTCTTACACTTTGTCTGACCGAATAAAGGTTCAGACTCTATCTGACACATTTCAAGAATTATAGAACTTTAAGTGATGTACAAGTCCAAGACTATACGAACTCAAGTGCACTAAATGCGAATATCAATAATATCGATGTGGAATAATTATAAGGTAATTAAACCACTTCATAGCGTGCTTAGAAATAAAGTTCAAGCTTAACTGAATAACTTTCAATTCACAATAACTTGCTCAATACAATATGAGAAGGATATGAAACTTTCACAAAAATAAGTGAAGTTTAGCAATTTGCACAATATTTAAAGTTGTGTAAAACAGAGAACTTGCACAATCAAAGAGTGAAGTTCGGAGACTTGCTCAATATAAATTTAAGTAAGGTTATGAAACTTGCACAATAATGATAAAATTCTAAAACTTTCTTGCTCATGTCCATTGCATAAAGTAAATGCAAAGGTTAGGATACTTGCCTGTTTGCTCAGCTACAATTAATTCTAGCTTTAATTAACTTGCGTTGAAACGACCTAACGTTAACAAGTCGATCTTTTCAATTAGTATGTGTAAACTAATATGAGTCTACACTTACAAGAATCAAGTCATCACATAGCATGCTTCTCAACACATTATATGGCATATTGGTCATATATTACAAGATAAAGTAATCATATAAGCATGTGTTGAATTTCAGAATCAAAAACAGAATCTATTCATGACTGCAGGATGGCGCAGCTGTGCCTGGTCTAGGCTTAGGGACGGCGCAGCTGCGTTGTCCCCTGACCAGACCAGGGTTGGGCTTTGCACTTCCTATTTCTGTCCAATTCTAACATACCAATACACTTATACCTTAACATATACACATGCTAGAGTTTCACACATAACACATGACCATACTTGAATTTACCATTGTAAGTTTTTAGCTTATAATTTACATGGTGCTTAGAAATAGAAAAGTCATGTGGTTACCATCCTTCGTGACTTGGTTATACAATATTCAGTAGTCATGCTTGTATATAGACAACACATGTATACTTTACTCACATAGTCCATATTTTTGAAATTTCCTTTTTATGACTATGTATGCATAAGTGAAAACCATACATTAACCAAACGATGCTCATGCCAAGATATCTATAGGCATAATAAGTCCTAATATACATGCTTGCATGGTCATAACGTACTTTACTCATTACTTGATGACATTAGCTTTCTCATCCTAACTTTCTTTGAAATTTTACACTAAGTCAACTTAGTATATACAAGGCATCTTAACATATAACTCTTATGCATTTATAACATATATTAAAGCCACATATACATGCTCAAATGGTCAGAACTTACTAGATAAAAGTTTTGGTCAAGTTCACTTTAAAAAGTCTTAAGTTTCTTATCTTTGAAATAGTCTTAACTTTCAATCATGTATGCTAGTGTGTGTAATCACTTTAGACTTGCATTTCATGTCAATATACACCTTATTATCATATTTATAAAATCAGAATGCTCACATGATGTGTTCGTGACAAAGTTCACTTTTGAAACTACAATCTTTATTTCAAAACCATAAGTGTTGTGTCAATCATATGTACTAACAATATCACACTTGTTCATACTACATGCATGTGTTTATATCTCAGGTCATTCCCCTTCTTAGGCATATACTTAAATCATAACATTAAGTTAGCAACTCATAGCACAACCAGACATCAGAAACTGATTCTGGGGTACGGCGCAGCTGCGCTGCACCCTAGTCCAATTAGGGCGCAGCTGCGCCATGTCTGCACTAGAAGCAGAAATAGACTCTGTTTTGCAGAGCCTCAACCACTTTGATTCTTTTCAGTTTAAACATGTTCCAATCCATCAATTAAGAGTTCAAACATGTAAACATACTTCATAAACACATTATGGCATGTTAATTCACATTGATTAACAAAGAATTTCAAGTAATTCCTAAGAATTTGACAAAACTCACTTCAAGAACACAAGTAAAGTTTATACCTCCTTAGCTTGAATTAGACTCCTCACACACTGAGTATGCTTCTACAATTGCACAGCAACTTAAAACTCTCAAACTTAAATAATTACCAGCAACAAAAATTGAAACTAAAGCTTCTATTTATAAGGAAACTTTGGTCTGGGCAATCATATTGTACTGAGGTTGAACTCATGGTGTAATGGAAGAAAACAATGGTTGCTAAGGAGTGGTTCAACAACTCACCATCAGTCATTGGCCTTGAAATCATTACCTATGTTTAGCCATTTAGAAGTTACGTAAACTAGCTTTTAGGCCATTGTTCATGTACTATTGTGACTCTCAATTTGGGATAAGAGCAAAATCTCAGCAACAAGTTATTTAAGGCTTGGTTTGGTTACTAAAATTCCCAAAATGTAATTTTAATGTACAGTTGTTATCATATTAGAAAAATTAGGGATTATTTATGTACTCACATCATATAATCCATGTATATTAAATACGCGCAATAAAATAATGCAGTTCGATATTACTGTCCGGGTAGTTCCATAATTATTTTTACTACTCTTATAAACACATAATAACATTATTTAATATTAATGTTTATTTAAACATCTAATTCCTTTCCCAGTTTCTAAATTACATAGCTATTTTAATTACTTCTGTATTAAAGATCACATGGGATTTCTTGTACTACTTGATACCTTATATCAACATCATGTACCTTTATCCATATGATTTAATAATGTCACACCTACAACAAAGTGTTCCATTTCATTTTCTACAGTAAAAACTATTTTTTCTCATATTGGACACTGACACAACTGCGCCATTTTGTACTACTGGGAGGGCACAGCTGCGCCGATCCTTGACAGTGCCAAAATGGGTTAGCTTTAAGCCATTTTCAATTTCTATCACCACACCAGTTCTATATGATATAATTTAACTTTTATAGTGGTGATATACCCATAATTGAAATGAATCTATATGATCAAAATCTATCACTATATTCAAATGGATTGAATATTTAATCATTAAGAATCTTATCAATTCTTTGATATCAACCTCTTAGGGTTAGTCCACTAATTTAAATAACTATTAGTGACCCCCTTTAATCATTTCATAAATTCACATAACCACATAAGGTTTAAATAGACTCACAAAACTAACTTATTAAAAATTAAATTACATATTTAATTAATAATGAGTTTAAAATTCACGGTCATTACACCGGATCCCCACTAAAATCGTATAACGGGCCTTCTCCACCCAACTCCATCTTTTTCCCTTCCAAATCCATCCTCTGATAGGCGTGAGTGTACAGTATGTCGACTGAGGACCCATTGTCAATCATCATCCTTTTCATGTCCACCGGACCGACTTGAGCAGTTATTACCAACGCCCCATCATGCGGTTCTATAAGGTCTGTAGGGTAATCTTCATCGGAGAAAGAGATGGATATTCCCGAGTAGGCCCGATCCTTTCTTGGTGAGGAACCCGCAACTGATAACATGACATCGAGATGCCCGCTTCTCTTCTTTCCAGTTACACGCCCAACAGAATCGCCTGAAATTACGTCAATCACGCCTCAGGGTGGGTGGTTCTATTTTGGCTGTGTATCCCGACCTGGTCCTCTACTTTCTTCTCTGGGTGCCTCAGAATTCTCCCGACCAACCACATACTGAACTAGATGGTCGTTCTGAACATTCTTCTCTATCAAGTCCTTCAGATCATTGCACATCTCTGTTGTATGTACGGGACTCTGATGATATTCGCAAAACTTATCCCGACCCCTCTTCCTGGGCTTCGGGTGTGTCGTACAAGGCTCATAAAATGGCTTGTTACGCATCTCCTCCAATATCTTCGCCCGATCTGTGTTGAGGGCGGTGTAAACTTTGTTGACACTTCTGTTGGGGAAGGGTGGTCGACCACTGCCCGATCCCCCACCATTGTAGTTCTTCTTTCCAGAATTATCCGTCTTCCCCTGGTTGTTGTCCGAACGCTGATAATTCTATTTTTTCCAATCCTTAGACTTCTCATAAGACTGGGAGTGCGATTTAAAATTTTCCATAGCCTCCTCTATAGCAATAAATCCTTCGGCCCGATGGAAGGCTTCAGTCAAGTCGGCAGGAGGGTTGATCACCAGGTCCTTCATCAGCTTCTTCGATCTCTCTATATCCAGATCGATCGTGAAAATTCCCAAGGCTTGAGGGGAATTTAATTCTGCTACCGAGCCCACAGCCTCTCGAAACCTCTTAATGTACTGGCTAAGGCTTTCATCTGACCGCTGTCTCACCTGCACGAGGGAAGCAGTAATTTTTCCCCGTCTCCTGTTACTCCCAAACCGAGCGTGAAACTTTTCCCAAAGTTCATTCCATGATTTAATCGATCCTGCTGCCAATGTCCCCATCCATTCTCGGGCGCTTTTCTTCAAAGTTGTTGCGAACATGTGGCACTTTGCAGCGTCCGAATATCCGTAATATGTCATTAGCCTGTCATATCCGTCTGAATGATCATAAGGATCCCCCAACCCATCATATGTCTCCAACGGGGGTATCTTCTTCTTTGGGTCGGCTGTGACGTGGTTGATTTCTGGTGAAAAAGGTGAGCCTAGGCAGCTCGAGGGTGTTCCCATCGGGTTCTTCGCTACTAGTTGCTTCTCCAACTCCGCAACCCTTCTCGCAAATGGGTTAGATTTCTCTTTACGGGGAGACGACCGAAGCATGTCCCTCTCGTATTCAGGAGACCCTATCCTCCTTCTTTGCCCTGATCTGCCTTGATGCTCTAATTTTTGGTCTGCCGAACGACTCCTCCTTCGGCTTCTGCCTTCCCGAGAGCGACTCCTAGGTCTGCTCTTTTCTCTTCCTGCCTCCTCCCGGCAAGGTGACCGGGATCGGTTTCGATGTCTTCGCCTCTTGTTCTCCAGCCATTTTGGCCCTCTGCTCCTCAAGCTCCTCTTGCTAAAGGCACAAAGCCATCATGGCATCCTGATTCTACTGCACCTTTTTCTGCAGGATGAACTGACGCTGGTCTCGACTGCCTTCTGCCCGGTCGTTCCCTCGTCTTTCTCCAGCCTTCGACTGATTGTCATCGGCGTGACTGACGGGAACAGAAGTATGCTGACTGGCCGAAAGCATTCATCTGCAGACAGATTGGGTGTGTTCAACATTGTCTCCCTGTATCTTAGATCCCAACCTGTCCTTTATCGAACCCCTCACCTGAGTGGTGTGGTGGGTTTTTGCTTTTTTCCTGGTTTGAAGCACCGTTATCCCTGCTCGCCATGGCTTTCTACCGAAAAAAATAACAGAGTGATTGTAAAAAGCACTAAACCCCTCCTTCTAACGCCAATGTTAACGCCAAGTTTCACCGGCGCGTCCAATCACCGAATCCACGTGCTAGAACCTACACAATAACAGATTACACGCGAAGCTTGACGGCTTGTGCCACCGGGGGATAGCTCTAGTGTGAGAATAAGTATAGGCCGTTCACAAGGTTTAACAATGGAGGCTTTAGTGTTTAGTGCTCAAAGATGTATTACCTCTCAATTGAAACCCAAGCCTTATATTTATAGTATTCTCCCTACCTTAGAATCCATCTCCAAGTCGTTTTAGGACTCCTAAATATGGCAGTTACCCTTATTTGGGTCCAACACAATCTCCTTAAAAGGTGCAAGTGGAATCCAACCCAAACACTACATTTGGAGTTACCTTATTCAAATACAGTTAGGATTAAGATCCGTAACCATCTAGAATCCTTATTACTCTGGACTCTATACGAGGGCTAACCCACTGTACAAGCCCAATGCAACCGAACTCATACACTGGTCTGGGCTCCGGTCCAAAGGACTCGAACGCCCGACCCCGAACACCATACGCTGAATTAGGGCTCCGGCCCAAAGGACTCGAATACCCGAATCCGAACGCCACCAACCCAAATAGGACTCCGGCCTAGAGGACTCGGATGCCCGAACTACTTCAACATCCCTAAGGGCTTCGGCCCAATGGGCTTAATATCCCCTTTTGGTGTCAGGCCTTCGGCCTACAGGGAGGTCGGTAAAATGCTCCCGAACAAGTTTCAAATAGTATTTGAAATAACATAGTACCATTATATTAGTTAAATATATTTTTTATTATTAATTATATCATTGATTACAATATATCTATGGAACTGATATTTTTATATGTATTTTTGATATTTTCACATGATCCTCACTCACGTGAGCATGCAATGAGTCTCACTTTAATATAAAAAAGAACCATATAAAAATATCAAAAATAAATATAAAAATAGTGGTCCCATTTATCTGTCCCATCATTTTGTTTCAACTAAAGTAAAATTGTGAAATCCTAAAATGAGCCTTATTCTACTTTCTCCATTCAAACCCAATATGACAAATACAGCTGAAAACGACGTTCTCGAATTAGGGACCACAAAATTTAGGCTAAATAGACTCCAAATATCCATGAGAATGAGATCTTAAAAAATTGACCGCCTTTATTGGGCTTTAGCTTGATCTTTGTTCAGCTTTTCGCCGAAATTCAATCAGTATATATCCTCGTGAAATTCGGTGCAATTTGTCCTCATTCAAGCTTTATTTTCCGAAAAATAAGAGTTCTTTTATGCCATCACGAGGATATAATAAAAATTAGACATGAAAATTAGATCAGAATATATTTAAATTTTATTTATTTATATTTTAACTCTTATTAATAAAAATTAAGTGCATTCGGATTTAATTTTTATGTCCATATAAAATTTTTTAAAAAATAATATACATGTCAGTAAATTTATTTCATGACAAAATTAGATTGCGATTCACATACTTCGACATTTTTATCGACATAAATTTATCGTCATGTATAGTAAGACTTTTTTTCAATTTTTTATAGAATATATTACTTTTTATTATTATTTTTAATTATAAAGTAAAAAAAGGAACTATTTAATTTTTCTCCTAGTATCTCTTTTCTCATATAGTCATAGTTTTTCACGTTTATATTATTTAATTCATACGGTTCTTTTCCCATTAGTCTCATTTCTTTTTACATAATATTACTCCATCCTACATTTTTACTTTCTATAAAATAAATATTTATAATTGTAGTATTGATAAATAGTAATTAATGTTATGCCACGTTGCACGGACATGTAAATATTAGTAAAGTGACTAGTAAAAGACATGCATAGCCAAAAACAATAAGGACAACAAATTGGAAGTAATGTCAACGTGGGTCTATGCCCAAAGCTTGTTTATTTTAATTATTATTTTTATATTTAAAATAATAATAATAATATCACACACACACACGTGGATTGATCGAATAAAACAATGTCGATTCATCCAGTCATAGTAGGTAGCCCCCCAAAATTGGTGACCCCAAGAAATGCTGATTATTAATTTACTTAAATTTTACCTTTTTTTTTTGTTGCTAAATATATAGTCTTTTTCCCCTTTTCTTTAGTTTTTAATTTGGTTGTATCTTAGATAATGATTTATTTTTTCTTCTTTTAAATCAGAATAATTTATTTTCACCCTTTTAGATTGATTATTTAATAATTATTGTTATTCTTTTATGAAATATCAATTTCCTATTTAAAAATTGATATTTGTACATCATTTTTTGATATTTTTACACGTAGACCCCACATATTTAATTTGTTGATATGTCGACTTTTTATTAGCTAATATGTGGGTAACCCTGTGTAAAAATATCAAAAAGTGATATGAGAATATCAACTTTCTATTTATATTCTATTTTTCTTATTTATTTCCGTCTAGTGTCGGCAGAAAATGAAAGAAACAGAATATATTTTCTTTGCAGCAAAATACCTAGCTTGGACATGAGGTTTCGAATCTAATTTCACTTTATGTTAGTTGTATATGCATGTGAATCTCAATTCCACATTCAAAACATGCGAGCTATATAAAGTTCTATTAAACACTTTAATTTTATTATCGAAATTATCAATTACTAATTGTTATGATTTTTTTAATAATGTTTCTATGTATTTTAATTAAATTAAATTAAACTCGGTTTGAATTTGAACAATATTATGGCAAAACTCTAGTGTGGAATTTTGTGAGATTCTATTCTTATTCAGATAATTATCATATACTCTATCCGTCTCATAATATATGATGTTTTAGGTGATTTTATTTGACGTTTAAAAAATTCTAGGAGAATTAATTACAATCTTTCCAAAATTATCCCTAATAGAAAAATGTTACAGATGAGATAGAGTATAAGATAAGTATGGTAATAAATGAGAATTTAAGGGTATTATAGACAATTGATACTATATTTAATACTTTTCAACCATCTCCTTAATTCTTATACACAATTCTAAAACGCCATATATTATGGGACAGAGGGAGTAAGTATTAATTATACGAATCAATCATTTTTTTATGGGAGAAAGTACGAACTTAGGTTGTGTTTGATAAATATGGGAATTAAGATCTGAATGATTATGATGTCTTAATAAATTAGATCATCTGAATGGTTATGAGGTCTGAATCTAAAAAATTGTTTGATAACAAAAAAGTAAGTTGTCTCTTAATGACACTATTTTACCATTTTAAAGGGTAAAATTTTATTTAATAATTTTAAATATTCAATTTAATAAAAATGAGTGCATAATATTGTTGAATATATTTATATAAAAAAAAATTATCAAAAAAATTTCATTAAGAGGTACCTCTTAATTATTAAGATTTTATTTTTTGTCTTACCGATTAAGAGGCATTCAGAGGTAACAAAAAATAAAATAAACAGCATCATGCCTCTTAACGAATAAGAGACAATCCATTAAGAGACAATCAGATGTAAACAAACAACACCTTAATGTTATTAACAATGAGGAAATTGATAAAGATTGTTCCATCTCACAAGATAAAGAATGATCTAAACTATTTTATTAATTGTAGCTGCAGTCGTGGGTTTGGATTGTATTATTCTTAATATTTTATTAAACATGTTTCTGTCTTATAAGACAACCTAAATTATACCAATTAATATATGCACGGTTCATTTAAATAAGACATATTACAATAGAAATTAAATTTAAAAAATGTGAGACAAAAAGTAAAGTTAGGGTTTGCTTGTGGGTTATTGATGCCATAAGCCGAAAAAGTGGAGTTAGATTCAAGGTATACTATCTAATTAAGTAAACTAAAGTAGAAAAAATCAAATTAAAGACTGAGACATGGTGGCACGTCAATCACAAAAGAGAGACAAGAAACACATCAATGTATAAAGATTAGAAAAATTATGTTCTCTTAATACTTAAATTAGTAAGTTATTCTTTCCTTTTCTAAAAGTTTCCCTAGTGGGTCCATAGTTTTAAAATTAGATTTTTATTGTGTAATTGAATTTTTACATATCTAATGTTGAATATAACATGTTTGGATCCTTAACTATATTCAAACTTCTACATTAATTTATTTGTGTTATCCTTAATTAAAGTTATTTCAATTCTTAATCTCCAGAGAATTTATTAATTAGAAGAAAAGGGGAAAAGGCATTTCCTTCTCTCCCGCTCATGCTGCGTTGGCCTATCGCGTGGGAAAGAGAAGAAAGTACCAAAGAAAAGTAAACAGAGCACACCGCAGATACAATTTTCTTTTTCGTCAGTTTTAAAATTAGAGATATATTTTTATTTTGAAATTATAAAGTGACTTGATATTCTTAATTTGTCATTATTTTTTACTACCATTTTTAATATCAAACTACCACTACTAAATTATTGACTAATATTAAGGCTATATTTGATAATATAAAATTATTTTGAAAAGAAAAAACTATGCGGACATAATATTTGAATATAAGTGCTTTATAATTTTCTCTATTTGTATTTTGATTCCAATAGAGAGTAAAAATATAAATAAACGAAAATATAAAACATTTATGTCTAACTATCATAACCTCATAGAAGAGCTTCTTAAAAAATTATCGTTTTATAAGTGGATTTTTAATTTTTGGGCCAAGTCTGAAATATTATTCAGTACAAACAGATAAGACTGAAAGATAACTTTTTGCGAAAGTAATAGCCATGCATGCTTATAAAGTTTCTTTCAAAATTATGCAAGTAAAGTAAGGAGAAGATGCCTTTTCTTTTCCAAAAATTCTATATAAATATAAAAATTAGACATAAGTGTATTTAAATTTTATTTATTTATATTTTGACTTTTAATAGTGAATAAAAATACAAATAAATAAAATTCAAATATACTAATTTTTAATTTTTATATCTAATTTTTATGAGAACTCTCTTCCAAAAACTTTTGGTTTGAAATAAATTTAATTTAATTAATGGCTTCATGTGTAAACACTTGTCAAGAACTAAGCGGTGAGTGCATTTTTTTCACTAGTGGGATGCAAAAAGTCGGCATAGTCATCATAACAAATTGAGTGATATAATGTGCAAATTAATGAACTTTTTATTCCATCCAAAAGGAAGGTGGCATATAGGTAGCTTAATGATCAGGAAAGGTCCGTAAATAGTAACTCTTGATAGTTGATATATACCGTCAATTCGAGTTCTTCGCCGCTTTGGGGTGTGGGGTTTACTTTTCATGATTTATTTGGAGTTCAGTCTGAGCTTTTACAATAATTGTAAGAGATGTTATTTCATGCACTCATACTGATACATCATACATGTCACGTGGAAATATATCTATCTTGTTTTTTCCCGCTTTACGTTCTGTTTCTAAGTTTGGGACCGAAAAAAGAAAAAAGAATAAAGAATAAAGAATAAAGAAAAATTTAAATACACTCAATTTATACGTGGAATTATATCTATCTTGTCTTTTCTTATTTTACGCTCTGTTTCTGAGTTTGAAATAAAAAAAAAAAGAAAAAAGAAAAAAAAAAGAAAACTCAATTTATAACGGAAAAAAAAGAAAAAAAAGTATAATGATTTGTAGTAGAATTGTACGATCTATCATCCAACCCACATCAATGTAGTTTACACTTGTATAGACCGACTTAATAAGTATGTTGGATCGCATACTTCACTAAAAAATTAACTTATTAGATTAAGTAGAGTGTATTCAATTAAGACTTTTAAAGATTTTTAAAGTTTGGTTGTATTCAATCAAGATATTTAAAGAGTTTATAAAAATTTATTAGTATTTAATTACAACTTTTGTAATGTCTTTAAAAGTTATGTGATATTAAATTGAGACTTTTATATCTATAAAAGTATTTTGTTATTTAAAAAGTCATAGATTTTTCAGATTTCTATCACATGATAGAGTTTGACCGACTTTAGAAGAAAAGTTATAACTATCAACTCATATTCAAAGTCTGACATCATCTCTAAAGACTTCCAAATATTAAACATAAATGTAGAAATTCAAATCGCCAGTAAAGAAATTGCCAAAGAGATTTTATGAAAAATTCAAAAGTCGTAAAACTCTCTGGTAAATTTTTAACTTAAAATAAATATAAATTAATCTAATTTTAGAAAATATATTTATTAAAATTATAAACCGTTTATATTTTTTTTACTAAATTTATTAAAAATTAGATAAATTACACAAATTTTTATTATAGGAATATTTCGTTATGACTTTGAAAAATCAAACAGTAAATTTTGATTTTTAATATTATATTATATATATTTTATATTATATAGATATAGTATACGATATATACAGTGGCGAAGCTATGCTATAAATGTGGGGTCAATTGACCCCACTCAATTTTTGAAATAACTTAAAAAAAAAAATTTATCTTACTCAATTTTTGACCCCTACTCAATTTTTGACCCCACTCAATTTTTTTTTAATTAGAGATACCCAAGCGGCCAAGACTCAGCCCCAAATCTCATACATCAATATTTGTTCAGCACTTCAGCCACAAAATAGAGAGAAAAGGGGCAAAGTCAAATCGCAAAAGGCAAAATTTTTTGTTAGTATTATTAAATTGAATATTTGGATGCATTTATTTAACCCGAAAGTATAAAGTATTAAAAAAAATTGGCTCGAGGGCGCTGCCTCCGAACGCCCGCCAAATTTTTTATAACTTACTAATAATTTTGACCCCACTGCTATTGCTTCCTGGCTTCGCCACTGGATATATACGAATCTTGATAAATTCTAAAACTCGTCAAAATTAAAAAAATTAGTTAAAAGATGACAACGGTCGACTGTTAAAAAAATAGTTAGGTAGTATTTTAATTAATTAATTTTTAACATCATAAATAAATTAAAAAGTCCCATAATTATTTTTTTCACTATCAACTATTAATAATTTAAAATAAAATAAAATCTCTCTGGCATTTTTGTCTGTGGCTTACCGACGACTAAAATTCTCTCCGGTAAATTTTCTATAACTTGGTGGCAATTTACTCACATGTATGAAATTTTGTGACTTTTGATCATATAGATTTTAATTATAATATTATTTTGTGAAAAACAGAGTTTGGTACTCCTACGAAAAAAACGTACGCATATATAGTATATATAGTTCAATGAAAAGTAAGCTTAATTTTTTTGTTGCGTCTGTAGCTTCTAAAATTTTATTCGTATCCGAGTATTCAAATTTATCATAAAATGAGTAGAATAATATGAATGCTTTCAACATATATAAAATCTCATGCCATAATAATTTAATGAAATAATGAGATTTTCTCTAGTTCATGAAAAAAGAGGAAAATACTTTACACATGGGTTAATTAACAATTAATATAAGCTGCAATATATATTAGAAGTATACAAAAGTCTATCAAAATCTTGAAAAAAATTCTATTAAAGTCTGTCACTTATTTCAGGGAGTTTATAAAAGTTATTTTAAAAAAGTTTTTAAAGTCTTTAAAAGTCATTAAAATTCACAAACTCTATAGAAATCTGTCAGTTAAAAAAAGTCTTTAAAAATCTTAATTAGATATACCCCCCAAGACTATAAGACCCCAATTTTTAATAAATAAAACTTAATTTTCTTTATAAATTTATATAATAAAACAAAACCCATTTTGAATATTTCACTTGACAAAGCACAAGAACGGTTCAGATTTCATCTCAATTCTTCCAACTTAATCTAAAGGCTCACATTTCATCTCACACTAAAAATTTCTGCCTAAATCAAATTAACCCCTAAAAATTTCCTCCCAAGTTAAATAATAATAATAATAATAATAATAATAATAATAATAATAATAATAATAATAATAATAATAATAAAAATAAATAATATTATAATAATAATAACAATAATAATCAGTATAATTATAATAGTAATAATAATAATAATAATTACTACTATAATAATAATAATAATAATAATAATAATAACAATAATAATAATTATTATTATTATAATAATAGTACTAATAATAATAACAATAATTATTATTATTATTATAATAGTACTAAAAACAATAATAATAATTATTATAATAATAGTAATAATAATAATTATTATAATAATAGTAATAATTATAATTATTATAATAATAGTAATAATAATTATAATAATAATAATAGTAATAATAATAATAATAATAATAATAATAATAACTAATAATAATTATTATAATAATAATTATAATTATAATTATAATTTTTATTATTATTATTATTATTATAATAGTAATTATAATTGTATTATTAATATTAATAATATAATAATAATAGTAATAATAATAATAATAATATTAATAATAATAATAGTAATAATTATAATAATAGTAATAATAATAACAATAATAATAAAAATAATAATAACAATAATTATTATAATAATAATTATTATAATAATAATATTAATAATTATAATAATAATTAATAATAAAAATAATAATAATTAATAATTTTATGAATAGTAGTAATAATAATAATATTAAGAATAATAATAATAATAATAATAATAATAATAATAATAGTAATTATAATAATAAAAATAATAATTATTATTATAATATTATAATAATAATAATAATAATAATAATAATAATAATAATAATAGTAATAGTAATAATTATAATAATTATTATAATAATAGTGATAATAATTATAATAATTATTATAATAATAGTAATAATAATAACAACAATAATAACAATAATAATAACAATAATAATAATAACAATAATAATAACAAGAATTATTATAATAATAGGAATAATAATAATTATTATAACTATAATAGTAATATTGTAAGACCCTAACGTTTATGAATAAAGATGAATTTTTTATAAATATCATTTTTGAATATTATAGAGTGAATTTGATATAATGTTATAGTTGTGGATAATATTTATAAATTTTACAAAGTACACAAGTTGTTATATAATATTCGATTGATCGGAGAATATTCGTTTGAACAGAGAATATTCTTACGATTGCACAATCATTGGCGAACCCTATAACGGAATTATTGTCGGATTGAGAAAACGACAAAAATATATTTTTATAAAATAACGGCAAAAGTTTTACCGTTAAACTGTTAGAATACCCGGCGGTTAGAATATAGTAATACGCGGGGTTGCACAGTAGCACATGATATTGCACAGTATTTTTGAATTATTAATTCTTACGTAAGAAGGCACTACTTAATAATTGTTACAGTAATTATTGTTCAATATTTTATTTTATTGATTCAATAATTGCTGCGTTGATATTTTATATTATTGTTGTTTCAATAATTATCACTGCACAGTATTTTTCATTATCAAATTAATAATTCATAATATTTGAATAATATTATTAGATAGAATTATTGACAATATCTAGAAAGTTCTGTTAAGGAGAGGTTTGGTCATCTAATTGCGCGTCAGTATCGAGAAATCCTTATCGGAAAGCCTCTTCTTTCCTTGGAGCGGCCTGATTGTCATTATTGTGATTCTGTAATATTATTTGTGAATAATTAATTATTGATTTATATGATAAGGAAATATTTATTTTATGTGGACATAAATGATGGATAGGAAAATATTTATTTTATGTGGTTATAAATGAAGGAATTAATATTGAGGTGCTTTATCAGTATTTTGTCGGATTGAAAATATTAAAAAATCAAATCGGTATTCTTAAAGCTCTATTGCGTGAGTTATAATTTTAATCCGACCGTTGGATCATTGTAATTTTTGGATATGTTATGCGTATATAAGTTGCGTATATGTCCACAAATTTTGAACCGTTAAATATTAACGTATGATTTATTATAAATTTTAAGAGGTGTTGAAAATTATCTATTTGTGAAATTCGAATATTTTCTGTTTGAAATTTGGAAAAACTTTCTTCCGCAAAGTTGTAGAGAATTCGATTTCGTGTCGAATGGACATAAAATTCGTATTTTTATGATAAAAGGGCTATTTATTATGAATTATTAAAATTTCAAAAATTAAAATATTTTTATTAAAAATATGGGTGGGCCCCACTTTTGGTTGTTGGAAAATGTGGCTGATTTTTAGTGAGCCCCACTTATGGTGGCTAAATTTTTTTCAAAGAAGTGTGCGTAGAAAAAAAATGTTATTTTATTATTTAGTCTCCTATGGCGTTCTAGCATTTTTCTATAAATAGACGCTTAAGTTGGAATTGAAAATCACACCAGAATCAGAGAATACTTCTTCTATAATCTTGAGCGTATTTCTTTAGAGTTTTAGAAAGCTTTGAGCGTAGAAAACAGTGAATTTTTTTTAAGAATATCCCCGCTTACCAGTTGGAATACTCTTCTTTTCAAGGTAAGGGATGTTATTTTTGTTCAATATTCGCTTGAAATAATATTTACTTCCATACTCTGTAGTATGTAAGTAATATTATTTCATTTATACTCATTTTGTTAAAGTTTTGGCTTTTAAACTCTATGAAATTAGTTGCATATCCTTGATATTTGCGCTTCATCCAGTATCTTTTCATGAAAATATTATTCTGAGCATTCTTGATAAGTTTTAACTTTTTCATGCCGGAGTACTATTTATGGGGTACTATTCACTCGAGTACTATTCACCCGGGTACTCTTCACGATAAAAATTGATTCGTTTTCGGTCTAAATTATTTTTGGTACAATATTATTCTTGAATTTTACTCCACAAAGCAGTATCATGTTGACAATTTGGAAGTTATTGATTTCTGAATAAATTAAACTATAAATCTTTAAAAATTTATCCTTGAACTTGTTTTATTGAATTCTTATACCATTGTCATCATCCTCATGTTAATATTATGTTGAAAGTCATCTGTGGCCTGTAGTGCATAGATGGACTTGTTATGATTATGACCAGGGATTATTCGATATAATCATGACTGTAATGTTACAAATAATGTGGTAAAAATTCTCATTGGCCCGTAGTGCATTGATGGACAGTTATTGGTATGATTATGACCATTGATGAAAATATGAATATCCTTGGCCCGTAGTGCACGGATAATTTATGGTCGTGATGCTAATGAATATCCTTGGCCGTAGTGCAGGGATGATTTGGATTATTTATTAAGCTGAGTCTTAGCGATAAAAGTGATGAAAAACCTTTTGAATCATAGAAGATAGTAGATTTTATTCTCTACTTGACTCTTTTAATTGATTGCTTATTCTGCTGCAATTAAACTTGATGTTTGTTATATTTTATCAGTTTAACACGGTTGAAGGCTAACGTTAAATTATTTTGCATTATCTTAATCATAATATTTTTTACTGGGCTACTTGCGCTCACCTTTTTGCTTTCATTGTCCTTTTCAGGAAATGAGAACGTAACCGGGACTAGTCGGGGAACGGAGTGATGGTCCAGATGTTAGCATTAGTAGTCCTCACTATTCTATGAAATATTGTGATAATAATTGTATTGAGTACACCATTTGAGTTGAATACTGTCTATAAGACAATATTCGTTTTAAAACTCTCAGTTTATGTTTTGTCGTATTTTACACGACAGTTATATTATTAAGTTGTATTTGAATTTTGTACCATGTATTTGGCGACTCAAGATGGGTGATGTATACCTATTTTGGGGGCGTCACAAATATTTATAATAATAATAATAATAATAATTATGATAATAGTAATAATAATAACAACAATAATAACAACAATAATAATAACAATAATAATAACAACAACAACAACAACAACAACAACAACAACAACAACAACAACAACAACAACAACAACAACAACAACAATAATAATAATAATAATAATAATAATAATAATAATAATAATAATAATAATAATAATAATAATAATTGTTATTGCGGTGGTGTGGTGAATTATGAAAAGTGTTAGTGATGATTTGTAAGTTTTGTAGACGTGTTTAGATTTTTCTGGATATCTATTTTGAAAGGAAAATTAATTATTGTGGTGATGTGGTGAATTATAATAATTGTTATGTGTGATTGTAAGTTATTTTAAGTTACAAAAAGTCTTTAGGTAATGTAGTATTTTTTTAATTTTAATCCATTTTTTTATTACGTTGTGCCTTCAGGCACGTGCAATTACTAGTATTATTCTAAACAGTAAAGTGTTAATCCGATAAAAATGTTAAAGTTTAGAGTGATATATGCAAATGGTAAGAAATAAAAATTATTGCAGAGAATATTCGGTAAAGTACAACGGTGCCCAAACAATCAATCATTTGTGGACCCCACAACAAAATAATTGTCAGATATAGAAAACAACAGAAATTAAATAATTTTTTAATAAAAATTATCGGCTAAACTATTACCTTTAACTGTTAACATACGAGGTGATAAAGGAACAGTAGCACGCGGTACCCCACAGTAGTACAAAGTATTCCACAATATTTCATATTATTGAATCAATAATTGTCATAGTAACAACTATACATTATTTTATATTATTGAACCAATAATTGTCACAATATTTCATATTATTGAACTAATAATTGTCAACGTAGCGAGGGTAGTAATAGAAAGTTACGTAATTAAAAGTCACGAGTATTAAATAGTTAGACATACTCATTATTTGAAAAACACTGATATCTGTGATATTAATACATTAAGGCAATAATGTAGAAGATGGATAATATAATAATAATTATGAATAGTATTCGTGAATATCAGTCAGAATGCAATAATTGTTTAGATGAGTTTTTCTATAAAAGTTGCACAAGTACCCACACACACATCACACAATGTTTACATCTCTTCCTTTAAAAGATTTATTTTGAAAAGTTTCATCTGGAAGATTATTCTAAAATATTACTTTATTCATTCAAAAACTATTTTGAAGTTTATTCTACTCTATTTTGTATTGTAACGAATGTGAAAATCGATTAACCTTATAAGTAGGTTTAAGAATATTATTTAATAAAATGAGTTTTATGGATAATATTATGTGTTATGTGATTTAAGGTCGAATAATGACCTAGTTTATGTGTTATATGATTATGTATATGTGATGTAGTTTTGTAGGCGAAAATAAAACTTTCCGAGAAAAACGCTAAAATACTATTCATAAAATGCAATTTTTTTTCGTGTTTTCGACTTTTTGAATTACGCAATAGCGCTTATTCGACGATTAGAGACGTAAACTCTATTTAAATGTTAAAAACATAAAAGTTGACATTTATTGGCTAATAGAACAAGTTATGAAAGATAACTGAAAAGCTAACTAAAAGTAAATTAGAAGCCAAAAGCCAAAAGCCAAAAGAGGTGTGACCAAAGGGGATGAACCCCAACCATTATGGGTAGGAGGGGATGACAATGTGTAAGACCCCAATTTTTTATGAATAAAGATTTAATTTTTTTTAATTATTATTTTAAATAATAAGGTGTGATTTGATATAATGATATAGTTATGAGTGATATATGCAAATTTTACAAAGTAAACAAGTTGTCATAAAATATTCGTTTGGTCGGGGAATATTCGTACGACGACACAATCATTGGTGGACCCCACAACGGAATGACTATCAGATATAGAAAGCGACAGAAATAACTTTTTTATAAAAATAGCGGCAAAACTTTTACCGTTAATTGTTAAATGCCCGGTGATAAAAGTACAGTAATACGCGTGGTTGCACAGTAGCACACGGTATTGCATAATATCTCTTATTATTGATGCTTACATAAGAAGTCACTCAGTTTTATTCAATTATTACAATAGTAGTTGCTGCATAGTATCTCATATCATTGATTCAATTATTATCACAGTATCATCTACATAATATTTTATATTATTAAATCAATAATTGAGACGACACAATTATTCATATTATTATTTGTATTATTGACAATGTCTAGAAAGTTCTGTCGAGGAAAGGGGTTAGGTTATTTAATTGCGCGCCAATAAGGAGAAATCCTTATCGGAAAGCCCCATCTTTTCTGGAAATGATCTGGTTGTCAATATTGTGAGTTATAATATTAATGATGAATAATTATTGAAAGATTAAAAATGTGTTGATTAAAGATAAGTGATTTGTGGTAAGTATTTATTCAATTTTTGATATAAATAAAGGAGTTTTCATGAAATATTTGTTATAAGTTTGGCTTATTATATGGACTCTCACTTACTCAATTTTCAAAATCGCCAGTAGAAAATTGTTTCAGTTTTGTTTTATTATTATTGTAATAGTAATAAAACAGAAACTTTTTATATAAAACAGAATACTTTTTATATTATATATAAAGTTATTTGTTTTATTAGATTATAAATAGAATATATTATATTTTATATAAAATTTTTATTTTATTAGAATATTTTATTGCACAATAATGAATAGTAAAAATCAAAATTTCCCGACGAATTCACCCGTGAATTTTTTTACTGTTCATCCTTGATTATTTTCTTAAATAATGCCCTGCCATTCTCCTATAAATAAGTTGCTTAGTTAAGAAATGAAAATACACCATAATCAGAGAATTCTTTTCTATAATATTGTGCGTATTTTTTTTGAGTATAAAGATACTTTGAGTGTATCAAATAGTACAAGTTTTTCTCAAGAATATATCCGCTATACCAGTTAGATTTAGTCTCCTACTAAGGTAAAAGATATTATTTTTTTTGTAAGGAATATTATTTTCGTTCAATATTCGTAAGGAATATTATTTTCGTTTAATATTCTTAAGGAATATTATTTTCGTTCAATACTCGTATAGGATATTATTTTTCGTCTTCGTAAGGGGTATTATTTCTTTCGTATTCGTAAGGGATATTATTTTTGTTCAATATTTGTAAGGAATATTATTTTATTCCATACTCTATAGTATACAAGTGATATTATTTCGTTTCATATTCATAAATCTACACTTACTTTGATAAGTATTGCTTCTATAATTTCTGAAATTAGTAGAATATCCATGAATTTTACGCTTCATCTAGTATCGTTTTATTGGAATATTGATCTGAAATTTCTTATTAAATTTTAATATTTTCATTCGGGGTACTATTCACAGAGTACTATTCACAGGGAACTATTCATGGGAACTATTCATACGATACTATTCATGGGTAATATTTATACGGTACTATTCATGAGTACTGTTCACAATAGAATTTAATTTTCTTTTTTCTGTCCAAATTATTATTGATATATGAATATCATTCTTAAATTTTACTCCACAATTAATTATCATGTTGACAATTTGGATATTCTTGAACTCTGAATAAATTGAATTATAAATCTCTAATATTTATCCTTGATCTCACTTGATTAATTTTTTATATCATTGTCATCATCCTCATGCTTATATTGGGGTGAAAGTCATCTTTGGACAGTTGTGCATAGATGGACTGTTAATTGGTATGATTATATCAGGAATTGTGTATTAGTATAATCATGACCTGTAATGTTATAAACAAATGATGTGGTGAAAGTCCTCTTTGGCCCGTAGTACATGGATAATTTGTTGATTTGAAACATTTAATGATTGTTGTTGGAGAGATAAAATATTGATGATGGACTTTTAAATCATAGAAGATAGTAGACTTTATGCTCTACTTGACTCTTCTAAAGGATTGCAATTTCTACTGCAATTATTAATCTAAAACTCGTTGTCTATTGTTGTAAGACCCCGAATTTTATGAAATAAAAGTATTCAATTTTTCTTATAATTACAATTCAGTAAATGGTTAAATTGATAAAAAGTTAAAGTTATGGGTGAAATGTAAAATTTTTTTAAAATAAACAAGTGGTTATAAAATAATCATTGTTATCGGGGAATATTCGTTGGTCGTGGAATATTCTTTCTGTCGGAGAATATTCGTACGACGGCGCAACTATTTGTGGACCCCATAACGAAAAACGGTCGGATGAAGATAACGACAAAAATTAAGTTTTTATAATTAACGGCGTAGTTGTTACCGTTAACACTGTTGGAATACCCGGTGGTTAAAATACAGTAATACGCGTTATTGCACAGTATTTTTAAAATTATTGATCCTTACGTAAAAAGGCACTACTCAATAATTGTTACAGTAATTACTCTTCAATATTTTATTTTATTGATTCAATAATTGTTGCGTTGATATTTTATATTATTGTTGTTTCAATAATTGTTACTGCACAGTATTTCCCATTATCATATCAATAATTCATATTATTTAGAATAATATTATTAGATAGCATTATTGACAATGTCTAGAAAGTTCTGTCTAAGGAGAGGTTTGGTCATCCAATTGCGCGCCAGTAAGGAGAAATCCTTATCGGAAAGCCCCCTCTTTTCTGGGAACGGCCTGGTTGTCATAAATGTGATTCTGTAATATTATTTGTGAATAATTAATTATTGATTCATATGATAAGAAAATATTTATTTTATGTGGATATAAATGGGAGATATATTTTTGTGGTTAAAAATGAAGGAATTAATGTTGAGATTTTTATCAGTATTTTTGTCGGAATGGAGATATTGAAAATCAAATTAGGGTTTTTGAGATATTTTGCGAGGGTTATAATTTTTAATCCGACCGTTAGATCGTTGTGATTTTTGGATATGTTATACATATATAAGTTGAGTATATGTCCACAAATTTTGAACCGTTAAAAATGAACGTATGATTTGTTATGAATTTTAAGAGATGACTGGTTCAGAAATTGTTGAAGTTTTGGAATTTATCATTTTGGTGGAAAATTCTAGAATTGGTGGGCCCCACTCTTGGTTGGTAAAAAAATGTGCTAAGATTTTTATTCAAATGTGGTGGGTTGGAATAGTAGCAGGTAAAGCCATCAGGTTGCAGGTTAAGTCTGCTTCGGCGTGCTAACATTTTTCTATAAATAGAGGGCTAAGTTAGAATTGAAAATCACACCAGAAACATAAGCTTTCTCTCTTTCTCTCTCTATATTATGAAGCATATTTTGTGAGTATTTAGATACTTTGAGAGTTGCTATTCAGTGCAAGTTTCCTTCGGCTTTGCATTCCAGTCAGAAATACTGCACTTTTGAGGTAAGGGATAGTAAGGAATAGTATGGGATAGTAAGGGATTTTAAGGGTTATTATATTTTTCAGTTCGTAATTCTTCTGAACTTCAGAAAATTCTGAAAAAATTTGAAATGATATTTTGATGAGTTTTATTGATTGTGTCCAAAAATGGTGATTTTTGGATGTATAGATTAATAGTTATGAATTTTATGAGAAAAGACTATTTTAAAAGTAACCGCTTATAACTCCTTATGGTTAACTCCAAAATTGGTGAAATTTTTATTGAGAGTATGTGTATATGATAGAAGTATACTCTATAAATTTCGGAATTTTGGATAAAAGTATAATTTTTGATAAATATATAAATATTCGGCTGTTTTGGCTATATGAAAAATAGTAAATGAATTTTAAAAATTCTGAAAAAAATATATGTTCAATATGGGACTATATTATGTTAAATCCCAGAAAAGAAAAATTATTTACATTGATTTGGTATTTTTCAAGAAAAGGGACTAGTTATGAGTAAATGAATTAAATATGTTATGTGAAGTAAGAAAATTAAAAAAATATGATTTTATGGCTTGAGAATCCTATATGAGCTATATGCATATTTTTGATGAGAGTTTTGGTTATTGGTAATGAAATCTTATGAGTTTGGCATTTTAGGATGATTAAAATGCATTATTTAGTAAAGTGTAAACAATTAAAATAAATTGTTTATAAATTTAAGAAATGTTATTCTTTCAATATCATTATACCAAAATATTAGTATGAATTTTATTGTAAAATTTTTACCTTTTTGTGTCGGGGTTACTATTCATGAGTTACTATTCATGAATTACTATTCACGAGTTACTATTTATGAGTTACTATTCACGAGTTACTATTCACGACAAAATTGGTTTCTTTTTCTAACCAAATTATAGTTGAGTTATGAATATTACTCTTGAGATTAAAACTATGTATTGATTATATTGATTTTATTATAATATATAACATTTTTATAACCCTGATGTTGAAATTCTCTTTCACTGGAGTGTAAAGATGGGTAGATTATTGGTATGATCATGACTAGGGTTCTCTTTGGCTTGTAGTGCAAAGTTGAATTGTGATTGGTATGATCATGACCATTGAATTTATAATTGAATATCTTAAGCTTAAGTGCAAAGGTGAATTGATCAACATGGTTATAATTATTGTTTATATAAATTCTGAAATAATTATATATTTCTTTGAGATATGAATATATTTGGCCTGTAGTGCAAATATGAACTGTTGAGAAATATCTTTGGCCTGTAGTGCAAAGATGAATTGTTGATGAATATCTTTGGCCCGTAGTGCAAAGATGACTTGTTGTTGAATATCTTTGGCCAGTAGTGCAAAGATGAACTGTTGACGAATATCGTTGGCCTGTAGTGCAAAGATGAATTTATTAATATGATTATGAACAAGAACTGTGATTTGGTATAACCATGATCTTTGATATTTCAGGTAAAGACATGTGAGGAAAATTATCTTCGTCCTGGATGCGAAGAGGAATTTAGAATTACAATTATGATTATGAGTTATTCATATAATTATGAAAAGGAACTGTTGATTAATGTTACATGGATAAAACATTATTGGTAGACTTTTAATGTGGAGAAGATAATAGACTTTATGGTCTATTTGGCTCTTCTAATGGTTTGCTCGTTTCACTGCAACTATGGTTACAAATTTTGATCATCTACTATATGTTCTAAATCTCTGATTTAATTCTGTTGAAGGCTATTGATAATTTATTTATCTTTAGTCATGATATTCTTTACTGGGCTAGTTGTGCTCGCCCTTTTGCTTCAAAATTCCTTTTCAGGTAATAAGAGTGTAGCTGGGTCAAGCAAGGGTAACGGAGAAATAGAACGGTGGTCTCTAGCTGTGGAGGTTCTACCTAAGCAGTATAGAAAAATATTGTATACATCATTTAGTAGTTATATTTGGTGAATCATCTAGGGTAAAGCGAACCCAACGTTAGAAGGGTGTTTTGCTACTATCATACAAGATGTCTAATGACATACAACCTCGTGTCATCATAAGACAGGATAGTGCTCATTCACTTGCTGAGTATATTTACAAGCATTACCTATATAATCTTGGTGTTTGTTTGAAGTATAATTCTCAATTAGAGACAGTGGAAATAATGATAAGTCAAGAGAAGACTCACCATTGGGAAGAATATGATAGTAATCTTCTCATTTTTCTTTGGGGTATATTGGGTCAACCAAGGATAATTTTGTGGCCATATGATATCTATCATAACATAGACGCATGGCCTTCCATGTACGAAGGTTTCCTTGAGCACTTTCCAAAAATTCTAATTTCTAAAACAGTCTTTGACTATACCTTTATGTAAGGTGCCACTGTGAGGTGCTGTCCACGGTTGGGACATGTGTTACATTTGGTATATATTTGTATCCAAACTCACAGCATATGTGTTGTTGTATTTTATACGACAATTGTTGTAATAAAGTTGTACTTATTTTTTGTACCATGTATTTGGCGACTCAGAATGGGTTGGATGGAATGGACCTATTTTGGGGTCGTCACAATTGTATTCTATCATATTTTTCTTTGTTGAGGACTAAAGATAATTTATTCTGCATTTTTTAGTCATAATATTCTTTACTGGGCTAGTTGAGGTCACCCTTTTATTTCATTGTTCTCTTCAAAAAATGAGAATATACCTGGAACTAGTCAGAAAATGGAGTGATGGTCCAAGATGATTGCTATAGTAGTCCTCACTATTCTATAAAATAGTGTGATAATAATTGTAATGAGAACTTTATTTGAATTTGGATATTGTCAACAAGACAATATTTATATTAAAACTCACAGCTTATGTTATGTCGTATTTTTCACGACAGTTAATAGTTGTATAAATGAAGTTGTATTTGATTTCTGCACCATGTATTTGGCGACTCAGAATGGGTTGTGTAGACCTATTTTAGGGGCGTCACAGTTGTTATCAGAGCTTAGGGATATGATATCTGGCGGAGATCTGAGGTTAGAACTAGGAGGAGAGAGACGAGTAAAACCTTATCTAGAGTGTCTTACCTAAGCTTATTTGTTATTTAATTGGTCGGTCGTAATATAGGGATAATATATGACATGTCAATTTCTTTAATTAACCAGTGTTTTGTGGCAGTATTTAAGAATGACATCTGAAAATCAAGGATTGAACTCATATAGAGTTTTAAGTGATGAATCGAGGAGATTCTTTTAAAGAATAAATATTGGAGTATAATATCTTGGTATAACAAAGATTTTTATTTGGGGAGTACTAATTAAGTTATTAAACTTGATTGTAGGATGTCAGGCGAAGAAGAAATTAGAGATATCCATGTGATGAGTGAAGAATTAATAGTTGTACCCGAGCTAGTCGCAGAGGTAAGAACTGAGAGTGAGGAAGAAGAGAAACCTGAGGAGGATTTATTAGGAGAATTTATTATCGAAATATAAAATTGCAAGATCGCATTCGTGAGTTAGAAGAGCAGGGTGAAGAACGGCCGGCGGTCGTGGAACAATGGGATGCAACAATTCAAGATTTTGCTACCCTTAAACAGAAGCTCTCTTTGGCATAGTATATGATAATAGAGTTGAAATCTGAGAATGCAAATGTCAAAGATCATCTGAAAGAAGAATTAACTGAACGAGTGAGAATGGAGGATGCATGGGTAAAAGCCGCACGACGCGTTGATATTGTAGAAAGAGAAGTTCGATCCAAGAAGGCTAAAATAGATGATATGTATTTCTCTTTTTGGACAGCAATTAGGAGAGCCCAACATCGAGTTTTGAATTCCCTTGTACAAAGCGGTCAACCCCAATTCAATATGGATTGAAGATTAATGATTCAGATCATGGATCAGGAGTACGATGAAGCACTTGAGGGTGGAATATGCCCTATAGCGAAGTCAATTCCAGCGGTAATGATGATACCAAAGTCTGTCCTGGACAAGTCAAAGTCGATGGTTCAAGGGAGAGCGTTTGTCATGACTTCCCAAAAAGCGAGGAACCCAAATGAAGTTATTACGGGTAAGCTAATCATAAACTCTTGCGAAGTCTATACCTTGTTAGATATCGGTTCTATCCATTCTTTTATTTTACCTAATTGTGCTCAACGTTTGAACTTGACCCCTGAAAAATTAGACTTTAACTTATCTGTTGAAACTCCGTTAGGAGAAACCTTCATTATATCCACTGTTTATAAATCTTGTCTGATTCAAATCGGCACTTCCACATTACCTGTTGATCTCATCTCTTTGAAAATACTTGCATTTGATGTGATTTTAGGGATTGATTAGTTAACTACTCATCATGCTAATATTGATTATTTTCATAAGGTTGTTAGTTTCATATTCCTAACCAACCTATAATGTGAATTAGAGCAACCAAATCACTAAAGTCAATCACTGTCATATCAAGCCATAAAGCCATTCGTTTATTGAAAAATGAATGTTAAGCTTTCTTAGCCCATGTTACGGATTTAAATAAAAATACGTCAAATTTGAATGATATTTCTATTGCTAATAAATTTTCTAACGTATTCCCCGAAGAACTTCCTGGCTTACCCCCAGAGCGTGAAATCGAATTTTGTATTGACCTTGAACCTGGTACAAAACTTATTTCCAAAACTCCATATCGAATGGCTCCTATTGAACTTCAGGAGTAAAAAACCTAACTATAGGAGTTGTTAGACATTGGTTTCATTCGTCCTTGTACATCTCCTTGGGGTGCTCCTATTTTATTCATAAAGAAGAAAGATGAGAGTATGCGACTCTGCATTGACTATCAGGAGTTAAACCATGTCACCATCGAAAACATGTATCTGCTACCTCGCATTGATGACCTGTTTGACCAGTTGTAAGATGCTAAGTTCTTCTTAAAGATCGATCTTCGTTCTGGATATCATCAGTTAAAGATTAAAGACTACTTTTAAAACTCGATACAGGCATTACAAATTTCTAGTTATGTCTTTAGGATTGACCAATGCCCATGTTGCCTTCATGGATATGATGAACCGAGTATTCAAAGAATATTTGGATCATTTTGTGGTTGTCTTTATTGATGACATTCTAATATACTCCAAAAGCCTCAAATATTTTTTCACCCAGAATGAACTTAACATACGCCAAAGACGTTGGCTAGAGCTGTTGAAAGATTACGACCATACCATTCAATACCATCTTGGAAAAGCGAACGTGGTAGCTGACGCGTTGAGCAGAAGATCATATGCGGGTACGAGTGTGATGTTGTTAACACAAAGACCCATTTTGTATGAATTATAAAGGATGAAGATAGAGTTAAAGACTTCAGGGACCCACGTGAAGATATTTAATATACGATTAGAACCGGCTTTAATCGATAAAGTTAAAGCTGCTCAAGCTATAGAACCGGACCTGATAAATATGAAGAAGAAAGTATAAGAATGTGTTATTTCATAAGCAAGAATCGACGAAGAGAGGAAAGCTTAAACGTTAATTTATTGGTCTATTTGAAATCCTCGACCGAGTAGGAACTGTGGCCTATAAACTCGCCTTACCGCCAAGTATGTTTTGTATTCATAACATTTTTACATATCTATGTTACGTAAATATATGGAAGACCCAAACCATATTATTGAATTAGAACCAGATGAGAAAGCGGAATATTTAATGTATGAAGAAGTACCTGTTAAAATCTTGGATAAGAAGGAACATAATCTACGCTCAAAGGTTATACCTCAAGTCAAAGTTTTATGGAGAAACCACGACATTGAGGAAATGACTTGAGAATTAGAATCTGAAATGAAAATATGGTATCCTCACCTCTTCGATATACCAGGTATGTACATCAATTTTGAGGACTAAATTTCATATGGAGGGGAGGTTGTAAGACTCCAACTTTTTATGAATAAAGATTTAATTTTTTCTAATTATTATTTTAAATAATAAGGTGTGATTTGATATAATGGTATAATTATGGGTGATATGTGTAAATTTTGCAAAGTAAGAAAGTTTTTATAAAATATTTGTTTGGTCAGGGAATATTTTTTTGTCGGAGAATATTCGTACGATGACACAATCATTGGTGGACCCCACAACGAAATGACTGTCAAGTATAGAAAGCGACAACAATAACTTTTTTATAAAAATAATGGCAAAACTTTTACCGTTAACTGTTGAAATACCCGGTGATAAAAGTACAGTAATACGCGTGGTTGCACAATAGCACATAGTATTGCACAGTATCTCTGATTATTGATGCTTACGTAAGAAGTCACTCAGTTTTATTCAGTTATTGCAACAATAGTTGCTGCATAGTATCTCATATTATTGATTCAATTATTGTCACAATATCATCTGTATAATATTTTATATTATTAAATCAATAATTGAAACGACACATTTATTCATATTATTATTGGTATTATTGACAATGTCTAGAAAGTTCTGTCGAGGAAAGGGGTTATGTTATTTAATTGCGCGCCAATAAGAAAAAATCCTTATCGAAAAGCTCCATCTTTTCTGGGAATGATCTGGTTGTCAATATTGTGAGTTATAATATTAATGATGAATAATTGTTGAAAGATTAAAAATGTGTTGATTAAAGATAAGTGATTTGTGGAAAATATTTATTTAATTTTTGATATAAATAGAGGGGTTGTCATGAAATATTTGTTGTAAGTTTGGCTTATTATATGGATCCCCACTTACTCATTTTTCAAAACTGCCGGTAGAAAGTTGTCTCAGTTTTGTTTAATTATTATTATAATAGTAATAAAATAGAAAACTTTTTATATAAAATATAATACTTTTTATATTATATATAAAGTTATTTATTTTATTATATTATAAATAGAATATTTTGTTTTATTAGAATATTTTATTGCACAGTAATGAATAGTAAAAATTAGAATTTCTCGCCGAATTTGCCTGTTAATTTTTTTATTGTTCATCTGTGATTATTTTCTTAAATAGTACCCTGCCATTCTCCTATAAATAGGTTTCTTAGTTAAGAAATAAAAATTACACCAGAATCAGTGAATTCTTTTTCTATAATATTGTGCGTATTTCTTTTGAGTATAAGGATACTTTGAGTATAGCAAATATTGCAAGTTTTTCTCAAGAATATCTCCACTATACCAGTCAGATTTAGTCTCCTACTATGGTAAATGATAATATTTTTTTTGTAAGGGATATTATTTTCGTTCAATATTCGTAAGGAATATTATTTTCGTTCAATACTCGTAAGGGATATTATTTTTCGTATTCGTAAGGGGTATTATTTCTTTCGTATTCGTAAGGGATATTGTTTTCGTTCAATATTCGTAAGAAATATTATTTTCTTCCATACTCTATAGTATATAAGTGATATTATTTCACTTCATATTTCTAAATCTATACTTATTTTGATAAGTATTGCTTCTATAATCCCTGAAATTAGTAGAATATCCTTGAATTTTGCGCTTCATCTAGTATCGTTTTATTGGAATATTGGTCTGAATTTTTTTATTAAATTTTAATATTTTCATTCGGAGTACTATTCACAGAGTACTATTCATACGGTACTATTAGTGGGTACTATTCATACTGTACTATTCATACGGTACTATTCATGAGACTGTTCACAACAGAATTAAAATTTTTTTTTTCTGTCCAAATTATTTTTGATACATGAATATCATTCTTGAATTTTACTCCACAGTTAATTATCATGTTGACAATTTGGACATTCTTGAACTCTGAATAAATTGAATTATAAATCTCTAATATTTATCCTTGATCTCACTTGATTGATTCCTTATATCATTGTCATTATCCTCATGGTTATATTGGGGTGAAAGTCATCTTTGGCCTGCAATGCATAAATGGATTGTTGATTGGTATAATTATGACTATCAATTGTGTATTGGTATAATAATGACTTGTAATGTTACATACAAATGATGTGGTGAAAGTTCTCTTTGACCCGTAGTGCATAGATGGACAGATGTTTGGTATGATCATGACCACTGGTGATACAAACGAATATCCTTGGCTCGTAGTGCATGGATATTTGTTGATTTGAAACATTTATTGATTGTTGTTGGAGAGATAAAATATTGATGATGGACTTTTAAATCATAGAAGATAGTAGACTTTATGCTCTACTTGACTCTTCTAATGAATTGCTATTTTTGTTGCAGTTATTGATCTAAAACTCGTTGTCTATTGTATTTTATCATATTTTTCTCTGTTGAGGACTAAAGATAATTTATTCTGTATTTTCTTAGTCATAATATTCTTTACTGGGCTAGTTGAGCTCTCCCTTTTCTTTCATTGTTCTCTTCAGAAAATGAGAATATAGCTGGGACTAGTCAGGAAATAGAGTGATGGTCCAAGATGATTGCTATAGTAGTCCTCACTATTCTATAAAATAGTGTGATAATAATTATAATGAGAACTTTATTTGAGTTTGGATATTGTCTACAAGACAATATTTATATTAAAACTCACAGCTTATGTTATGTCGTATTTTTCACGACAGTTAATAGTTGTATAAATGAAGTTGTATTTGATTTCTGCACCATGTATTTGGCGACTCAGAATGGGTTGTGTAGACCTATTTTGGGGGCGTCACACAATGGCTAGGTTTTCTATTTATTGTAAGACCCCAACTTTTTATGAATATGATTTAAATTTTTAATTTTATTTTAAATAGTAAGGTGTTAATTTGATATAAGGATAAAGTTATGGGTTATATATGCAAATTATAGAAAGTAAACGGTCTGTCAGGGAATATTCGTTTTGTCGAGTAATATTCCTTTTGTTAGGGAATATTCGTACGATGGTGGCGAAATATCAATCATTGGTGGGCCCCACAATGAAATAACTGTCGAATATATAAAGCGTCATAAATAACCTTTTTTTAAAAATAGACGACACATTTTTTAGTGTTGACTGTTGAAATACCCAGTAATAAAATAACAGTAATACACGTTATTCCACAGTAGCATGCGGTATTCCACAGTAGCATGAGGTATTCCACATTAGCAAACGATATTGAATAATATTTCTTATTATTGATTCAATAATGACTACAGTAGTGGCCATTCAGTTTTTCATTCAATAATTGTTACATTAGTAATTGCAGTCTTTCATATTATTGATTCAATAATGGTCACAGTAATAACTGCACAATATTTCATAATATTAAATCAATAATTGCCACGACACAGTAACTCATATTATTTGAAATGGTATTATTAGTTAACACTATTGGCAATATCTAGAAGGTCTGTCGAGGAAAGGGGTTAGGTTATAAAATTGTGCGCCAATAAGGAGAAATCCATTTCAGAAAGCCTCATCTTTTTTGTAAACGATCTAGTTCCCAGTATTGTGAGTCTATGATATCTATGATTATAATACATTAATATAGTAATACAAAAAATGGATTTATAATAATAATGGTGAGAAATAAAGAATAATAATCTTGGAAATGTGTAACGTGTGTTATTAAGTGTGAAATGAATGAAAGAATATTCCTAAAATGTGTAACGTGTCCTGAAGTGTGAAACGTGTGTGTGAATAGTCCTAAAGTGTGTAACGTGTGTTCTGAAAAATGTGTAACGTGTGGATAGGTGATGGATGATGTAGATTAAAATTTATCTAAAATGTGTAACGTATGGATAAGTGATGGAGGATATAGATTAAAAGTGGTCTAAAATGTGTAACATGTGGTGATGTTGATGTAGGTTAAGTTTTGCTATAAATAGGGGGGGTTAAGTAGAAGTGTTTTCATAACTCTCTTGCTTATACTTCCTTCCATTCTCTAAATCATTCGTGTAAGTTTCTTTGAAGTGTTAAGGTTGTCTAAAGTTTTGGTGCTCCAATTATTCAGGTGAGTCTTTATAATAGTTACGTAAGCACCTACACACATCACACAGTTTTTACAACTCTTCCTTTAGAAGACTCTTCTTTCGAAAGATTTATTTTGAAAAGCTTCCTGTGGAAGATTGTTTTGAAATATTACTTATTCTTTCAGAAGTTATTTTGAAATACTCTGTTTTGTACACTACCTAAAGCTATACTATCAAGTTCATTTTAACAATTTCATACGAGTTATTGTACACTATAAAACTTATTTGTGGTAATTATTAATTATATTATAAATATATATATAGGTTGATACACTTCATAGTAAATAGTATCCAGTCGCTTGCTAATTGAGGTAAAAGATATTATTTTCTTTTATTCTCCATATTATGGTAAGAAATTGTTATTTGTTTCGATGACTTTTTCATTAAATGGTGAAAAGTCCTAACTATTTTGCACTTTCTTAATATTTTGCACTTCATCTAATAATTACTCCTTCCATTCCATTGAGGAAGGGACTTTTGGAAAACTTGAGACTGGCTGATTCTCTTTCAACCTTAGACACTCAAGAAGAGTCTCTAGATCCTTGATACTCAAGAAGGCTCTCAGATCCTAAAAGTTCTGCCATGTGTTACTGAAGTAATTGTTAACCTGTTCTTTTCCCCTCTTTAATTCATCAATCAATTCCGTACTATTTGTGGATTTCTCTCCTACTCAACCAACACGAAATCCTAACCCTAGCAAGGTAAGATTTCCTTGCCACATTTCTTTGGCGAATCTGCTGGGGAGGTGTAGAATTCGGGAAAGGTATGCCCACAACTCGAAGTCAGAGAACTACAAGAAGAGTTTCACCGACAACAATAGAAGGCTAACGATGATTTCATCGATGAATGCTACTAGAGCTAAAGAGGTCTTATCGACAAAAGTTTTTGAAAACGAGAACTTTTAAAATAAGAAACTAAAATTCCACCGATTAAAGCAACCAAACAAAAAATTTGAGAAAGTATTCCGAGACGTTTTGTTTACTTTTGATTTCTTAAAGTAAAGAAAACTTGGGGCATAAAGACTCCATAATTCAAAGTTTTCAAATCAAGGGAAATACATTATACGATTCCATATATATTTTCATTCATACATATGTACACATGTGTTAATATATAAATGCCCATATGATTAAAGAATCTTGTTCTGTTATAGGTTACTGGATAATATTCATGAAAAATACATATATTCTCGACAGAGCATCCTCCAGAGTTGGCAGACGAATTTAATAAACCCTTTTCAAATGGTCTCCCCATGGGAGGATGATTCAGACGAAAGGGTTAACAGACTGAAATTTTGAAAGTGGCCAAGAAGCAACCCCACAAGAGAGTCTGAAGGATACTTGAGCTCAAAAAACCCCTAAGGATTCGACTCTTTAAATTGATGCCAATGAAGTTCTTTTCTTGACATAAGATTAACTACCGAAAAAAATGAAGACTAAAACAGAAGAAATAAACAAAAGAAGAAGAACTCAAGGGTTCCCCTCCTAGGGTTTGGCCCCTAGGAGACACACTCTTTTACAAGCTCCAAAGTGATTTCCTAATCAAACTTTGGTTAACCTGTTGAGCAAGATGATTAAAAGTAAGGAAAAAGGTGAGAAATACATGATGACTTAGGGATGATCTTCCTAAATTCCTTAATGACATAGAAACCAACGCAGGGGGCCAAGGTTCGTGACGCCCTGACAAAGGCGTGGGTGACATCGATCCAAAAAGACATTAGAAGCCTGCCTTAGACACATAATACAGCTTGAAAACTTAAATGTCAAAGAGTACACCATGGAGCTTGATCACTAGAAGGTGAAGATACGAACACGAATTCACTCATCAATAAAATAGAGCTTAGCCGAATAAGCATGAATCTGCTTGCCCCTGTTTACTTCCTCCACGACTATTTTATTACGATAATGTAGACAATAATACATTTACTACAGCTATCATTTCTAGCAAAGTTGATAGAATGGAACGCTCACGACACCTCAACCCAACGTCTATATTGAGATGAGAACATTGGTACAATCGATCGTGCACGAAATTTACGTTGAATGGAACACCAACGACACCTTGACCCAATGTCTATAACGAGACAAGAACCAAAAGTACAGTCGACGATTAATGTATGGTAGAAGACCCCACACACAACTATGTATTATTGTATGATAAGTCAAAAATGAATCTCATAAAAAACTATAAACAATTCAGGAGTTCTCAAAGAACCAAAAGGAGAATAATCTCACAAGTTTTATTTAACAAAAAATCTCTACTATTACATCAATTACATCAGCTATGTAATCTATTTATAATGATGGAAGAAATCTTAATTCTATAAGAAATAAGAAATCAAAACCCTAACTACTATAAGGAATAAAAATTTAATTGGAAATAGATATTCTAGCTAACAAATCAATATGGAAATCAAATCCTATATAATAAATATCCTACATACATTAGAATTATGGAAAAATATGGAAATTCCTCAAAATAAGGAATAAATCTTATCAAAAATGTATTTTTTGGAATCTGTGCCGCACGACTGGCGCGCCCCGTGCCTCTCATAAGGCCAAACTTGTGTGGCCCGCTCTGCATATGCAGAATGTCTTCCCCGTCTAGATCGCCCCGTGCCGAACCCAATGTATTCTTAGCGCACCTTGCGTTGGATAGTCAGAATGTTCTCTTCTATGTTTTTAAGACCTAAACTTGAATTCTTGTCCATTTTGCTTCCTCCAAGAACCTTGAAGTTTAGTTTAGACAAAGTTAATGAACTTAGAAACATATCCCACAATAAACGTTTTTCCATGCATTCTCGATCCTTCTCCTTTGTTTCGTGCATTACATAATGACTTGACTTGCGTTGATTTGGATTTGCTAAATAGATGGTATCTAGCAATCGCAAAACATAAGACTAATCCTCTCCTCGCGGTTCACTTGAATTAAACCCCAATGTAAGCCTCCTTGAGTCGATTTGAGCCCCCTCTCTTAAGATCACTTGAATTGTCCATGAAACTCGAGTTGAGTGAATGTCATTCAATGCGAACCTGGTTAGGATGTTATCATTCCCCTCCTCTTGAAAAGGATTTGTCCTCAAATCTGGCACCCCCTCCGCTTGAAAAAGAATTACCCACAAACCTATTCCTACACAAAAACAAACTAAGTTAGTAGCATCAAACACATCATAATGCAAAAACTCAACTTGCAAATGAAATATATAAGCATCAAAAACTCTAACTCCTTTATAGAACAAAGCAACACGATGCCCTTCCACTCATAGACCAGTTACTTCCAAAACACTAACGATTTAAACTAATCTACTATCCACTAAAATAAACGTGAATGCAAAGTAAGAAAAAATTTGAAAAGTCCTATATCCTCCTGGAACAAAAATCATCACGCAGTACTCTTCATGTGGTAGATTCTCCCAATGACGAATCCCCAGATCAAAAGTCAATCTAATGATCTCAGACCTTCGCAAAAACACATTCGTCAATGTACCTGTGTCAAATATCAATACTTGAAATTTGTTGCGTTGCATAAGCCCATACACCTGAATTCCTGGATTAAACACAAAATAAAAAAAAATCAACAAGTTCCTTTTGTTTAATCACAAAGAAATCAAATAAATCAAAATCACATGCATAATCTACTAGAACAATATTCAAAACACTCCCCTTTAGACTCTCAATGCATTGATAGAATTGAATTGCACGATCCTTGATTCCCTCGATGAATATGATCCTATCACGAATCTACAAAACACAACCAACCTTTCCCTTCCCATTGACACAAAAATAGTTAAAATCAATCAATTGTATCAATGGAATAAAAGGTCACAATCACTAGTTGAAAACTTAATAACACATTTATCAGGATCATGAACAAACTCATCACATGCTAGAGAATTTTCCAAATTGCTGACAAAAACTGGAGTATCATCAAAACATATAATAATAATTTTTCCCATGAACGCATGCAAAATATGATTCAATAATCCCATGGTAATATGAAATGCCTCAACTAATCCAAGTGAACTAACTAAACATGTAAATAACCCATATCTCAATCCATATTGATGATAAACACTTCTTAAATCAAAACCATATGATAGAAAATCATGCAAGAAAGATTGCCCTAACTAAAAAACATGATTACTACCATTGTCAACTATCGACATCTCATGTAAAGATTGACTAGCATGAAAACCTAACTCAACATAGGGATAAGGAACTCTAGAATGAATTTCATGCAAGTATGAACATCGAAAATGAAAACACATAATGATAATAAACTAGCTCAACAAAGATCAAATATCCTTCATAGTTTATGATAAAGATGGTTGTACCCTCAAAATAGCTAACAACAAATTTTCCCATGGAAGCATGTAAAACATGTTTTAAATAACTCTTGAAAACACTAAATGCATCAGTTAATCTAACATAAATAACTAACTATCTATACAAATTAGATGGTAAAATAATTTTTCGTTTTTCACATTCCCTCATGCTAATTTTGATTAGGCAGTGTCACCACATGATCATTATCACATGTAGATAAAACACAAGTACTATGCAATTTATAAAACATATTATCTAAATAAAGAAAAGAATAGCGATACTTGTTTACCGATTCAAAATTGATGCACAAACTCGATGTCCCATCCTCTTTAGGTACTATGATCTCATAAATAGCACACATCCTCATGTTCTCTTCTACGATACCCTTCTCCATCAACTATCCAACCTGCCCTGACAACTTCGTCGATTCCTCGGGAATACTATCAGCTAATCGGTATAGAATGATAGCACAGGGTATATCATCAACAACCTGTATAAGAGATAAAACATAACTAGACAAAGAAGATTTAACCTTGTTAGTATTCAAAAGTGCCGTCTTGTACGAATGTACAATTATTGGCTTTTCAAAATACAAATCACTTTCCAACTCACTTTTTTTTTCATAGTCACATATTTCTTCTCTCTATTCTTTATGCTCACCCTTTCGTTTGTTTTTCTCTCGTTTATTTTCAAGTTCAATCTTTTCATTCTCTCTTTTCTTTTCTACCTCACTCTTTTTAACTTTTTCTATTTCACTATCAATCTTTTGAACAATTCCTTTTCGTTGATTATTTTCACAAATATTTTCTTTTACAAACTCATCTTGTTGATCACTTTCTTCAGATTTTTCACCAGATTGCTTTTGATCATGGATATCATCTTGAACACCAGAACCAAAAAGCTCTCATTGGACTGCATATTCAATTATATCTTCCCCCTTCCTCAGCTGAACTTGTTTCCTTTGTGCCTTAGAAGCGTTTTGTAGTTGCATCCAACAATCCCCCAATCCCTTGCGACACGCCTCCATGATGTCTTCTTTTATGTTCTTAGATGCCTTCGGAATGTCTTATGGCTGTCTCCAATATGAATCCTCTTTGTTTACATGCCTACGAACCATCCTATCATCTTCTAATGTTGATCTCCTTGAAGGTTACTCTACATATCTTTTAGAAATATACTCTTCCCTCCTATTTCGATGTACTAGAGCAAACCGCTTCTTCGTTATCATTTTTAATTCTTCCCGTGTCTCGATCGGAAGCTCTCCACATCTCTGCTTGCTAAGAACAACTTGATCCCACCATTTAACTGTATGATCGGAGAACTCTTGAACCGACAGTTTCACCTTCCCACGCTCGGAATATTCATTATAGGAAAATTTTCAATCCATATTTTTTCCCATCTCAAATAAGTATCTGGATCAATCCCTCCTTGGAAAGTATTCTTTCGAGACCCATAAGAACTTTCATAATCATAGTCATACATATTTGCTGCAAAAAAAAGGTTAATAGATAAAGAAAATTTTCCTCACACACTCCTTTACGTGTTTCGCTAAAACAATATATCACAAAATTATGAAACGCTCATGTATCACACAATTGGCTTTTACCCTCAATTGATCTAACACTCTTGTCTTCTACCGCTCTATATTATCTCTTATAGTTTCTTTTTGAATTCACTAAAAAAAATCACAGTTGACTATGTAATTCACTAATAACTTATCACAAAAAGAAAATATAGTAGTATATGACGAATGATAACCAACAAGATTTGACGATAACTAATTATATCCTTCTCGCATGAATTTTCAATAATCCTCGAACTCGTAAAAACCAAGTAACTTGAATAAATAATAATTTTCTGTGATTTTCTTTCCTTTAATTTTTTTTTTCACTATTTTTTTGCAATATATATTCAACTGAAAATTAAAGATACGTAACTCACAAGAAAGGCTAAGATTTGATAAAAAAATGAAAGACTCAACGGCACGCTTGCATGAGGTGGTCGTTACCCAAATCGTTTTTAGCAAAGTTGATAAAATGGAACGCTCACGACACCTCAGCCTAACATCTACATTGAGACGAAAACCTTGGTGCAATCAATCACGCAAGGAAAATCCATTGAATGGAACACCAATGATACCTTGACCCAATGTCTATAACGAGACAAGAAACAAAAGTACAATCGATGATTAATGTAAAGTAGAAGATGCCACACACAAATATGTATTGTTGTATGATAAGTCGATAATGAATCTCACAGAAAACTATGAACAATTCAGGAGTTCTCAAAGAACCAAAAGGAGAATAATTGTGACAACCCCAAAATAGGTCCATTCCACCCAACCCATTCTGAGTCGTCAAATACATGGTACAGAAAACAACTACAACTTTATTACAACAATTGTCGTGCAAAATACAACAACACATATGCTGTGAGTTTGGATACAAATATATACCAAATGTGACATTGGACACCATCATGTATCAGCACCTCACAAAGGTACCTTACATAAAGGTACAGTCAAAAACTGTTTTAGAAACTAGAATCTTTGGGAAGTGCTCAAGGAAACCTTCGTACATGGGAGGCCACGCGTCTAGGTTATGATAGATATCATATGGCCACAGAATTATCCTTGGTTGACCCAATAGACCCCAAAGAAAAACGAGAAGATTACTATCATATTCTTCCCAATGGTGAGTCTTCTCTTGACATATCATTATCTCTACTGTCTCTAATTGAGAATTATACTTTAAACAAACACCAAGATTATATAGGTAGTGCTCGTATATATACTCAGCAAGTGGATGAGCACATCCCTGTCTTATGATGACACGAGGTTGTATGTCGTTAGACATCTTGTATGATAGTGGCAAACCACCCTTCCAACGTTGGGTACACCTTACCCTATTGGATTCACCAAATATAACTTCTAAATGAACTTTTCTATACTGCTTCGAGAGAACATCCACAGCTAGAGACCACCGTTCTATTTCCCCGTTACCCTCGCTCGACCCAGCTACACTCTTATTACCTGAAAGGAATTGTGAAGCAAAAAGGTGAGCACAACTAGCTCAGTAAAGAATATCATGACTAAAGATAATTCAATTATCAATAGCCTTCATCAACAATAAATCAGAGATTTAGAACATATGGTAAATGATAAAAATTTCAACCATAGTTGCAGCGGAACGAACAATCCATTAGAAGAGTCAAATAGACTATAAAGTCTATTATCTTCTCCATGTTAAAAATCCACCAACAATATTTTATCCATGTAACATCACTCAACAGTTCCTTTCCACAATCATATGAATAACTCATAATCATAATTGTGACTATAAATTTTTCTTCGCACCCAGGACGAAGAATATTTTCATCACCTGTCTTTACCTGAAACATCAAAGATCATGGTTATACCAAATCACAATTCCTGTTTATAATCATACTAACAAATTCATCTTTGCACTACGGGCCAAAGATATTCATCAACAAACTATCTTTGCACTACGGGCCAAAGATATTCATCAACAAACCATCTTTGCACTACGGGCCAAAGATATTCAACAACAGTTCATCTTTGCACTACAGGCCAAAGATATTCATCAACAGGCCATCTTTGCACTACATGCCAAAGATATTCATCAACAATTCATATTTACACTACAGGCCAAATATATTCATATCTCAAAGAAATATATAATCATTTCAGAATTTATATAAACAATAATTATAACCATGTTGATCAATTCACCTTTGCACTTAAGCTTAAGATATTCAATTATAAATTCAATGGTCATGATCATACCAGTCACAATTCAACTTTGCACTACAGGCCAAAGAGAACCCTAGTCATGATCATACCAATAATCTACCCATCTTTACACTCCAGTGAAAGAGAATTTCAACATCAAGGTTATAAAAATGTTATATATGATAATAAAAATAATATGATCAACATGATCATAGATTTAATCTCAAGAGTAATATTCATAAATCAACTATAATTTGGTTAGAAAAAAAAACCAATTTTGTCATGAATAGTAACTCGTGAATAGTAACCCATGAATAGTAACTCATGAATAGTAACTCGTGAATAGTAACTCATGAATAGTAACTCGTGAATAGTAACTTATGAATAATAACTCGTGAATAGTAACTCATGAATAGTAACTCATGAATAATTACTCGTGAATAGTAACTCATGAATAGTAACCCCGACATGAAAAGTTCTAAATTTGATAAAAAGTTCAGATCAATACTTCGGCATAATGATATTGAAGAAAATAATATCATTTAAGAAGAAATAACATCCCTTACTATCCCTTACTATCCCTTACAATCCCTTACTATCCCTTACTATCCCTTACAATCCCTTACCTCAAAAGAGCAGTACTTCTGACTGGATATCGGATATGATGCTGAAGGAAACTTGCACTAATGAATAGCAACTCACCAAGTATCTAAAAACTCACAAAATATACTTCATAATATAGAAAGAGAAAGAGAGAAAGCTTATGTTTCTGGTGTGATTTTCAATTCTAACTTAGCCCTCTATTTATAGGAAAATTTTGGTAGGTTTGACCTGCAACCTGATGGCTTTACCTGCTACTATTCCCACCCACCACATTTGAAATATAATTCAGCACATTTCTTCACCAACCACAAGTGGGGCCCACCAATTCTAGAATTTTCCACCAAAATGATAAACTCCGAAAATTCAACAATTTCTGAACCAGTCATCTCGTAAAATTCATAATAAATCATACGTTCATTTTTAACGGTTCAAAATTTATGGACATATACTCAACTTATATATGTATAACATATCCAAAAATTACCACGATCCAACGGTCGGATTAAAAATTATAACCCCCGCAAAATATCTCAAAAACACGATGTTATCAGAGGCTTATACTAGATTTCAAGAAACACGATCAAGGGCCACAATAGCTTATTCAAGACAACATGCTTTAATAGCATACAACAAGCAAACGTCAAGAATCAATAGCGGGTGCCCATGTAAAAACTATAAGAGGTTTTGTTACATATCAACACAAAATGATGGACAACTCGAATACTGAATCTAAAATCGAAAGCAAACGAGAATATAAAAAATCCACCAAAAGTGGTGGTCCACCAAAAATGGTGATTTAAGTCCTCAAGAGTATCCCTGGCCAAGAAATTAGATGACCAAAGGAGGAGGCACTAGAATTGATGAATTAAAAATTCACCTAAGATGGTAGTCCACTAAAAATGGTGGTTTAAGTCCTCAAAAGTTTTCCTTGCCAAGAAATTGAGTGACCAAGTAAGGTTGTAAATGAACCAAACAGTTCAGGCTCAACTCGAAAAAATACGAGCGAGACTCAGATTCGTTAATAATATAATCTAAATCTGAGCATTAAAAATAGTTTGAATAAAAATATGAGTAGAATATGAGCAAGGTTAAGATTCAAACTACTCAATTTTTTTTATTGTGATTTGATACATTCTCGATTGATATAGATTCGATTAGATCCTCGATACATTCTCTTATAATATATACAAATTTAAATCAAATTAGGATAATTAATTATTATTATTTTGTTTTGTTTTTAATTTTAATTGTGATTTTATATTTGTAAAGTGTAATAATAAATATATTTTCTCATTTCTAAGTAAAATAACAAATTTAATTTATAATTAAATTTATTATAAAACTAATTATTATGTGGATACTCGAATTCGAGCTTGAATTTGAAGTTTGCGAGTAGTTTGAATATAATTCGATCCGAGTCGGATCGAATTTGAGTAATAAATATTCGAGTCGAGTCTAACCTGAGTAGAATTTTTCAAATACAATTCGAATTTGAGTACGGATTTATTATTTCGAGTCGAATTCGAGTAACTCTATGTTCAATTCAGTTTGACTTGTTTACACCCTTATGACCAAGGGAGGATGCACTAGAATTGATGGATTAAAAATCCACCCAAGATGGTGGTGCACTCTAAATGGTGGCTAAGTCCTCGTAAAGTACACTTGCCAAGAAATTGGACGACCCAAGTGACGAGACACTCGATTTCAAGTCCTCGTAGATCACATTTGCCAAGAAAATGGACGACCCAAGTGACGAGGCACCCCAATGTTAAACTTTATCATCAAAAATGAATGAGACACCTGACTATAAGTTCTCAGACATGAAAAGTTATACTTTCAACTTTAAAAGTAATCGAGGTACCTGACTATAAATTCTCGAACCCGAAAAGTTATACTTTCAACTTTAAAAGTAATCGAGGCACTTGTCTATAAGTCGTCGGACCCGACAAGTTACACTTTCGACTTCAAAAGTGATTAAGGCACTTGCGTATAAGTCCTTAAACCTAAGAAAGTTACACTTTATCTCTAAAAGTGGCGAACATTATGCTTTCTCTGACAAAAGAAAGATTTATTATTATTTTATGAAAATATGAAAAGTTATGCTTTTCGTAAAAAGCAACACATAATTATCAATAAAATGTCAAACTTTCACTTATACTTGAATAATTTTTTGATTTTAAAAGTATGGATTCAAGTGTTGGTTTACGAGAAATTGAAAAAATATATATGTTTTTTTAAACAAAATTCATGTTTGCTCTTTTATTATGTATATTGTTGTCTAAAGAAACTCTATTATGAAAAATGAAATATATGTAAATTAGTTTTTTGATATATAAAATAGAAAAATTACAAAACTCACGATGCAAAGGTCATGACATATCAAACTAAAGAAGAGGAATAGCTAAAGCCTCCAAGTTAGCAATGACAGTATCCCGAATCTTCATATTTGCAGCTTTCAGTTTCCTAACATCTCGGAAAGGTAATTCTAAATCCTGAAGCTGGGACTCTAGATCCCGAGGTTGGGTCTTCAATTGGTTTAAGGCCTCATCAAGATCTGAAAGTTGTACCGAAAAAGAGTTATCTTCATACTTACATATAGAGACCTCTGAATATAGTACAATAATATGAAAATTGGAACTTAAAAGATCCAGCCTAGCACGGAAATGAGACATATTAAAACCCACAGCGGAGAAGTCATTAACCTCATCGCTAAATATCTCTAAGTCCTCTGCTCGCTAAGAATAAAAAGAATGACTGTGTAACTCGAGAATAAGGCTCGCGAGTCAATCTAGAAAGAAGGTCTGGGCGGGAGCCATATGAATAATCATCCGGTCAAATATCTGTGGTAATCAAGCTAGGAGACGCTCGAGAAGTTCCCGACTGGAAGAGGATATCTGAAAACCTCTCCAAGGAGCATGATCTTCACTTGGAATTAAGGAAGCTCGATCAAGAGCCACTTTAGAAGCCATAATAGAATCCCTCGGAACAAAGAATGAAGGAACATGTGGCTATTGTACTGCTGATGACTCCTCGAAGCCTTGGATAGTAGGAGCATAACCAATGTCACTACACGACGAGGTGGCAACATTCGAATTGAGATCATCAAATAAAGCTAGCGCCTCAATCGGTAAATGCAAATCTTTCATCTTCTCGCTCTGAAAAAAAATGAAATTGACAAAGCTTAATATATTATGGAGAAAGAAAGAAAATTGAAGGAGAAAAGTATGTATTAGCTAAAGGAAATACTCGTAATATAGCCAATGAAAAAACAATCGTGAGATGCCACAAAAAGTGGAATGTCTATTGTACCACCCAAAGTGCTATCACCACCCTTCCAAGGCAATGTCAGCAGAATCATTCTCGGGAGGATAAAAATCAGCAATAGACTCAGAAGGATTCCCCCTCGAGGAAGTAGGTGTTTCACGGGTACCCTCAAGGCTGTCATGTGGAGATGTTATAGGAGGGTGTGAAAAGAGAGTTGCACCACCCACAACATAACCTGAGCTCACATCGAAAAAAAAATCATTAGCATCAAGACTGACACGACCATCCTGCAGTAAACAAGACTCGATAACAATAGTGATAGGTCGGGGATGCTCACAAGTAGTGGAAGTCATCGACGCCTCACTTTCGGCACTTGCAAAAAACCCAATGGGAGCATCATCATCCTCCTCATCAGCTTGAACAATTTGAAAATCAAGAAAATAATGACATAGGGAAACACGACAGTAGCAATACGAATTTTGAAAGACATAAATGAAAATGTCACAAAGTTTACCAAAAGTTTTTGGTGTTTCTTGACCGAATTCTCGGTTGTTGGCATACTAGAACTAGAACTACAAGAAAGCTGGCTATTTCCGGTGGAATATTCTGTCAAAAATAAGGTTATTCCGTTGAGAATACCTTATTTCCAACGGAATATTCTGTGATGCCCCCAAAATAGGTATACACAATCCATTTTGAGTCGCCAGATACACGGTACAGAAATCAAATACAAACTTCATTTATACAATTGCTGAGTTGTCGTGCAAAATACGACAACACATAAGCTGTGAGTTTCAATACAAATATTGTTACGTATATAATACGACGATATTTATACTCAAATTATTACAATGCCCTATAAAATACAACAGCAAATATTTCAAGTCTCTAAAGGAGCACGAGAAGATTTTTGTTCTCCTCGTTCTGATGGAGTGTATTTTGACGCTTCCAGAGTCAGGTTCTCATTACCCTATTGTTGGTCACCAAAATAAATTATTAAGTGACGTATAATATACGACACACCCATCTTAAGTCCTCAACACAATTATATATTGCATGTCATGCAGTTTTATAATATATTGAGAAACTTTCACAGTCTTGGACCATCACACTATTCTCCTATTATCCCCGCTCGACCCAGCTACACTCTTAATACCTGAAAGGAATTGTGAAGCAAAAGGGTGAGCAAAAATATCCCAGTAAAGAATATTATGACTAAGATAATTAATTTATCAATAGCCTTCATCAGTAACAAATCAGAGATTTAGAACATATGGTAGATGATAACAGTTTTTAACCATAATTGCAGCGGAATCAACAATCCATTAGAAGAGTCAAATAGAACATAATGTCTACTATCTCCTCTAAATTAAATGTCCGTCGTTAATATTTCATTCCTATAATACTCATCAAAAGTTCTTTGTTGTACCCAAGACAAAGAGAACTTTAATCACCTGTCTTCACCTGAACCACCAAAGATTATAGTTAAATTCACAATTCATATTTATAATCAGGTAAATCAACAATCCATCTTTGCACTACGAACCAAAGATATACAACTGTAAAACTAATAATCAACAGTCCATCTTTGCACGTAAGTCAAAGATATACAATTGTAAAACCAATAAGTAACAGTCCATCTTTGCACGTAAGTCAAAGATATACAACCGTAAAACTAATAATCAACAATCCATCTTTGCACGTAAGCCAAAGAGGATTTTTACCACATCATTATCTGTAAAATAAATAATCTACATCACCGAATGATCCATGCACTACGGCCAATGATATTCATTAGTATCACATCCACGAATTATCCATGCACTATGGGCCAAGGATATTCGTTATTATCACATCCATGAATTATCCATGCACTACGGGCCAAGGATATTCGTTATTATCACCAATGGTCATGATCATGTCAAACAACAATTCATCTTTGCACCCTTGGCCGAAGAGAACCCATGGTCATGATCATACCAACAACTGTCCATCAATGCACTACGGGTCAATGGGGACTTTTACCACATCATTTGTAACATTACAGGTCATGATTATACCGATACATAATTCCTGATCATAATCATACCAGTCACAGTCCATCTATTCACTATGGGTCAAAGATGACGTTCATCACAATATAAGCATGAGGATGATGATAATGATATAATCATCAATCAAACGAAATCAAGGATAAATATTAAATATTTTTAATTTATTCAAAGTTTGAAAATGTCCAAATTGTCAACATGATAACTACTTTGTGGAATAAAATTTAAGAATCATATTCATGTATTAAAAATAATTTGGACAAAAAAGAAATTAATTTTTATACTGAATAGTAACCCGGGTGAATAGTACTCGAGTGAATAGTATCCCGTGAATAGTACTCCGACATGAAAAGATAAAAATTTAATAAGAATATTCAGAAGAATATTTTCGTGAAAAGATACTAGATGAAGTGCAAATTTCAAGGATATTCTACTAATTCAAGGAGTATAAAAGCAATACTTAACAAAATGAGTGTAGAATTCGGAATCTGAAACGAAATAATATTACTTACATACTACAGAATATGAAAGAAAATTTTTTTTCTTACGAATATTGAACAAAAATAATTTTTCTTACAACTGTTGAACGAAAATAATATTCCTACGAATATTGAACGAAGATAATATTTCTTATGAATATTGAACGAAAATAATATTCCTTACGAATACTGAACGAAAATAAAATTCCTTACGAATACGAAAAATAATATCGTAAGCGAATATGAAATAAATAATACCCCTTACCTCAAAAGAAGAGTACTTCTGACTGATATAGCGGATATATTCTTAAAAAAAACTTGCGCTATTTGTTACACTCAAAGTTTTGATAACTCAAAAGAAATACGCTTATTATTATAGAAAAAGAATTCTCTAATTCTGGTGTGATTTTTATTTCTAAACTGAGCATCCTATTTATAGGAGAATGGCATGATACTATTTAAGAAAAATAATCACAAACGCACAGTAACTTTCAAACGAATTCACGGGCATTCGACTGAATTTTTTTGATTTTACTATGCTGCACTATACAACACTATGAACACACTATGCAGTACTATGCAATAAAATAAAATATAATATATTCTATTTTATATAAAAAGTTTTCTATTTTATTACTATTATAATAATAAAAAAACAAATTATATATATATATATATATATATATATATATATATATATATATAAAAGTAATAAAACAAAACTGAGATAACTTTCTGCCGACGATTTTAAAAAATGAGTAAGTGGTGGTCCATATAATATGCCAAATTTATAACAAATACTTCATAAAAAATTTCTCTATTTATCTCAATTTACTTGGCTTCTCTAAACACATTATTAATAATATTTTTTTCATCATTAATATTATAACTCACAATATTAACAACCAGATCATTCTCAAGAAAGAGGGGGCTTTCCGTTAAGGACTTTTCCTTATTGGCGCGCAATTAGGTGACCAAACCCCTTTTCACGACAAAACTTTGTAGACATCGTCAATAATACAAATAATAATATAAATAACTTTATCATCTCAATTATTGATTTAATAATATAAAATATTATGCAGATGATACTGTAATAATAATTGAATCAATAATATGAGATACTATACAGCAACTACTGTTACAATAATTTAATAAAACTGAGTGACTTCTTACGTAAGCATCAATAATCAAAGATACTGTACAATACCATGTCCTACTATACAACCACGCGTATTACTGTACTTTTATCACCGGGTATTTCAACAGTTAACGGTAAAAATTTTGCCGTTATTTTTATAAAGAGGTTATTTCTGTCGCTTTCTATATTTGACAGTAATTCCGTTGTGAGGTCCACCAATGATTGTGTCGTCGTACGGATATTTCCCGATAAAAGAATATTTCTCGACCAAACGAATATTTTATGACAACTTTCTTACTTTGTAAAATTTTCACATATCACCATTAACTTTAACTTTTTATCAATTTAACCATTTACTAAAAAGAATAATAATTATAAGAAAATTGAATACTTTCATTTCAAAAAATTCGGAGTCTTACATATTCCGTCAGAAATTTGGACGAATTTATTGCCGTCGAGCTTATTTCCTTCGAGAATTCGGTCGAAAAAATAAATTTACGAGGAACTTATACCTGACAAAATTTCTGTCAGAAATAACCTGTACTCGACGGAATTTATCTCGTTGCAAAAATATTGTCAGAAATAGCTTGTCATGTGGACCAACATGAAAAGTGGGTATTTTTTAATTCTGATGGAATGTTCGTCGAAAATATCGTCAAATCTGTCGGAAATAGCATTTTATAAAGCAAATTATTTCTATTATTTCCGACGAAAATTCTGTCGATTTTAGTTTATTCCGTCGAAAATATCAATTTTTTTTAAAACCCTTTCTTTTTTTTTTGCATTTTCCCGGTTTTTAAACTTTTTTGTACCCGAAACCTGTTTATCACAACAAAACATACAATAATATCCAACCCATATTACAACTACATCCAACAACCAGCAACAACATATATATCATAACCAACCCATAATACAATGTTGTATATACTATAAATGTTGTACAACTAAACTAATAATACAACCCATAATACATAATCAACCCATAATACAACATTGTACAACTAAATTAAACTTATAAACTACAAATGGCGTGTCTTATAAACTTCAAAACTAAACTGTAAAATAAAACGTCAAAAATATAAATAATAATCCTGTACAGATAACAATCGTGTTTATATATAGAGTGTATATATATACTTTAATATATATAGTATAACTTATAAACTAATACGAACAATGAAATAGCACCGAATTATCACTACATGCCTATACAATGTTCTACAAAACATCTAGACAGATATATGATAGACACTATATATATATATACATATGGCGGGATGATGCTGCTCGGGTGTCCAAAAATCCTGCTCGTCATCACCATCGATAGTATTGTCACCCCGTTGATACAAACAAAAATAAAACACATTAGTCTGTATAAGAGAATCAAAATAGACAGTATGAAAATTAAATAACATGCAAATTAATAAGCTTAAATTAAATATAATACCTGAGTAGGTGGGGGTTGACTCCCTATTGGGCCAAAAGCATCAGAGAGCAAGGTAACCACCAACTGGAGTACCTCGTTGCGTATCACGATAAATGCTCCTGCGGGATACCGGTACTCTCAACGGTCGCCCCTGCTGCAATATCCTATGCTAGCTGGTGAAGGCGAGCTCGGCTGGGCAACTCCTGACGATGGATAATCGGATCCGTACGAAACGTCTCCGACACAGCCGTCATGACCCTTCGAAAAATCTGTTCATCCAAGCCAACGCCCTTGTGAGATGGTCCAACAGGTGCTCTCGGATGATGGCGCAAGCTAAAGCCTACGAAAACAAATATATTATTACTAATAATATATGTAAATAAATTATATTAACTTACATATAAAAATAATATTACCTCTAGGTAATGTATACGCCGGTATCCTCGGCAGGTCCAACACTCGATACCTGCTGGTACTACTACTAGGGGGATCCTGAGACGCGACACATAGTCTCAACTCGTCATGCCGAGATAATATAATCTCAATTAGAGGAATGGTGGAATCTAACGGCTCAACACCCCCTAGCAACCTCCAACTCAGCTATACGCTGGTCCTGAAGCTTCTGAAATCGGTTCTGTAATTTATTTTGCGACATTGAACATTAATGAAATCATTATATCAACTACCTAATATTAATAATTATATACATTAATTTCTATTAGTCTTACCCGTATAGCTAATGCTGCGAGAGACATGTTAGAATCCTTCGGCGTGTGGGCTCTATCCCAAAACTCTAGCATGGTAGGAGGTCTGCCCAATCTATCCCACATGGCCTAATAAATACATGAAAATAACATTTAATAATTATGATAATGACAATCGAATAACTAAAGAACTAAATTACGATACTTACCGACTTCACCTCCTCAAATGGTTGTGAGCTGATAAGTAGGTTTTATACTTGCTTATCCGGTATCTATTACTTGAATTATTTGCTTAATCTCATATTTCTTAGTTACTTTTCATATATTTTATATTATTTTATATGCTATGACATAACATTGGCATGAAGAAGCAAGGGAAAGCAATTCGGATATCTTTTGGACCAAAATACGCAAGCGAATGCAAGAAGGGAAGATTGAAGGACTTTTGACACAAAGTTAGATGTATGGTCTTGGCTTGGAACTTGGATTTTAGTGTAGATCTACTTCTTAGCTTTCCGAAACATCTTGAATCATCCCAATCGGAGCTTAGATGCGAAAGTTATGGCCTTTTTATCAACACAGATCAAAGTTAAGACTTGTCGTGCTTGCCATTTACACAATATCTACTACAAGCTCGATTTTCACCTTGTTTCATCCTGAATCTGTCAATGGTTAAAGAATAAAAGTTGTAGATCTCGTCAATATCTTCGATTTGATAGGTGGCAGGCCCCGTAACTCCTAGCGGATCAAAAGTTATGCCTGTTTTACCAAAGGACGTCGCAACAGAAAACAGAGTAGCGCGGACCGCGCTAGGCCACCAGATTTTCTGACCCTGTAGCGCAGGCCGCGCCCAGAATGGCTTGGGGACAGCGCGGGGCATGCTAGGCAGCGAGAACACAGCTGATTTGGGTTATTTGATGTCCAATTTGAGCTAGAATAGGATTCTGAGTTGCCTAACTTGCTAGGGTGTCCATTAGAACTCTAAATACTTGAGTTTAACTTGGATTGGGAGGCTAGTTCTAAGACTCCATTAAATCCCTCTTGGGATTGATTTCTATTAACTTATTCTTTACTTTCTTTCTTAGATTAGGAACCCTAGATTAGATTAGAATTGAAGATTGAAGCTATTGATTATCATTGGAGAATCAAATTGGAAGCGAGAGAATGCAAATTTATTTATCTCAATTCTAATTTCTTTTCTTATCTATTTGTATCTTTTTAATGCTTAATCAATTGTGGATGATGGATTCTAGTTGAAGTATGAATTAAACTCTAGTTTGAGATTACTATGGATCTTATTGTGTAGTTTACTTTGATATGCTTCTTTGTTAGTCTTATTAGCTATATTTGGATTGTCTATTATGATTTGTTTTTAACTGCTTAATTGCCTAGCTAACAATTACTGTGATAATCTATATGAACTCGAGAGATGAAGTACATATTTAGATCTGATCATGATAGCATGTGTTTGTGATTTCTGCATAGATGGAATACATGATTCGTGTTTAGGATAGAGATATACCTTTACGCCATATGTAGTCTAATAAGAACTTGAACTTAAACCCTTTTTAATTGTAATTCACATAGAGATATAGTAGGTTAGTTAATTAGGGTGTTCAAATTGATTCTATCATCTATGGATTTGATTTGATATGAGTATGGTGCATTAAGAGATGGGCATACTTTACTTTCGTGTTCTTGATTAACAATTCAATATAAATAATTTGACTTAATAGGAAGTGTGTTGATTTAAATGAAACAATAAGTGAAGTTGTAATCTCAAGTTTTCAATATCTTGTTTCATTCTAGGGATAGTTAGTAATAGTTTATTTAATTATTTTAAATTAAATTATTAAATCATTTGTTTAAATAAGATTAAATTGGTCATAGGTTAGTAATTGGTAATTCTTATTAAATAATTCTATGTGGGAACGATACTCAACTTATCATTTTATTACTTGTTGACCATGTATACTTGCGTGTTGTGCGTAATTCGATTTTACCCAACATGAGCCAATAGTGTGTACGACTCGGAGCTGGCCACGATTCTTTTTTACCTGCTCGGACTTTTTCTTGAAGTCATCAGCATCCCAGTGTACACACATAGTCGCCCATACTGCATCGGAGACTATGCGAGGCTGATGATCGCGTATGGTAGTCACAGGCTGCTCAATAACTGCCCTGGCAGCCCGCTGTTTCATCTTGTATAGCGAACTAGAATTGTTCTTTCCGATATGTGCAGTAATAACATTGTCGTCGGCTGTCTGTGAGACAGTCTCCTCATATCTAAAATAAATCTATACAAATAATGTTAAAATATTAGAAATTGATGATAATACCTAGAATCTTACTTAATTTAAGTTATGTAATTCGACTTACATGGAACTCTCGCAGCACAGTAGTCATATAGCGTGCATCATACTGCGAAAACTGAATGAATCGCATACATCCTGTAGGCAGGTGTGTCAAGCAAATGGCGTGTAGCGTATGCTTAATGAACGGGTTCAGGATACTGCAATAATTCAAAATATGTGTTACTTTAATTCATGCAATCATAAAAAGTAATTTATATTATTGAGTAATATAATAGTTGACACGTACTGCGCCGAGTCGACATCAATTATAGCAACCTCTGGCTGGGCCGGCGAACGGCTAAATAAATCGAGGTTAGTCCTTCGCTGACGTCGACGAACAGTATCTGTAAGTTTATATAGTATTTCATTATGCGTTAAATAAAATTGGCATAATAAATTAAATTACAAAAAAGATGGAAACTTACTAGATGATGACGACGTCCCGCCTTGGGAGCCGTCGCCAGGTCCTGTACGACCACTCCGCGGCGACCTCCACCGCTGTTTCTAGCCATAATTGTGCTACTATAATTAAAAAGAATGAGAACATTAATTTCTACTAAAATTATCTTGATCCCAATATTTTTTTTTATTAGTGAATTATACAAAAAAAAAAATAAGTTGAAAGTTCGGTCAAGGCGTCAACAATTTTTCTTGGTAGCATCTTTCATCGATTTTCCAGATCATGTTTGTACACTTAACACATGGGCATCTCATCTTTCCGTCCGTATCATCAACATGTTCTATTGCTTTGTTTATAAAATTGCAAACCCCATCACGGTACGCATCAACTAATCCCCTTCCATTTACCCGTATCCTACGGTACGTCCAACTTCGGTCGACTGACATCTTTAATTGAAAATAAAACGGTTGTAAGGGAATATTCATGTATGTCGTCCATGCATGAATTATATTTTCCTAGTATATATCTCCACTCTACAAGGGTTAGGCTTCTATCCCGTTCCTGGATGCGTCTCCTCACTAGTGCCAATCTTGAGTACGTTTCTTCTGTTTTAAGAAAATTTCAGCAGCACCTCCCTATGGTCTCCAAGTACACGCAATAGACCAAGACAACTTAGTCTAAGTATGCACTCGGAGAACATGTAGAGATAACCCGCTGAGAAATCCTCAAAACAAAAAAAATACCTTGTGAATTGGCACCGCCCTAAGTGAGAGACATAATATCTAGTAACAGTCCCAAACTGGGGACTATTCGACATTCACTCCGTAACAGTCCCAAACTGGGGACTATTCGACATTCACTCCTACTGAGTGAATGTCAAACGGTTTCTAAGATTCTATTAATACTACATGCATGCACATGAAGGATATATGCAGTTTACTGTAATTGCAGAAAACTAAGCAAATGCTACTTAGTTTATTTTTTCAATGATATAAACTAAGTAAGTGTTATTTAGTTTATGAGGAATAATGAATATTGAAGAGAGTATTATTGAGTTTATTGAAGATTGTGGCAAACTAAGCTAGTGTTACTTAGTTTACAAAAGTTTCTAATAAGTATACTACATATTTAGTTTACTTTTGAAGTAGATCACTAAGCAAATACTACTTGCTTTAGTAAAGGTTATATGTATTTACATGTGTCAAACATATTCATATATAATTTAGTAGTGGAACACTAAGCAAATACAACTTAGTATTTGTTTTATTTTTATTCATTTAATTTTGTTTTATTTTTATTATTAAGTTTAATTTTTAAATTTTTTTTTATTTTTAGGCACCGTAAAATTTTTATTTTATTTTACTTTATTTTATTAATTTATTTTTAATTTTTTATTAAAATTAATTTAATTTAATAAATTTGTTTTATTTTATTTTATTTTATTTCTTTTGTATTATATTTTATTTTAGTAAATTTAATTTCATCTATTTATTAAATTATATTTATTTCATTTATTAAATTTTATTTTATTATAATTTTATTTTAAAATATATATTATTATATTAAATATAATTTTATTTACTTATTTTGTTTTATTTTTAGACACCGTAAAATTTTTATTTGAGTTTATTTAATTTTATTTATTTATTTTATTTATTTTATTTAATTATTAATTAATTTAATTATTAATTTTTTTATTAAAATTAATTTAATTTAATTGAATAAATTTATTTTATTTTATTTATTTTGTATTATATTTTATTTTAGTAAATTTATTTTAATCTATTTATTAAATTATATTTATTTCATTTATTAAACTTTATTTTATTCTAAATTATATATTATTATATTAAATATAAAAATTTTAATTTTTTTTAAATTAAGTTGATTAAATTAATTGATATTTGAAGTATAAATTATTTGATTTGATTTGATTTTATTAGTCGGAAACTAATTAAGTAAATGCTACTTAATTAGTGAATTCTAGTATTAAAAAATTAAGTAATATATATAAATAGTTAGTAGAGGCCACAAATTTTGCATCTTAAGAATTCTGACAAAATTTTCGTTATAAAAAAAATTCACATTCACTTTGTATTTTTTTTATAAAAAAAAATTCACATTCACGTTGTATGTTTTTTTCATACTCTGGGTAATCTCTTCAACCCAATTTCAAATTCACGTTGTTTATATTTTTTTTTATAAAAAAAATGGCTTTCAAGTCTCTGTATTTGAAAAAGAGTAATGATTATGTGTTTATATATGACAATATGTTATCATAACATGTTTTTACCATATATTGTATGCTTTCATAGCATCAGTTTCATAAAAATATGTCGTACATAGTTTCTTCAAAGTTACTGAGTATAAGTTTCATATGTATGGCCCTTATGGGAATCTGTATGCTACGATTAGTTGTTTAACTTGAAATTTAACGGTAGATTATGTTATCACATGTCAAAACGAAGAAAATAAAATTTGATTGGGCAGATTCGGTGTTATAACAAACCCGTAATGCCAATTTTTCTATTTCATGTTCAATATTTTCCAAATCACCAAGAACACTGAAATTACATGAATTGATTCAAGTAATTGTATGTTTTAACTTGTTAAAATCATGCTAGGAAGGTTGAGTAATGATTATGTGTGTATTATAATGTCTGGGTATGTAAATTCATGTATGAATAAAGAAATTGGTAGATTTTGGCTTGTTCTATTTTTTTCGCGAACTGCAGAATCAAGGTCTGCGTCGTAGCGTGGCCGTGCCTCTTTAAAGAGCAAATGTAGCGCGCCCGCGCCGTGCAATGCGCCCGCGCCACTTCAAAGAACAAAGGTAGCGCGCCCGCGCCCTACCTGCAGAACTTCAGAAATTTTTCTAAGTGTTCAAGTTTTGAAAATGTGTTTTTAAAACCTAATGTAATGAACATGAAGACATGTCAAGCATATAATAATATGTTAGTTAACTTACGTTATGTGATTAATTAATAAGACTTAAAAGTCCAATAACATATTCAAAGACTAATGTTGGGATTCGACAGGTATATCGAATTATTGATTAATGGATATTGTGAATGTATTGATATGTAGGATTTAATAAAGAACGTGAATTAATCGTAGCTTGTGCAAGAGGCAAGTTTCTAAACCTTACTTTTATATTGAACAAATATGCTATTTCTAAATTATTGTTGTTAAGCCAGTTCCTTAAATTCTAAATTACTCATTGATCAAGTCTTAGAATTGTATTTTATATCGAGTAAGCTCTTGTTCTTAATTGTTCAAGTTAAAGACTTTAAATTAAATGCTATAATTCTTTTAAAGCATGAATTCAGTCATACAATACTTATTCGATTGTATACTATTGTTCAATTTTATTCAATTGAATATCAATTATTATTGAACCATTTAAGACTAGCGAACCCTTATTGATTCAACTAGTCCATAGTTGATGAACGTTCTAAATTTTAGAACCCTTGTTGAATTTATCCAAACCAAACTTCCTTTGGTGTGGACTCTAATGTCAAACTGAGAAGAATAACCCTGTATAGGGGATTACTTATGCTTTAGCATTACGATATTGTGCATAGTATGGTACTAAAGGTTGATTCCCTAAGTACGAGTAGAAGAATCCATAGTCTTATGACTGTTAAAGGTTTCAAGTATAACCCTTGATAACCTAGGACATAGTTCAAGGTCTTATGATCCTCAGAAGTTCTTTTGATTCTTGTTATTCATTCTTAATTTAAAAGTTGAGTTTCTTATTCCAGGAGTCTTTGATTCACTCACATGTTATTATATTGTTGTTACATTATTATACTTGTGGGTAATCGTGCTCACTCTTGCGTAATAATAACATTGTAGTTAAGAACGAAAGGTCCGACGAGCCTTCTACTAGCAAAGGCAAGGGCAAGATTAACAAGTGATGAAGACTTGTTGTTTATGTGATTATGTATTTATGTTTTAGACTTATGTTAATGTTGTGTAAGACTATTAATTGTTTATATTTTCGCATTTAAGATTTAAAGTTAGTATGACCTGGGATTGATGTATTTATTCCAGATGATGTAACTCCGTACGGAGAGGATTTATTTCTATCTATTTATGCTTTCAATTATTATAGGTTGATAGACATATGATGGTTGTGTAGTGAACACCAAATCATGTGAGAATTGAAGTACCCGGATTTGGGGGTGTCACGGGTTGGTATAAAAGCTGTCGGTTATGAACCTTAGGTGGGGGAACAACCTTAGGTAGTAGCCTTATAGGAGATTGAGAACATAGTGGTGGTAAACTCTTATCGAGTTCTAAGAAATGAATTCCTTAATTCATTGAAGATAATAAAAGAATTTATGTGCTTATGTGATAAACTTATGTGCTCGTGAGTATTGATTAGTAACTAAAACTTAAAACTGTGTTGTCATGATGTCGGATGTTGGAGGATCTAGTAGAGCTGGGGAGGATGAACCCCGAGTACCTATAGAGGAGGAACCCCGAGACATTCATGTTGTCAGGGAGCAGTTGGTACAGAGAGAGCCATCTCCGTTGATCACTGTTGTTGGTCAGGAGCATGAGCCTGAGTCTGATCCAGAGGAGGATCCTGAGAAAGAAGAGGAAGAAGATGAGTTCCCACTGAACTCTATCAGTGCCGAGATGTACGATGATCTATATGACCGTAACATAGAGTTAAGTGATACTGTTCAGGAGCTGAATGAGCGGATGGTTATTCAACAGCTTACCATCGAGCAGAGGGATAAGGAGGTAGTCACTCTTCGCACACACCTAGGAAACTTAGAGTGGGATTTGGTTCACGAAAAGGATCAAACCGAGGAGAAGTCCGAGAAAATTGAGAAGTTGAAGAATGAACTGAAGGAGAACTCAGCAAGGCTAACCATAGGAGAGGAGGCCTGGGTAAGGGAATCACGTCGTGCTGATCTTGCAGAAAAGGATTATCGTGCGAAGAAGGCTAAGCTTGGGGAGACATAATCTTTACTTCTTAATGCAATGGATGAGGCCCAAGATCGAGTTATGAGATACCCAATTCAGTTCGAAGAACTACCATTGTACATGGTAGATCGTAGGACGATGTCCCGCATTATGGAAGAAGAGTGTAGCAAGGCTATTCAACGCCTTAACAGGCAGTGATAGGAATAGTTTAATTATGTGAAAACCTATCTAGTAGTTAAAAATGTAAATTCTGATGTGTTTATAAATAAAGGAATATTTTAATATTTTAAATCCTGTAGATTCTTTATCTCGGGATAGTTGATGTAAATAGCAGTGATGCTATCGTAATTTGTTAAAACTTTTGATTAAATAAATATATCAAGTTGTTTGAGAAAATGTGTTAAGCGATTATGTTAAATTATTTGAGTTAAGACTTAAATATTTAGAGAATGGGATAAAGATCTAATAAGCATATATTTTACATAAATATGCCATAGAGAAGAAGACCAAACTGTCAACTAGCTCAGGAAGAATCGATGAACAACAACAACAACGCCAATGCTAACCCCGTTCAGCAATTGGTGAACTTATTAGCTGGAGTAATTAATAATCAACCTCAAGCTCCACCTAATACGTCGTTCAAGGACTTCAAGGCGGTGGGACCGCTAGAGTTTAAAGGCTCCATGAACCCAATTGAAGCTCAAACTTGGGTTATGGAGATGGAGAAAGTTTTTGATGTCGCCAGAGTTAGAGAGGACCAGAAAACCGTCTATGCAACGTTCATGTTAAAGTCAGAGGCCAGTTATTGGTGGCAAGCAAATAAGGTCCGTGGAGGAGAAGGTACGATCACTTGGGAGAGGTTTAAGGAGTTGTTCTTCAAAATGTACTTTCCGACAAGCTCGCATAACCAAATGGAGGTACAATTTCTGGAGTTGAAGCAAGGAAATATGTCCGTGCCAGATTATGCAGCAAGATTTAATGAGTTGGCTAGGTTCGCCACATATCAAGTGCACACAGATGAGAGAAAGGCAAGAAGGTTTGAACAGGGACTGAAGCCCTAGTTATATAGTAAAGTGTCAATGTTTAGTTGAAAACTTTTGCTGGAGTGTTGGAGAAGGTCATCGTCGCTGAAGGTGGAAGCGATGCGGTGACTAAGTATAACCAGGATAAGAAGAAGAAGAAGAGTAAAAATAAGGGAATTAATAAGGTCAGTGGAAGTAACACGGGAGGAAATAACAATCAGAAGAGAAGGTGGTCTGATAACTCGTCAACTGGAAATTAGCAAGGAGGTCAGAAGAAGAGAATCGAAGCATGCCTGACCTGCGGGAAAGCTCATCTGGGAGTTTGTATGAAGGGAAAATGGGTGTGCTACAATTGTGCTCAGGAAGACCACATAGCACTTAACTATCCTAATCAAAAGAAGGGCACCTGTTTCACTTGTGGCTCAAAGGACCATCTGGCAAGGGACTGTCCCAAAAAGGGATCCAGAGGAGCAGGATCAGGAGGGAACAAGGGAAATAGCAGTGGAAGTGCTTTAACTATCACGGGACCAACCGCAACCAACCGACCGACTACCAGGACATTTAACATAACAGTGCAGGATGCGATGCAGTCTCGTGATGTGGTGTCAGGTATCATTCCGATCAATAAAGTTAATACTTATGTATTATTTGATTCGGGTTCTACTTGTTCATTTATATCCGATGACTTTGCTAAGAACTTAGAATTGCCTAAGGATGAGTTAGAATACCCCATGAACATAGAAATTGCGAATAGAGAAGTGATCATTATTAAATACGTACACAAGAACTGTAGGGTGGATATTAAGGGAAATATTATGAACGTAGACCTTATTCCTATCAACCTTGGAGAATTTGACGTTATCTTAGGGATGGATTGGCTATTCAATTACGGGACTGTAATTGATTGCCAGAAGAAGCGTATTAACCTTATGACTCCGTCAAAGGTTATGTTTTATGGCAGCAAGTCACCTAGACAAGCGAGTTGTCTGACGATGATACAGGCCAGGAAGTTATTAAGATAAGGTTGTGTAGGATATTTAGCTTACATAGTCGACAGTCATAAAGGGAATCTGAAAGTTGAGGAGATACCAGTAGTGAGGGACTTCACAGACATATTTCAGGACGATTTGACAGGACTTCCGCCAGATAGAGAGGTTGAATTTGTGATTGATTTCGCACCAGGAACGGCTCCAATATCGAAGGCTCCATACCGAATGGCACCAGTAGAAATGAAAGAATTGATGGTACAATTACAAGAATTACTAGACAAGAAGTACATTCAACCGAGCGTATCACCGTGGGGAGCGCCGGTGTTATTTATGAAGAAGAAGGACGGGACGATGCGACTCTGCATCGACTATAGAGAACTGATTAAGGTCACGATTAAGAATAGATATCCATTACCGAGGATCGACAACCTGTTTGATCAATTGAAGGGAGCGAGATACTTTTCAAAGATAGACTTGAGGAGTGGTTATCATCAACTGAAGGTGAGGCCAGAGGATGTACCAAAGACAGCGTTCAGAACACGATATGGTCACTACGAATTTTTGGTAATATCGTTTGGTCTGATGAATGCTCCTATAACGTTCATGGACTTGATGAACAGGGTGTTTAAACCGTTTTTGAATAAATTCGTGGTGGTGTTCATTGATGACATTTTGGTATACTCAAAAACCTAGGAAGAACATGAAGAGCATTTGAAGGTAACGTTAGAAGCGTTGCGAAGGGAAAAGTTATATGTCAAGTTTTTGAAATGTGAATTTTGGATTGAGCGGGTACAATTTCTCGGACATGTGATTGATAAGGACGGAATTTCGGTAGATCCCTCCAAAGTTGAAGCTGTGATAAACTGGGATCAACCAAAGACGCCATCAGAAGTAAGAAGTTTTCTTGGATTGGCAAGTTGATATAGAAGATTCATTTAGGACTTTCCAAGATCGCGACTCCGTTGACGAATTTGAATAGGAAATCGATGAAATTCGTTTGGACGGAGAAGTGTGAGGAAAGTTTCCAAGAGCTTAAGAAGAGGTTGAGTTTGGCACCTGTGTTATCGCTTCCGGATGATACAGGAAATTTTGTTGTTTATAGTGATGCGTCGCATAAAGGACTTGGTTGTGTGCTTATACAAAATGACAGAGTCATTGCGTATGCGTCACGACAATTGAAGGACTATGAGAAGGGGTATCCGACCCACGACTTGGAGTTAGCCGCAGTAGTTTTTGCTTTGAAGATCTGGAGACACTATCTCTATGGGGAGAAGTGTGAAATATATACAGACCACAAGAGTCTGAAATATATTTTTACACAAAAGGACTTGAATATGCGTCAAAGAAGGTGGTTGGAGTTAATTAAGGACTATGATTGTGAGATTTTATAGCATCCGGGTAAGGCAAATATGGTTGCCGACGCCTTAAGTAGAAAGGGTCAGGAGAAATTGATGATATTGACCGCTTAGGAGGAAATAATTTCAGCGATGGAGAAGATGGAAATAGAAGTAAAGCAACCTATGGAGAGGGACGAGAAGTTATTCCAGATGCAATCTGGTACAACTTTGCTGGATAAAGTTAAGGAGGCTCAAATTCAGGACGAAGAATGTGAAAAAGTGAAAAAGAAGATATCTGAAGGAACTGAATTGAGATTCAAGATGGACAATAAAGGAATACTGAGATTTAAAAGTAGAATTTGGGTACCTTCAGTACCAAAGATTAAGGAAGATATTTTGAGCGAGGCTCATAGCTCACGATATTCGATTCACCCTGGTAGTACCAAGATGTACCAAGATCTTCGATAATATTTTTGGTGGCCAAATTTGAAACGAGATGTTGCAGAGTGTGTTGCCAAGTGTCTAACATGTCAGAAAGTGAAAGCAGAACATCAGATGCCAAGTGGGTTGCTACAACTGTTAGAAATTTCAGAATGGAAATGGGAACATATTACGATGGATTTCATGGTTGGCCTTCCGATAACTCAGAAAGGCTATGACGCAGTATGGGTTATCGTTGACCGACTGACAAAATCCGCACACTTTCTTTCAATCAGAATCAAATTTAACTTAGATCAGTTGGCAAAATTATATGTAAAAGAGATTATTTCGAGACACGGAGTCCCGGTGTCAATTATTTTCGATAGGGATCCGCGCTTTACATCAAACTTCTAGAAACGTCTCTAGGAATGCATGGGTAATCAGTTGAGAATGAGTACGGCATATTACCCTCAGACAGATGGGCAGAGTAAAAGAACGATTCAAACATTAGAAGATATGTTAAGAGCTTATATAATAGACTTTAAAGGAAATTGGGATGATCATCTACCGCTCGTAGAGTTCGGCTACAACAACAGTTATCACGCTAGTATTGGTATGCCGCCTTATGAAGCGTTGTACGGCAGAAAGTGCAGAACTCCGCTATATTGGGATGAAGTTGGCGAGAGACAATTACTAGGTTCAGAACTGGTACAGCAGACAACAGAGATAATCAAAGTGATCCGAACAAGACTTGTAGTAGCTCAAGATAGGCAGAAGAAATACGCCGATCCACACCATAAAAATGTTGAGTTTGAATCGGGTAGTTAAGTATTTTTGAAAGTCTCTCCCTAGAAAGAAAAGATCATATTCGGAAAGAAGGAAAAATTAAGCTCAAGGTTCATTGGACCATTCGAAGTACTGTGAAGGATTAGAGAAGTTGCGTATGAGGTAGTCTTACCTCCAGCACTCGAGAATGTCCACAACGTCTTCTATGTTTCAGTTTTACGACCCTACAAATCCGATTACAAGCATGTGATTGAATATGAATCCCTATAATTTGAAAAAGATTTATCTTACGAAGAAATTCCTGTTCAGATTGTCGATAGGAAAGAACACGTTCTCAAAAATAAAGTAATACCTACGTGGAAACTCGAATAGAATATGATGAAGAATTATCCTCATTTATTTACTTAATTTGTGTGTAAGCGATTCTGGGGACATAATCTTTGTAAGGGAGAGAATGTAACGGGACGAATTGATTGAGTCAGGATTCTGGGGACAGAATCCTTTTAAGGGGAGAAAGATGTGACGAACGAGATTTTGTTATTTAATTTGAATATTTATTGAATTAAATAAATATTTTTCGAGGATTTAATTATTGGATGTGTTATATTGATTAAATTAATGTGGCTAATTTTTATTATTCAAAGTATGTATTTAAGTGAGCTTATTGAATTAAATAAAGTATTTAATAAGCATAATGTTATTTTAATTAATTTAATAATTAATTAGAGATTTAATAAATTGACATAATTAATAAATGAGAAATTTAATTTTATAACTATGTGAATTAATGAGAAATTATTATATTTTATTTAAATTAAGTTAAATAAGATATTTGATTTATTGTCTAATTGGGTGTGACATTATTAAACTATATTATAAAAAATTAATTAAATTAAATGGGAAAACCTTCTAATAAGTTAGCCAAACAAGGCCCTAATGGAGGTTGGGAGCAGTTAACCCATGATTTGAGTAACTGACCACCATACTGCAGTTACCTAAGCGCATCAGCCTTATATTATTTTACGTATGCTATTTTGAAAGAAAGAAATTTAAGAGTTCAGAGAATTGAGAATTTGTTGAGGGAAATTATGAGTTGTGTGATTGAATAAGTATTTGAGAAAGGTTTCATCTCTACTAATCTACACTCTGGGTAATCTCTTCAACCCAATTTTAAATTCACGTTGTTAATATTTTTTTTATAAAAAAAATGGCTTTCAAGTCTCTGTAATTAAAAAAGAGTAATGATTATGTGTTTATATATGATAATATGTTATCATAACACGTTTTTACAAAATATTGTATGTTTTCATAGCATCAATTTCATAAAATATATGTCGTACATAGTTTCTTCAAAGTTACTGAGTATAAGTTTCATATGTATGGCCCTTATGGGAATCTGTATGCTACGATTAGTTGTTTAACTTGAAATTTAACGGCAGATTATGTTATCACATGTCAAAACGAAGAAAATAAACTTTGATTGGGTAGATTCGGTGTTTTAACAAACCCGTAATGCCAATTTTTCTATTTCATGTTCAATATTTTCAAAATCACCAAGAACACTGAAATTACATGAATTGATTCAAGTAATTGTATGTTTTAACCTGTTAAAATCATGCTAGGAAGGTTGAGTAATGATTATGTGTATATTATAATGTCTGGGTATGTTTAAATTCATGTATGAATAAAGAAATTGGTAGATTTTGGCTTGTTCAGTATTTTTCGCGAACTGCAAAATCAAAGTCTACGTCGTAGCACGGCCGCGCCTCTTTAAAGAGCAAATGTTGTGACGCCCCCAAAATTAGGTATACATCACCCATCTTGGGTCGTTAGATACATAGTACAAAATACAAATACAACTTACTAATACAAATGTCGTGTACAATACGACAAAACATAAACTGTGAGTTTGAATACAAATATTATCTTCTAGAGAGTATTCATACTCAAAAGAAGTCCTCATTACATTTATTAACACACCATTACATAGAATAGTGAGAACTACTAACTAATACTATCATCCGGACCATCACTCCGTTCCCCGACTTGCCCCAGCTACGTTCTCATTTCCTGAAGAGAACAGTGAAAGAAAGGGTGAGCTCAACTAGCCCAGTAAGAAATATTATGACTAAGATAATGCAGAATAAATTATCATTAGCCTTCAACAATGTTAAACTGATAAAATATAATAGACATCAAGTTTAACTGCAGCGGAACAAGCAATCCATTAAAAGAGTCAAGTAGAAAATAAATTCTACTATCTTTTATGATTTAAAAAATTTTTCAACACTGTGATCGCTGAGACTCAGCTTAATAAAATAATCCACATCATCGAATCACCCCTGCACTACGACCAAGGATATTCGTGTATTCAATAATAGTCATGATCATGCCAACAACTGTCCATCAATGCACTACGGGCCAATGATGACTTTTACCACATCATTTGTAACATTACGGTCATGATTATACCGAATAATCCCTGGTCATAATCATACCAAGTCCATCTATGCACTACATGCCACAGATGACTTTCAACATTTTATAAACATGAGGATGATGACAATGATATAAGAATTCAATAAAACAAGTTCAAGAATTAATTTATCCAAGAATTAACAACGTCCAAATTGTCAACATGATACTGCTTTGTGGAGTAAAATTCAAGAATACTTAGAAGAATATTTTCATGAAATGATACTGGATGAACCGCAATTATCAAGGATATTCCACAAATTTCATGGAGTATAGAAGTCAAAACTTAACCAACTGAGTATAATAAAGAATGGAATAACAAAAGAAATCACCATGCATGCGATAGACCGCACAGACATGTTATTCCAACAGAATAATAAATAATGGAACCAGGTCCGGCGTAAACGCACAGACAGGATATTCCAACAGAATAATAAATAATGGAACCAGGTCCGGTGTAAAACACACAGACAGGATGTTCCAACAGAATAATAATAAAGACGGAACCAGGTCCGGTGTAAAACACACAGACAGGATGTTCCAACAGAATAATAGAAGAATGTCACCAAGTATAGGGTAGATCCACGTATACAGGTTATTCCAACAGAATAATAAGAAATGGAATAACAACAGTTCTCTTCATGAATAAGAAAGAATAACACCCCTTACCGTTTTAAAGAAGAGCTGAAATAAGGAAGTAGTTAAGTAGCAGAATACTCTTCTTCTCTCTCTCTATAGTTTTTCTCTCTAGAGTTCAGTGAATTCGTAAGAAACAATGAAGGAATGAGCTGCTATTTATAGAAAAATAGAATGCATAGTAACTAATCCATGAACGGTCCAGATTGATTACTTTAATCTGAGGGTCCATATTTAAAGAAAAATCTTTTAAATAAAATATAATATATTCTATTTATAGAATAACTTTAATAAAGTATTCTGTTTTATATAAAAAGATATTTTTGTTTTATTACGTTAATAATACGAATAAAACAAAACGTCATTATCGCTAAATAATTCATATTATTAACTGACAATAATTGAATCAAACTGAGTGACTTCTTACATAAGCATTAATAATCAATATCGTGTGCTACTATGCAACCACACGTATTACTGTACTTTTACTACCGAGTAGTTCAACAGTAACAATGGTAAAACTTTCGCCGTTATTTTTAATAAAATATTTTTGTCGTTTTCTCAATCCGACAATAATTCCATTTTAGGGTCCACCAATGATTGTGCCGTTGTACGAATATTCCCTGTTAAAATGAATATTCCCCGACCAATCGAATATTATATAACAACTTGCGTACTTTGCAAAATTTATAAATATTACCCACAACTATAACATTATATCAAATTAACTCAATAATATTCAAAAATGATATTTATAAAAAATTTATCTTTATTTATAAAAGTTGGGGTCTTACAAATGTAGCGCGCCTGCGCCGCTTCAGAGAACAAAGGTAGCACGCCCGCGCCTTACCTGCAGAACTTTAGAAATTTTTCTAAGTGTTTAAATTTTGAAAATGTGTATTTAAAACCTAATGTAATGAATGTGAAGACATGTCAAACATATAATAATATGTTAGTTAACTTACGTTATGTGATTAATTAATAAGACTTAAAAGTCCAATAACATATTCAAAGACTAATGTTGGGATTCGATAGGTGTATCGAACCATTGATTAATGGATATTGTGAATGTATTGATATGTAGGATTTAATAATGAACATGAATTAATCGTAACTTGTGCAAGAGGCAAGTTTCTAAACTTTACTTTTATATTGAACAAATATGCTATTTCTAAATTATTGTTGTTAAGCCAGTTCCTTAAATTCTAAATTACTCATTGATCAAGTCTTATAATTGTATTTTATATCGAGTAAGCTCTAGTTCTTAATTGTTCAAGTTCAAGACTTCATATTAAATGCTATAATTCTTTTAAAGCATGAATTCAGTCATACAATACTTATTCGATTGTATAATTTTGTTGAATTTTATTCAATTGAATATCAATTATTGTTTATTTAAGACTAGCGAACCCTTATTGATTCGACTAGTCCATAGTTGATGAACGTTCTAAATTTCAGAACTCTTGTTGAATTTATCCAAACCAAACTTCCTTTGGTGCGGACTCTAATGTCAAACTGAGAAGAATAACCCTGTATAGGGGATTACTTATGCTTTAGCATTAAGATATTGTGCACAGTATGGTACTAAGGGCTGATCTCCCTAAGTACGAGTAGAAGAGTCCATAGTCTTATGACTGTTAAAGGTTTCAAGTATAACCCTTGATAACCTAAGATATAGTTCAAGGTCTTATGACCCTTAAAAGTTCTTTTGATTCTTGTTATTCATTCTTGATTCAAAAGTTGAGTTTCTTATTCCAGGAGTCTTTGATTCACTCACATGTTATTATATTATTGTTACATTATTATACTTGTGGGCAATTGTGCTCACTCTTGCGTAATAATAACACTGCTGTTAAGAACGAAAGGTCCGACGAGACTTCTACTAGCAAAGGCAATGGCAAGATTAACAAGTGATGAAAACTTGTTTTTTATGTGATTATGTATTTATGTTTCAGACTTATGTTAATGTTGTGTAAGACTATTAATTGTTTATATTTCCGCATATCATATTTAAGGTTAGTATGACCTGGGATTGATGTATTTATTTCAGATGATGTAACTCCTTATGGAGAGGATTTATTTTTATTTATTTATGCTTTCATTTATTATGGGTAGATAGACATATGATGGTTGTGTAGTGAACAGCAAATCACGTGGGAATTGAAGTATCCGGATTTGGGGGTGTCACAACAACTGTCGATGACGATCAGGACTGAGTAGGTGGTTGCTGTGGAGGCAGTGGGGGGGACCGATGGGAGTGGGTGGGGGTGTTCTGGGATATGGGGTACCCAGACAGGGGTGGGGGGACCGGGGGATAGGGGTGGGGGTACCGGGGGAAGGGTGGGGGAATCGAGGGAGGGGGTTTGGAGTGGGGGGTACTGGGATAGGGGGTAGAGGGATCGGGGGAGAGGGGTGGGGGTACCAGGGGTGGGGTGGGGGAAGTGGGGGGAGCGGGGGGATGGGGTTGGGAGTGTAGGGTACTGGGGGTGGGGACTGCTGAATGAGAGAGAGTGTGTGTGATTGAAACGGAAGAGAGAGAGAGAGATATGAAAATAAGAGGCGCTAGAGAAGAAGAAGAGAAATAGGTTTTAAGATTTATTTTTGACGGAATTTCCGTCGGACTTAATTCTCTCGGAAATAACTTAATACTGACGAATATTCCCTCGGAAATAACCCTAGTTATGTCAAGGTTATATTTTGTGCTGGTGGGAATCTTGGCGCGACTGATGGAGTTCTGCTTTCAACGGAATTCTGTCAGAAATATACTAATTTCGAGGGAAGTAAGGTCGACAAATTATTCTCTCGGAAATAACTTAAACGCGACAGAATAGAGTCAGTCGGAAATACTTTTGTCAGAAATAGTCTTTTTTCTTATAGTGTAGCATCATGATGAGGGCGCTTTGCCAACGACTTTAAGATAAGTGTCGTCCCATTTAGCATTCACCTAATTATAGAATTACCTACTGGCCCACAGAAGAATCTATAGGGGACATCACCTCAGAATCAGTAGTAGCAGATGCTCTCGTCCTAGAGCGAGTAACTCTCATTTCCTCAACAACAGAGGATCTCTAGGGAAGAGCTAGAGGAGGTATCCGAGACGAAGCTCGTGGTGGAAGGCTCCTAGAAGTAGTAGGGGCATGTACGGGAGGAACATCTGGAGCACTCCGAGGATGATTATATGCTGACATAAGAGGAGGAGACTTAGGCATTAAAGTCGCACACTGAATAAGCTTACTATTGGCTGGTTAACACTCTGAACGAACATTGGTTTTAGGAGAGCATATTATTTTTGTAAGACCCAGACTTTTTATGAATAAAGATTTAATTTTCTCTAAATATTATTTTGAATAGTAAGGTGTTGATTTGATATAATGCTATGGTTATGGGTGATATGTGAAAATTTTATAAAGTAAGCAAGTTGTCATAAAATATTCATTTGCTCGGGAAATATTCTTTTTATCGGGAAATATTCGTACGACGGTGCAATCATTGGTGGACCACATAACGGAATAACTGTCGGATATAGAAAGCGACAGAAATGATCTTTTTATAAAAAATTATAGCAAAACTTTTACCGTTAACTGTTAAAATACCCGGTGATAAAAATACAGTAATACGCGTTGTTGCACAGTAGCATACGATATTGCATAGTATCTCTGATTATTGATTCTTACGTAAGAAATCACTTGGTATTCAATAATTGCCACAGTAGTTGCTGCATAGTATCTTATATCATTGATTCAATAATTGTTACAGTAACATCTTCACAATATTTTATATTATATGAATAATATTATTAGTTAACATTATTGGCAATGTCTAGAAAGTTCTGTCGAGAAAAGGAGTTAGGTTATATAATTGTGCGCCAATAAGGATAAATCCTTATCGAAAAGCCCCTTCTTTCCTGTGAATGATCTGGTTGTCAATATTGTGAGCTTATAGTATTAATTGTGAATAATTATTATGTGGTGGAAATTGGTTCAATTTTGATATAAATGAAGGAATTTTTGATGAAACATTTGTTGAAAGTTTGGCATATTATTTTCTTCGATAAAATATTCATTCAAACATATTATTATAATATATTATTTAAATAGAAATATTATAATAATATATATAATTTCCTTGCATGTGAATAAATGGAGTGGAGGTTAACAACTTGAATTGGAATTCTCTTCTTTTCCAAATTTGTTGTGTAAACATTTCCAGCATAGTTTTTTTTTTCTTTCTTCTTTTTTTCTAATTGGTGGGTGGTAAGACTTCCTGTAAATCATTGTTGTTTTTCAAATTAGTGGGCCCTTAACCATTGGAAAATGAGAGGTTAGGCAGAGAAAGAAAGAAAGTTGGGTAAAGGAAAGTTAGGCAGGGAGTTAGGCAGCCTTGTTTAATTTTTCCTCCGAATTGCACTATAAAGGGGGGGGTTACCCTCCATCCTAAACACACCAAAAATTACACGCTTTCCTACTGCAATATTGTGAGTATTTCTTTTTGAGTATAAAAATACTTTGAGTGTGGCTTTTAGTGCAAGATTTTCTCAGTATAATATCCGTTATATCAAGTCAGATCTAGTTTCTACTACGGTAAAGGATGTTATTTTCTTTCAATACTCGTAAGGGATATCATTTTCTTTCATACTTCATATTATGTAAGTGATATTATTTCATTTCATATTCTTAAATTTAAACTTACTATGGTAAGTGTTGCTTCTATAATTCCTGAAATGATTAGAAATTTCTTGAGGTTTGTGCTTCATCTAATATAATTTCACTTGAATATTGGTCTGAACTTTCTTATTAAATTTTAATCTTTTCATATTGGGGTACTATTCATCCGAGGTACTATTCATGGGTACTACTCATACGGTACTATTCATAAGTATTATTCACGATGAAATTTATTTTCTTTGTCCAAATTATCTTCTTAAATATCATTCTTGAATTTTATCCTACAATTAGTTATCATGTTGATAATTTAGACATTCTTAAACTCTGGATAAATTGAATTATAAATCTCTAATATTTATCCTTAATCTCACTTGATTGATTCTTTATATTATTGTCATCATCCTCATGCTTATATTGTGTTGAAAGTCATCTTTGGCGCGTAGTGCAAAGATGGATTGTTGATTGATATGATTATGACCAGGAATTTTGTATTGGTATAATCATGACCTTTAATGTTAGAGATAAAGGTTTGTGGTGAAAGTCCTCTTTAGCCCATAGTGTACAGATGAACAAGAGTTTGGCATGATCATGACCACTGGTGATGCAAATGATTATCTTTGGCACGTAGTGCATAGATAATTCGTTGATTGAAAATAATTATTGATTGGTGTTACATGGATAAAATATTGATGATAGACTTTTAAATCATAGAATATAGTAGGCATCATGCTCTACTTGACTCTTCTAATGGATTGTTATTTCCGCTGCAGTTGTTGATCTAAAATGTGTTGTCAATTGTATTCTATCAGATATTTTCCTGTTGAGAACTACGAATAATTTGTTCTACATTATCTTAGTTATAATATTCTTTATCGGGCTAGTTGAGCTCACCCTTTTCCTTTATTCGTTGCTCTAATGTCTCGTTACATATACTAAACTTGCTCGTTAGCGCTTGACTATTAAAAAGGTTAGGGGGCTGAGAAGATGTTGATTGCTGTTTGCTGTCTACTTCGCGAGCCTTCACTACCCAGTTCTATAACTTCCCTTCTTTCGCCTGTCCATGAGGCTGTAAAAAGAGAGAAAGGGGTGGCTATCTAGCAAGAGTTGTTTCAGTTGTATGCCATGAGATCCCTATGGACAAGGGGACAAGTGAATCATAGTTTTTGGGCGCAAACAGTAGATAGAAAGGATAGAGAAACTTCTTGATGATGGAAAGAATAGGAAATTCAGACTCCATCTTGGATGCGAAGACTTTGACCCGGGTGACTGAGGGCTATGATTGAAGTTCCGAAAGTAGTCTTCGTCGAAGTGGAATCTTGTTTGCTCTAAAAAGCAATCCGTATGATGAACTGAATCTCCCATTGAATTACCCCAAGGTTGGTAAGGAAAAAGAAGGATGACAGTTGCAAATAGACTTCACTATAGGGATAACTTATGCTACCAAATCCGTTTATATTGCTGAAAGACCGTCTGCTACCACTTCATTGGCTGGGAGAGCGAAGTAGGCTTAGATTAGAAGGAGGGGGACTGCGAACGTCCGTCCCATGAACCACCAGGGAACCTTGAATTCCTCCCGGGCTGGGCTCTCGCAAGTCTGGGGTCCGATCAGAACAACCAGCGATCGGTTTACGGAACAAGGAGTTAAGTAAGGGCCAGGAGATTGATGAAAGAACTGTCAGTGTTATGTTCAACTCCGCGGTTGGAAGGATTGCTTTCTGCCGTCTATCTTTCCCGTCTATCTCTTCTCTTAGTAAAATAGGTTAAAGTCAAATTTTGGCTTGCTACAAGTTGGGCTTCCTAGCATTAGGAACGAAGGAGGTGCAAGATTTTGCTGATGTAAGGTTAGAGGATTCCTCATTTTGACTATCTTTGCTTGCATCAGAAACATCACCAGCTCCTTGATGTCTTTCAATATGCTCAGTCCGTTTAAATAAAATTATCCAAACTTGATTGAATGACATTGACCCTATTCTGTAGATCCTTTAGGTACTTTGTCAGATTACCAAGGTTAGTACATAAATGGATAAGAGTTAGGTTAGTCTAGTTCAGTTGTGATATTAGCTATGACATTAGGTGAATCAGACACAATAGAGGGAATTGTACTATAATTGATGCTGCTACTTAGGCTACTGTTATTCATAGTTTATTGTCAACTTCAATGATAGAAAAAAGATAAGAAGGGAGGATTGAACCAAGATGCATCTTTAATAGGATAAAGAGAATCTATATTAAGGGATTTTATTATGTCGAAAGGGCGACGTCAAGCCCTTACCCAGGCAAAAAAGAAAAAACATAAGGCGATTCAAGATGAGAAAAGCAAGAGAAACTAACTTATTAGCTTACATTCTTCATTTGGATGATGTTGTGGTTCCTATTGTTGACTCTGAGCTCTTGGTAGATAAAGCGAGCTCTTTGGTAGCTGTTTTAGCTCTTCTGAATATGCTTTTTGCGGTTCTCAAGAGGCGAGAATGTAGCTAAAACTAGTCAGAGAGTGGAGTAATGGTCCAAGATGGTTATTATAGTAGTCCTCACTATTTTATAAAATAGTGTGACAATAATTATAATGAGGACTTTATTTGAGTTTGGATATTGTCTACGAGACAATATTTGTATTGAAACTCACAACTTATGTTTTGTCGTATTTTATATGACAATTAATAGTCGTATAAATGAAGTTTGTATTTAAATTTTGTACCATATATTTGGTGACTCAGAATGGGTTGTGTGGACCTATTTTGGGGGCGTCACAGTTGGTATCAAAGCTTAGGGAAATGATCTTTGGTGGAGATCTAGGATTAGAACTGGGAGGGAGGGGAGAGACGAGTAAATTCTTCGCTAGTGTATCCTACCTAAGCTTATTTGTTATTTAATTGGTCGGTCAGAATATAGGGATAATATGTGGCATGTCAATTTCTTTAATTAACCCTTGCTTTGTGGCAATATTTAAGAATGACATCTAAAAATTTTGAGATAAGCAATGGAGCACATGAGACCATTAAGACACCGCCTATTCAATAACCAGGATAATGTGTATCAGAAAGGCAATAATCCTCATGTTAACAACAACACCAACTAAATGATGAATGATATGATATTTAGGAGCTTTCTACAATTCATGCAACACCAAACAAAAGAAACTCCTGTCCAAAATATAGGTGGAAACAATGGTAACTCACGGCTGGTCACTGCTAAGTAATTCAAAGAGTTGGAATCGCCGAAGTTTTTAGGAAAGCCAGAGCCACTCAAGGCAGAAACTTGGATTAAGCAGATCACCAAAATATTTGATGTCCTGAAATGCACAGAGGAGCAAAAGGTTCCCTTCGGCACCTTTATGTTAAGTGGAGAGGCAGATTACTGGTGGGAATTTGTTAAACGTACTCATATTTTTGCACTTAAGATGTCTTGGGAGAAGTTTCAGGAATTGTTCAACAACAATATTTTCCAGAAAGTATTGGTCATATGAAGGAGGTGGAATTCATCAAACTAGAACAGAACAATATGACTGTATCATAATACGAGGCTAAGTTTGCATAATTATCCCGGTTTGCATCCCATTTTGTGGATAATGAGGAATAGATGACATGAATGTTTTTGAGAGGTTTAAAACCTGAAATTCGTCAATACCTCATTTCTCATAAACTTTATTTGTATTCAGATGTTATGAATAGGGCTCAATTATTGGAGCAAGATAATGAGACAGTTCAACCAAAAGATAACAACCGATAACACGATAATAGTCGTACCAGTGGCAACAGTCATCAGAGCAGTGATAACCAACGTGGAGGAAATTATCATGCCAGAAATGGTAACCACTTAGGTGATAATCATGGCCTAGATAATAGGAGAGGTGAACCAAGTGGAAATAACTTTAAAAAGAGAAGATTCAACAAGGACAATGGAAAGATATCGGCAGCAGCACCAACACCCGTTTCTAGGGAAGGAGAACGACTACCTGTTAGATATTACAGATGAGGAGAGGAGGGACACATCAGTCTAAACTATACACAGCCTTCCAAGGTGTACATGTAAAGTAGCACCAATATGAAATCAATATAGTAAGGACATCACGATCTTTTTGGATACGAAGATCCCTACATAGCTTAATATAATGCAATATACCAGCATTCTCTATTATATCCACGTAATCGGAATTTTCTAGCCTCTCGTCGGTCAAATATTGCCATCCCTAAAGGCGAATGGATGAGTTGGACAAGAAACAAATAGGACTGAAAGGGTACTATTGTTTCTCTATGCACATGTGGGGAATGCGAGTAGAACATGTGAAGCTGTTCAAAAATTTTGCAAGGCACAACATACAGAAACAAGCCCCCTGTATCTGGCGGAGGAAAAGCTGCACGGTCATAAGTCTTTGCTCACTCCCAGAAAATGACAAAAGGCCCATAAATGGGAGTTTTCCCCACTCACTGATGAAGCGAATCTCCTTGGTGGTTTTTGGGTATGTGGAACGTTCTATGGAATGGGTCTACAAACAAGAAAAACTTAGCATGAGAATTCTAAAGAGCAAGAAAAGAATATAAAAAAGCATTTGAACTTAAGTGTTTACCATGGCAGGGAAGAAAGTCTGAGACTCAAACTTAAGAACACCTAAAAAGAAGAAGAAATAAAGTCAGCAAAAGATGGAAATCCCAATTATACAAGAAATAATTTTCGAAAAAAACTTTGGACAGTCCAAACACATGCTTCCAAAACCTATTTTGGACTTTTAACGGTGTCCGTCATGGCCAAAAGGTGATAAGATTTGGAGGGCCTATCGTAAGTTTTGATTTGATATATTATGGGCCTTATAACTCCAAACGGATCAAAATTTATGGTTAAAACAACAACCACACTTCCCAGACTTAGTTTTTCCTTCATTTCCTTATCTGCGCTGTATTATTTGGCCACCCTAAGGCTCGGTCTCCTAAGGTTCATCCCACTAGGGTTCGTCCACCTAGGGTGGTCCCACAAAAGAGCATTATTTATTTCGTAGTTCGTTGTTTGATCGTTGGAGCAAAATGTTGCTTTAACTCGCAAAAACATTAATCTTTCTCTTTAATCCGAGGGGAAAAAATCAAGATATGATCAAGCTAATATGGCTCGAAAAACAAAAGAAATATTAGAGTTGCCTAAAAGAAGAAGCAAGAAAGAGCACAAATAAAAGAAACCGTTCGAATAAAAGAATAAAAGAAGAACGAGAAAATGTAAAGGATGAAGACCAAGCCCATAGGTTCGCCTCCCCCCTATAGGGTTCAACTCCTAGGGTTCGACCACCTAGGGAGTTTTCTCCTCGTACCTTTAATTTTGCCTTGCTCGACGAATCAACCGCTTAGAATGAATGCTTTTTTGTCGCGAAAAATTATAGCATTTTCTTTGAGAATATCTGAAGAAAAAGCCAAAATCCTGTTAAGGTGAGATGACCTGAAAAAGAAAGACTACAATCACCTGAAAAAAATAAATAGATGAAGCAAATCAAAAAGAATCCAAAGAAATTATTCAAATAAATAAGAAAAGATAAAGAAAGTACTCCCTAGGGCTTGACCCTATATGGTTCGACTACCTAGGGAGGAGTTCTTTTCCTTACCTTTTATTTTTCCGGATTGAAGAACTTTTACTTGATGCCTTCTTGATAATTTCCTGATTATTAAGAGGAGAAGAATTCCAAGGGAAAACAAGATAAAAACTTAAAACATGAGTAACTTGGGAAGGATATATATAGTCTCCCAAGTATGCTTGCATCAAATATGGAAGCAATTATGTAATACCAGAGAAAAGAAAAATAAAAAAATAATAATAATAAAAATAAATGACATTTAATTTCATATTTTTAAATATTTTAATTGGGCTTTCTTATGTTTGGGTAAACATGGTATTTAATTATATGGACTATAATAAGTAAAGGATTACATTAATTTGGGCTTTTAAGTTACTTGGGTCTAATTGGTATTTGGCTAATTTTAAATCCTTTTAAAATTAAATGAATTCATAATAATAATAAATAAATAAAAACTTAAAACCCTATTCATTGTACGATATTTTATTCTCCTGATAAAAAGAAGAGAGAAGTGGTGGCATAGTGCAAAGAAGAAACTTTAGATCGGAATTGTGCTAACAAGTAAGTGGTTTTGTAAATTAACTAGATTTTTGTGGTTTGGTATTCGAATAAATTAAGTATATAAAATTGGTAAGGTTTGATACTTCCAGCATAAGTTATATAAAAAGGTGTAATGTGTCAGGATACTAATCTATTGCAATTGAGAGTAGTACATGTATATGTATATATAGATTTTATTATATTACAAATTAAGTATTAAAAATTCCTACAGAAAAGTACTTTCATTATATTAGAATTTAATGATTATATATTCATATGTTTATATGGTATGAAACTTTAGTTTTCATCTGTTAGGTTCTGAACCGAAAAAAAAGTATAACTATGAATATATAACCATTTCTGATAAGATTATGTTTGGGACGGAAATTGGAAGATTTCAATTGATTTTTTTTTAAGGTTGCGTTCTGGCATTAATTTTATACATATTTGTTTTAGAATAGACAACGGTAAATCTATGTATTTGGTCAGTATCATACTAAAATAATAAATGTTCATAGAAAACAATAATAATAAAAATAATAATAAAATGAGCTAATTAACGGGTAGAAGATAAAAAGAATAAATTTTATAAGTTATTATTTTAATTAGTGGTCTCGTGTGATTTAGTAACTTATAATTGAATTATAATTTTTTTTATTAGATTGGACGGAGGGAATTTAAGAAGTATATTTGGAATATAAATTTTGGGTATTACATTGCTTAATCTAGGTACGGATTCCGTATTCTTTCAGCGAGACTCTTTTATTTTTTTTTAAATTGTTCGTTTTGTTATTCGTTTCGAAATTTAGTATTCATGTCTATTTAATTATTTGGATCTTGTAGTAATGTACATGTTAGTATATTTTGGAGACTTGTGTTGATGATTTGATTCAGTTTAACATGTACATTTTAGAACCCATTTGTGTTGAAATTTTATCGCATGTGTTGTGACATTATATTTTTGTTAGAATACCGTAGGGTATACCTGAGCTATAACCACTTGTGGGGATACCACATGCATGTTCTCTTGGCACCGAGGTATGACACTTTCCGTGGCGGTGTGATCAGTCTATGGCGTCTCTGTTTTATGCTCCGGTGGGAGTTAGCCATTTGGTGTTTTGTTGTGGGAGGGGTATGGGTCGACCCTAATTTTCTGTTCTGTTCTGTTCTACGGATTGGCGTGTTTGTGCCAATCCGTGTGTGACTTGCTTGTGTGGCATTATTTGACTTACCTGCATGGCATTATTTGACTTGTCTGTGTGACAATGTAAGACCCCAACTTATTAATAAATGAAATTAAATTTTCTCTATTTATTATTTTGAAATTGAAAGGGTTTATTTGATTAATGTGGTTAGTTATGGGTAAAATGCGCAAATATTTCAAATAAGCAAGTGATTATAAAATATTCATTTTTGGTCGGTGAATATTCGTTTGGTCGTGGAATATTCTTGCTGTCGGGGAATATTCGTACGACGGCGCAGCCTTGTGTGGGCCCCATAACGGAAAGCGATTGGATGAAGAAAACGGCAAGTATAAGTTGTCTATAATTAACGGCGTAGTTGTTACCGTTAATACTATTGGAATACCTGATGGTTAAAATACAGTAGCACACGGTATTGCACCAATTATTGATTCTTACGTAAGAAGGCACTACTCAATAATTGTTACAGTAGTTACTGTTCAATATTTTATTTTATTGATTCAATAATTGCTGCGTTGATATTTTATATTATTGTTGTTTCAATAATTATTGTTGCACAGTATTTTCTATTATTAGATCAATAATTCATATTATTTAAATAATATTATTAGATAGCATTATTGGCAATGTCTAGAAAGTTCTGTCTAAGGAGAGGTTTGGTCATCTAATTGCGCGTTAGTAAGGAAAAACCCTTATTGGAAAGCCCCCTCTTTCCTGGAAACGGCCTGGTTGTCATAAATGTGATTCTGTAATATTATTTGTGAATAATTAATTATTGATTCATATGATAAGGAAATATTTATTTTATGTGGATATAAATATTGGATATATTTATTGTGGTTAAAAATGAAGGAGTTAATGTTGAGGTGTTTTATCAGTATTTTTATCGGAATGGAGGTATTAAAAATCAAATCAGGGTTTTTGAGAAATATTGCGGGGGTTATAATTTTTAATCCGACCGTTGGATCGTGATAATTTTTGGATATGTTATTCATATATAAGTTAAGTATATGTCCACAAATTTTGAACCGTTAAAAATGAACGTATGATTTGTTATGAATTTTACGAGATGACTGGTTTAGAAATTGTAGAAGTTGCAGAATTTGTCATTTTGGTGGAAAATTGTAGAATTGGTGGGCCCCACTCTTGGTTGGTGAAGAAATATGCTGAGATTTTTATTCAAATGTGGTGGGTGGGAATAGTAACAGGTAAAGCCATCAAGTTATAGGTTAAGTCTGTTTCGGCGTGCTAATATTTTCCTATAAATAGAGGGCTAAGTTAGAATTGAAAATCACACCAGAAATAAGTTTTCTCTCTTTCTCTCTCTAGATTATTGAGTGTATTTTAGAAGTATTTAGATACTTTGTGAGTTTCTATTCATCAGTGCAAGTTTTCTTCAGCCTTATACCGATATTCAGAATAGAAGTACTGTTATTTTGAGGTAAGGGGTATTATTTTCTTCTTAAATGATATTATTTTCTTCAATATCATTATGCTAAAATATTGATATGAGTTTTTTTATCAAATTTGAAACTTTTTGTGTCTAGGTTACTATTCACGTATACGGCACTATTCACGAATACGGCACTATTCACCGAAAAATAAAATTTTCCCTTTTTGTCCAAGATGTCTATTATGGTTACTATCTTTGATTGTATACATGTTTTGATCTTTATTTTTGAATTCTGCTTCACAATTGATTATTATGAAGTATTATTGATCTTGGATAATCTGTTATACGAATCCCTACTATTTGTCCTTCTGTCTCACTGGATTCGTTTTCTTTAAGATATTTTTCATCATCCTCAGTCCTAAATAATGATATTACTGAATATCTTTGGCCTGTAGTGCAAAGATGTATGATTACCTGATGAATATCTTTGGCCTGTAGTGTAAAGATGAACATGTGTTGAGATGAACATGACTGACTGGTGATATAAATGAATATCTTTGGCCTGTAGTGCAAAGATGAATATTTGGTTAAAGATGATTATTAATTGATGTTATAGGGATAAAATATTAATGATGAACATTTAAATCTTAGAAGATAGTAGAATTCATTCTCTACTTGACTCTTCTAATGGATTGCTGTTTTTCGCTGCTGTTATTGATCTAAAACTTGTTATCTATTATATTTTATCAGATTATTCCCTGTTGAAGACTAATGATAATTTGTTGTATATTATCTTAGTCATAATATTCTTTACTGGGCTAGTTGAGCTCACCCTTTTGTTCCATTTTTCTTCTCAGGAGGTGAGAACATAGCAGGAACTAGTCGGGGTACGGAGTGATGGTTCTAGAAAGTTGTTTTAGCAGTCCTCACTATTTTTAAAATAGGGTATCAATAATTATAATGAGGACTCCTTTTGAGTTTTTATACTCTCTATTTGTATTTAAACTCACAGTTTAATAAAATTGTATTTGTTTCTGTACCATGTATTTGACAACTCAGAATAGGTGATGTATACCTATTTTGGGGGCGTCACAGGCAAGGTATATTTCTGTTTTGTTCTGAGCTCAGTATGAAATAACTCCCAGTCATTTAACTCAGTCAATTATTTCGTTGTGTTAGTCTTGTTCGTTTAGTTTCAGTTCGTTTCGTCTCTTTTCATTTAATTGAGTTAGTTAATTCGGTTCATTATTTGTATTCTATATCCGTACTGGGCATTTGACTTATGCTGTGTTTTTCTTCCGGCAGGTAATCAGGAGAATCAAGTGCAAGTGTGACAATAGCTCCCTTCTATCCAATAGTTTTGATATATTTTGGTAGTCTATGATACATTGATTTATTTAGAGTTGTAAAAGTTATTTCAGATTGTGCTTTGAGCCAGTGTGGCATTTATTATGGTTTGATCTAAGACATTTAATCAGTATGAGATTATTCTTTTGTAGATTAGAATTTTGTTATATATTAATAATTTTGTTATGTTTTGTGTAACCTCTCTTTCTATTTCGGAAAGAGGGTGTTACAAATTGTCCCATTCCTATACATGGAAGGATTTAATTTCATTTCCAAAATAGAAGAATATTTGATTTCCTTCTAAATAAAATAAGAAAGATCTTGTTTCCAAAATATAAAAAGGAAAGATTTGATTTCCAAAAGAAATTTTTTATAAGATTTTGTTTGATTTAGGGGGTGTTTGATAAAAAGTGAATGAATCTGAATCTGAATCTGAATGTGAATGAGCTGAATTTGAATCTGAATGAAAAAAATTATTTGATAATTAACATGTCTTAAACATCTGAATGACAAAATTTTATTATTTTACACCTCTAAAAAAATTTAAAATTGTTGTAAATTTATTTAATATTACTTAATATAATAGTTAATATTTTTTAAAAATTTTTAATTTTTTTTACTTTATTCAGCTGCTTATTCAGCCAAAAAAATCTGACTTAGCCATTCAGCTCAATCATCTGACCGATTCAGCCATTCAGATAAGTTTTTTCCAGAATAAACGCACTTAATGGCTAACTGATTCAGCTATTCAGATGTATTCAGTCCTAAACAAACAGCCCCTTAGTTTACAAGATTGAATTTTATTTTCTAATATATGCTTTTCAAAATCTATTTATCGTATTTTAATTTCCAAAAGATAGGGAAACAAAGATCGAGAAAGATTTGGAAGAATTCTACAAAAGGCTTTCCAAGGAAAAGGTCCTTCTTAGGGTTCAACCCTAAGGGTTCGGCCCCATAGGGGTTGCTTCTTTTAAGATCCCATTTTCAAGGCTTGCGAATATCGAGTTCTATTGATTGATTAGAGATTTAAAGCATAACTCATAAATTTGAAATATTTTGCACGATCATCACTTCCAAGGCGCGATTCACGTGCAGGGGGAAATGTAGGCAGAAGTGCAAAATAGGGCTTACATATGATTTAAGTGAATTAAATGAAAAGAAGAAAGTAAATGAATAAGACCGCAATTAATGAATGGAGTATTAAATGAACAAAAAGAGAAAACCCTAGGGTTTTTGGTCCCCTAGGGTTTGGCCACCTCAAGATGAGTTATCCTTAAGGAAAAGATCAACTAATCTCTTCCACGACTGGACTTAGCTTGAATTAATGGAACAAAACAAGGAAAACGGATAAAAGATGAATAAAGGAAGCCAAATTACCTCCTAAACACCCTAGGGTTCAGCCCCTTAGGGCTTGTCCATCCAGTGTTCGGCCCCCTAAGGCGTGTACTACTTCATTTTCTCGATTTACGTGTTAAACAGGTTTTGATCGATGCAATAACGAAACAATAAGTCTGAACTACAGAAAGCAACTAAGATCTTGTGAAATTCCAAGAAATGGATATCCTTAGAATTTCTATGATAAGAAGAGCCCCTTACAGGACTAAGAAACATGAGAAAAGGATGAAAGCCAATTAAGAAAGGTCGAAGCGAACGAAAAGAACCGAAGGAAACTCAAATCTAGGGTTCAACCCCACTAAGGTTTGGTCCCCTAAGGTTTGGCCACCCTAGGGTGCGGCCTTCCGTGTCCCGTGCTGAGTTCTTCCAAGGTTTTTCAATGACGAGATTCTGAAATAAAGCAGGAAGAGTAGAAAATCATGGTTTAAGCAATAAGGGCTTTGAAGCTTGAGACCCAAAAGGGGCTTCCATGAGTCCCAATGAAGAAGGCTTATGGAGGCAAATCATTTTGAGAATTGATTGAAGGAATGGATTGGCGGCTAAAAGGACATGACGATCTGGGCATTGGTTTGGTAACTAAGGGTATTTCTGAAATTTCTCCCGAGGTCACGTGTCTGGCATGTGACCATTTTTAAGGAAACTCTATAAATACTCCTTCCATTCCATTGAGGAATGGACTTTTAGAAAACTTAAGACTGACGGATTCTCTCTCAACCTTAGACACTTAAAAAGACTCTCTGGATCTTTGATACTTAAGAAAGCTCTCGGATCCTAAGAGTTTTCCCACGTGTTACTGGAGTAATTTTTCACCTGTTCTTCTTCCCTCTTCAATTCATTAATCAATTTCTTACTATCCATAAATTTATCTCCTCCTCAACCAACACGAAATCCTAACCCTAGCAAGGTGTAATTTCCTTGCTACAAATGGGTAGCACCGTGGAGCACCGAACCCGGGTTTTAAGGTTCCCAGATTTGGGGGCGTCACATGTACAGTACACAAATTTATACTATCAAGTCGCCTTTAACGATTTTATAATATACGAGTTAGTATACTCCATGAAACTTATATGTGGTAGTTACTAATTAAATTATAAATATACATATTGTTGATCAACTACATAGAAACAATATCTAATCACGTGCTAAGGTAAAGTATATCATTCTCTTTCATACTCCTAAATTTATGGTAATAAATTATTATTCATTTCTATAACCTTGTCGTTAAATGGTGAAAATTCCTGAAATGATTAGAATTTCCTTAATAGTTGGTGTTTCATCTAATATATTTTGACCTGAATCTTTCTGTTGAATTTTAACCGTTATATTTAAATTATGAACCTTATATATTATTATTATTGAACCCGAATCGATATTCTCGATATCATGTTGATAATTTGGACATTATTGGACTCTGGACAAATTAAATTACAAATCTCTAACGTTTATTCTTTATCTTATTATTCTTTTTATTTATGTTCATCTTTTATAACATTGTTATTTGTACTAATCAACAAGACTAAAGTTATTGTGTACTGGGTGCAAAGATAGTATGATTATTGAGTGTCTTAAGCATGTGTGGCAAGGACACGTGTGGTGAAAGTTCTTTTTGGCCTTGGTGCAAATAGGAACTGTTGATTGACATGATCATTACCATTGGTGTTACAGTTGATGAAATCTTGATTGTGAATTTTTTTTATTGGAGAATATAGTAGATATATGATATATTTGACTCTTCTAATAGATTGTTCATTTCATTGCAGTTGTTTGTTGAAATCTTATGTTGTCTATCATTATCTAAATCTCTGATTTTGAAGGCTAACGATAACTTATTTTTCATTATCTTAATTATGATATTCTTTACTGAGCTATTTGAGCTCACCATTTTGTTTCATAATTCCTTTCAGGAAATAATAGTGTAGTTTGGGCTAACGGGGAGAACAGGGGAATGAAATGATGGTCCGAGTTAGTAGTTATAGTAGTCATCACCAAGTTATAAAATAGTGTGATAATAATTGTACTGAGGACGCAGGGGGTGTTTTTTTATAACTAAATGAGTCTAAATGAGTCAAGATCTTATTGAATAAGTCATTTAGACTATTTGTTTATAAGTTTTAAATTTTGAATTGGGCTAAATAGATCTGACCGATTCTTTTAAAAAAAATTGTTGAATCGGCTGAATATATCTAAGCAATATTTTTTACCCAAATACTCATTGCTTCTTTGTTGTTCCAGTCGTTTGGTTCTACTCTAGGTTATCCATCGACGCTCTCTCATCTTTGTTTACCTCCATCGTAGCTTCGATTCGTCTCCATCTCCATCTCCTTCCACTTCCACAATTTCTAACAGATAACCCTCATCTTTGAAATTGATATGGTTACAATTTTACATTGGTGAAATCCTCTTTTGATGTTGATCTAATTTTCAATTTGGGTTTTGTTTAATAATTTAATCTGGGTTTTAAATCATTTTTACAATTTCTCTGAAGGGAATTGTTAAATCCACAATACTTTTTGTTATTTATACAATAAATGTGTCGTTGTAAATGTATAGAGACGGTGAAAATCGTCGCTATAGGATCTATAGCGACACTTTTCTTGTGGAAATAACAATTTTAGTTGTGAATTTAACAATTTCCCTGAACTTATTATTCTGGAGTGAAGAGAGTTTTAATTATATGCGCTAGGTACGAGTGTAGTTTGTACCAAGTGTTAACAGAAATGAATATATGTATGACATATCAATTCTTTTTTCCATTGTATTAGAGTTTATATATGATCATGTCATGTTTTAATTTCTTGAATTCTCTAAATTAAAATTTATAAGGTTTTTCTTTTTCTTTAAAAAAACACTTATTAATTCTATCATTTGTTTTGGTTGCATATATGTATAGAGATGAAGTACAAGAACATTTATTGAAGGTGGATGTAAATGAAAATGCAAGTGAACCCAAAATCAAAATTCAAATAAGGAAATTGCTTGGGTTAAATTTTTATAGCTTAAAGTAGTTTAAAGTTCATGGTTATCTGTTTGAACTTTCATGGTTATTTAGTTCACTGGTTTAAGTAAAATATTTAAACGTGCTGAAAATATGTTACTGAAATTGTGCTGGAATTTATATGTAGCTGGAATTAAGTTGTGAACCTGTTTCTTGGATTAATTTTTGAACAACTGGTAACACTACTGGAAATATTTTGTGAGCTACTGGTATAGTTGGCTGGATAACTAACTGATGTAGGATTGAAATTTTTTATATTAAACTGTTTGTTCTGGCTTACATTTGAGATGAAGGGACCTGTTAGGGAAGCAGTTTTACTTTATTTATTAGAAAACTCTGGCTTTCCTATGCAATGTGTAGGGGAAAAAATATTTTAAATTATTGTTGTAAATCATGGATGTTGTTCTCACAGTGTTAGCCAGAGGTGGAACTAGGGGGCAGGGGTGTTACATAACCCCCCTTATTTCAGAATAATTACCCTGGTATATAGACAAAGCAGCGGGAGCAAGGGTGGAACAATTGATTATCTAAGCTAGGATTAAAGGAGATTCAGAGCAAAAGAAACTATGGGAGGAATCCAATTCAATTACAATCAAAGTTGAAGTAAGTCTTCAACCAATTAATTTACCAAACAAAAGATGTTCTACCTTTTTTTAATAAGTTTATAGAAATTAGATGGAATATATTTGTTATTGATGTGAAATTGGTTGTGGGAGTTTTGATTATGAACCATGACGGGTTCAGATGATATAAGGATGGAATTATGTATGGAGGTTATGTGTTTATATGCTTGGATTTCATGAAACTATAATTTTTAAAGTTTGCATACCATGTGTTTGTATAAATACCATAAAGAGGTTAATTCGGTTAAAACATGAAAATTAATGAGTTCTCTCTGTAAATTGATGTACATACATGAGTTATAAGTTAACTCAAGTTGTCTGAGTGCTTCATCGGTTAAAACTAATCACGAATTTCATCAGTTGTAAGTCCGACACCAAGTTTCTTGTTTACATAATCTTGAAATGTGTGGATACACAAATAATTTCCTTGAGTTTCTTTTCATCTTCCTTCTGAGCCTTTATGGCCGCTTTAGCGGCCGCTTTCTCTGCCAACTTTTTCTTCCTCTCCAACGTCTGCTTAGCTTTAGCCATCTCCTCCTCTCGCTTCAATTCCTTCAACTTCACCTCGTCAACTTCATTTTTCCTTGGAAGAAGAATTTCTTCCGGCTTTTCCAACTCAAATATTGCCTCTCTATCTTTCACAAGACTTTCCTTTACAGTACTTTTGCAAGAGAAATTTCTTTGGATGGGATTGTAGCTCGTATCGCCATTATCATGATTTTGCAAGTATGTTTTGACCCCCCCACCCCCTCTCAAAAGTTTTTGGTTCTGCCATTAGTGTTAGCTATATATGGAAAGCCAAAATATGCATCACTATTATTTTAGTCGGGATCTTATGATTCCACAGATTTAAGAGCAGATCATTGCTTTTGGGACACCCCCAAAATAGGTCCACACAACCTATTCTGAGTCGCCAAATACATGGTACAGAAACAACTATAACTTCATTATTACAATTATCGTGCAACATACCACAACACATATACTGTGAGTTTAAATACAAATATTGTCTTCTAGGCAGTATTCAAACTCAAATAAGTCCTCATTACAATTATTGAAACACTGTTTTACAAAATAGTGAGGACTGCTAAAACAACTGACTGAAAATATCACTCCACACCCTGACTAGTTCCTGCTATATTCTCGCCTCCTGAGAAGAGAAATGGAACAAAAAGGAAAAGGGTGAGCTCAACTAGCCCAGTAAAGAATATTATGACTAAGATAATGAACAATAAATTATCGTTAGCCTTCAATAAATCAGATAAAATATAATGGACAACAAGTTTTAGATCAATATTCGCAGTGGAAATAACACTTCATTAGAAGAGTTAAGTAGAGAATAAAATCTACTGTCTTCTATGATTTAAAATTCAATCATCAATATTTTATTCCTGTAACATCAATGAATATACATCTTAAACCAAATATTCATTTTTGCTTTATGGGACAAAGATGAATATTTGTATCACCAGTTGGTCATGTTCATCTCAACACCTGTTCATCTTTGCACTACGGGCCAAAGATATTCATCAGGTAATTATTCATCTTTGCACTACAAGCCAAAGATATTCATCAAGTATCACCATTAAAGACTGAGGGTGATGAAAAATATTTTAAAGAACGAATCCAGTGAGATAACGAGACAAAGATTAGGGATTCGTACTTTAGATAATCTAAGTTCAAAAATACTCCGTAATAAATCATAATGGAATAAAATTCAAGAATAAAGATCAAAACATGGATACAATCAAAGATAGTAACCATAATATATATCTTGGACAAAAAAAGAGAAAATTTTATTTTTCTGCGAATAGTGTCGTATTTATGAATAGTGTCGTATACGTGAATAGTAACTCCGATACAAAAGGTAACAATTTCATAAGAAAAATCATACTTCGTGAATAGGTGAATAATACCGTATTTGTGAATAGTGTCGTATACGTGAATAGTAATCTCAACATAAAAAGGTAAAATTTTCATAATAAAATTCATACCAATATTTCGGCATAATGATATTGAACGAAATAACATCATTTACGAAGAAAATAACATCCCTTACCTCAAAAGAATAGTATTTCTGAATGAAATATCGGACATAATGCTGAAAAAAACTTGCACTGCTTATCAACTCTCAAAGTATCTAAATACTCACAAAAATACGCTCGATATTATAAAGAGAGAAAATTTCTGATTCTGGTGTGATTTTCAATTCTAACCTAAGTACCCTATTTATAGGAAAATACCAGAACACCAAAGGAGACTTAACCTGCTACCGGTGGCTAATTCATCTTTGCCATTCAAGCACGCCACTTTTGAAATTCAATTTCAGCATATTTCACCAACAAAGGACAAGGGTAGGGCCCACCCATTCTTTAATAAAAACATTTATTTCCAAAAGTTCAATAATTCATAATAAATAGCCCTTTTATCATAAAAATACGAATTTTATGTTCATTCCATACGAAATTTAATTCTCTACAACTTTGTAAAAGAAAGTTTTTTCAAATTGTAAACAAAAAATGACCAAAATCCACATATAGATGATTTTTAATACCTTCATTCTGACAAAATACTGATAAAACATATCAGCATTAATTCCTTCATTTATATCCACATAAAAATAAATATTTTCTTATCATATAAATTAATAATTAATTATTTACAAATAATATTACAGAATCACAATTATGACAACCAGGTCGTTCCTAGGAAAGATGGAGCTTTCCGATAAGGATTTCTCCTTACTGGCATGCAATTAGGTGACCAAACCCCTTTTTTAGACAAAACTTTCTTAGGCATTGCCAATAATACTATCTAATAATATTATTCAAATAATATGAATTATTGATCTGATAATGAAAAATATTGTGAAGTAACAATTATTGAAACAACTATAATATAAAATATCAACGTAGCAATTATTGAATCAATAAAATACAATATTGAACAGTAATTATTGTAATAATTATTAAGTAGCGCCTTCTTATGTAAGAATCAATAATCCAAAAATAATGTGCAATACCGTGTGCTACTGTGTAATCACGCGTATTGCTGTACTTTAACCATCGGGTATTCTAAAAGTATTAACGGTAACAATTACGCCGTTATTTATAAAAACTCAAACTTGTCATTTTCTTCATCAGATCGTTTTCTATTATGGATCCCACAAATGGCTATGTCATCGTACAAATATTCCCCGACCGCAAGAATATTCCACGACCAAACGAATATTCTCCGACAACAATGAATATTTTATAGCCACTTGCTTATTTTACAAAATTTCCACATTTCACCCATAACCAAAGCATTATATCAAATTAACACTTTATTATTCAAAATAATAATTAGAGAAAATTTAATTTTATTTATAAAAAGTTGGGGTCTTACAACCTCTCATCCTTATGAAATTTCGTCCTCGAAATTAACGTACGTACCTGGTGTTTTGAAAAGGTGAGGGTACCTCGCTTTCATTTTCGAGTCAAACTCCCAGGTCATTTCCTCAATAGCATGGTTCCTCCACAAAACTTTAACTTGTGGTATAACCTTTGTGCGTATGACATGCTCCTTCCTATCCAAAATCTTAACAGGTACCTCGTACGTTAAATCTTCGACTATCTCATCTGGTTATAACTCAATAATGTGGTTTGGGTCTTCCACATATTTATGAAGCATAGATATGTGAAATATATTATGAACACGAGACATGCTTGGAGGTAATGCGAGTCTATAGGCCACATTTCCTACTCGGTCAAGAATTTCAAATGGACCAACAAATCGTGGATTGAGCTTTCCTCTCTTCCCGAATCTTTTAACTCCCTTCCATGGAGCAACACGTAACAATACATTTCCCCAACATTAAATTCCATGTCCTTTCGATGAAGATCCACATAACTCTTTTGTCAATTCTGTGCCGTTTGTATACATTGTCGGATCATTTGGATCTTCTCTATATTCATACATACCAATTCCGGTCCCAACAATGTTGCTTCTCCCACCTCATCCCAGCATACAGGAGAGCAACACTTTTGTCCATACAACGCTTCGAATGGAGCTATGCCTATATTTGCTTGATAACTGTTGTTGTAGGAGAATTCTACCAATGGTAAGTACTTATCCCAACTCCCGTTGAAGTCTAGGACATAGAGTCTTAATATATGTTCAAGAGTTTGAATAGTCCTTTCAGATTGCCCGTCCGTTTGAGGATGGTATGCCGAACTGAATCGTAAATTCGTGCCAATAGCTTTCTACAAGCTAACCCAAAATCGTGAAGTGAATCTTGGGTTACGATCCGAAACTATGGAGTGCATGCCATGCAATCTCAAAATCTCATTCACGTACATACGAGCAAGACGTTCATGGGAATAAGTCTCCCGTATCGGCAAGAAATGAGCAGACTTGGTTAATCTATCTACAATAACCCAAATCGCATCTATACCTTGAGAAACCTTAGGAAGACCCGTAACGAAATCTATAGTAATGTGTTCCCACTTCTATTTCAGAATCTCAAGTGGTTGCAATGGATCCTTTGGTACTTGATGCTCCGCCTATACACGTTGACAAGTTAAATACCTCGAGATAAACTCTCCGATCTCTCTCTTCATATTGCTGTACCAAAATATATGTCGAAGATCATGATATATTTTGGTACTCCCAAGATGGATTACAAACGGTGTGTTGTGTGCCTCCATCATAATTCTATGCTTCAAGTTAGAATCGTTAGGAACGCAAAGTCTGGAGTTGACTCGAAGTATTCCTTCTTCATCGATTCTTGCTTCTGGAATAGCACCTTCTTGCACTTTCTACTTCATACGCATCAGTTCAAGGTCAGTAGCAGCTTTAACTTTATCAATTAAAGTCGGTTCTACTCGTATGTTTGATATCACCACGTGGGTACTTAGAGCCTTTAACTCTATCTCCATCCTTTGTAAGTCGTACAAAATGGGTCTTTGTATTAACAACATCGCACTCGTACACGCATATGATCTTCTACTCAACGCGTCAGCTACTACGTTCGCTTTTCCAGGATGGTATTGGATGGTATGATAGTAATCTTTCAACAGCTCGAGCCAACGTCGTTGCCGCATGTTGAGTTCCTTTTGGGTGAAGAAATATTTGTGGCTTTTATGATCCGTATAAATCTCCACTTTCTCCCCATACAAGTAGTGTCTCCATATTTTCAACACGAAAACGACTGCTGCCAACTCCGGATCATGATTAAGATAATTCCTCTCATATTCTTTGAGTTGTCGCAAGGCATAGGCTATGACTTTCTCATGTTGCATGAGAACATATCCTAACCCTTTGCCTGAAGCATCACTGTAGATAACAAATCCATCCGAACCAGATGGTATTGTCAGAACAGGTGCCGAAATGAGTCTCCTCTTGAGCTCTTGGAAACTTTTCTCGTATTCCTCGCTCCATACGAATTTTGTATCTTTCCGAGTCAGCTGAGTTAACGGAGTAGAGATTCGAGAAAATCCTTCCACGACTATTTGATAATAACCAGCTAAGTCTAGAAATCTATGTATTTCGATTACTGACTTAGGTTGCTCTCAACTGTGACTCATATCCCAACCTTGGATAGCACGTCACAATGGCACCTATCAGTTTATCATCGCACGGATATGGCGTCCCCTTTGGAGAGTCTGGCTTTGGTGTATTCCACAAAGTCACCAACGAGAGGCTCGGGTACCAACTCCTGTAGTTAGGTTTTTAACTCCTGAAGTTGAATAGGAGTCATTCGATATGGGGTTTTGGAAATAGGTTTTGTACCGGGTTCAAGGTCAATAAAGAATTCAACTTCACGTTCTGGGAGTAGACCGGGAAGTTCTTCAGGAAATACGTCAGGAAATTCACTAACAACATAAATATTATTCAAATCTGACGTATTTTTGTTCAAGTCCATGACATGGGCTAAGAAAGCTTAACATCCGTTTTTCAATAAACGAATGGCTTTATGGCTTGATATAACAGTGATTGACTTTAGTGGTTTGGTTGCTTGAATTCGCATAAAAGGTTGGTTAGGAATATGAAAACTAACAACCTTACGAAAATAATCAATTTTAGCATGATGAGTGGTTAACCAATCAATCCCTAAAATCACATCAAATGCAAGTATTTTCGAAGAAATAAGATCGACAGGTAATGTGATGGTCCCAACTTAAATCAAGCGAGATTTATAAACCATGGATGTAACAAAAGTTTCTCCTAACGGAGTCTCAACAGATAAGTCAAAGTCTAATTTCTCCGGAGTCAAGTTCAAAAGTTTAGCACAAGCAGGAGAGATAAAAGAATGGGTAGAACTGGTATCTAATAAGGTATAAACTTCTCAAGAGTTTATGATTAACTTACCCGTGATCACCTAGTTCGGGTTCCTCGCGTTTTGGGCAGCCACGACAAACGCTCTTCCAAGAACCACCGACTTTGACTTGTCCGGGATAGCCTTTGGAGTCACCATTCCCGCTGGACTTGGTTTCGCTATAGGATAATCTCTAGATATATGACCTTCCTTTCCACAGTTATAACACGCCTTGGATTGTTATGGCCAGTTTGGGCTGATGTGTCCCTCTTTCCCGCATTTATAACATACGACCGGTGGTCGTTCTCCTCCCCTAGGAACAGTTGATGATGGTGCTGATGTCTTCACGTTGTCATTATTGTACTTTTTCTTTTTGAAATCTCCCCCCGACTCGCTTCTTCTACTATCATGGCCACGATTACTACTAGAGTGGTTACCGCTTTTGTCCGGATATTTTCCTCCCCGCTGGTTGTCATTGCTCTGATGACTGCTGTCACCGGTTTGACCTTGGTTGTGGTCCCTTAGTTGAACATACTCATTATCTCGCTCTAATAATTGAGCCATGTTCACAACATCTGCATATAGAGAAAATTTTTGAGAGATAAGGTATTGACGAATTTCGGGTTTCAGACCTCTCAGAAACATCCGCGTCATACGTTCCTCATTCTCTATCAAATGAGGTGCAAACCTGGATAACTCTGCGAACTTAGCCTCGTACTGGGACACAGTCATGTTGCTCTATTCCAGTATAATAAACTCTACCTCCTTCATATGACGAATACTTTCAGGAAAGTACTTGTCATTGAATAATTTTTGAAACATTTCCCAAGACATATGGAGTGCGGCAGGCTGGGTACGCTTCACAGATTCCCACCAGTAATCTGCCTCACCACGGAACATAAAGGTGGCGAATGGAACCTTCTATTCCTCCGTGCATCCCAAGATATAAAATATCTTGGTAATTTGCTTAACCAACGTTTCCGCCTTGATCGGATCTGGCTTTTCCAAAAATTCTGGTGGTCCCAACTCTTTGAACTGCTTGGCTGTGACAAGCCGCGCGTTGCTATCATTTCCACCCGTATTTTGTACACGAGTCTCCCTCGTCTAATTTTGCATGAACTGCAAAAAGATTCTAAACATCCCATCATTCATCGTTTGTTCGGTAGTGTTGTTTGCAGGAGGAATATTGCCTTCCTGTTGAACGTTCCCCTAGTTGAGGATTAAATGTGTCTCCACGGTCTCATTCACTCCATTATTAATATTTTCAGCTGTCATTCTCAAATACTGCCATAAAACAAGGGTTAATTAAAGAAATTGACATACCACATATTATCCCTATATTATGACCGACCAATTAAATACAAATAAGCTTAGGTAGGACACACTAGCGAAGAATTTAGTCATCTCTCCCCTCCAAGTTATATTTCCCAATCTACGTCAGAGACCATATCCCTAAACTCTGATACCAACTGTGACGCCCCCAAAATAGGTACACACAACCCATTCTGAGTCACCAAATATATGGTACAGAAATAACTACAACTTCATTGTTTCAATTGTCGTGTAACATACGACAACACATATACTGTGAGTTTAAATATAAATATTATTTTCTAGACAGTATTCAAACTCAAATAAGTCCTCATTACAATTATTGAAATACTATTTTACAAAATAGTGAGGACTGCTAAAATAACTGACTGGAAACATCACTCCACACCACGACTAGTTCCCGCTATATTCTCGCCTCCTGAGAAGAAAAATGGAACAAAAAGGAAAAGGGACTAGCCTAGTAAAAAATATTATGACTAAGATAATGAACAACAAATTATCGTTAGCCTTCAACAAATCAGATAAAATATAATGGACAACAAGTTTTAGATCAATATTCGGAGCGGAAATAACACTTCATTAAAAGAGTTAAGTAGAGAATAAAATCTACTGTCTTTTATGATTTAAAAGTTCATCATCAATATTTTATCCCTGTAACATCAATCAATATACATCTTGAACCAAATATTCATCTTTGCTTTATGGGGCAAAGATATTTAATTGTATCACCAGTTGGTCATGATTATCTTAATACATGTCTATCTTTACACTATGGGCCAAAGATATTCATCAGATAATTATTCATCTTTACACTACAGGCCAAAGATATTCATCAAGTATCACCATTAAAGACTGAGAATGATGAAAAATATTTTAAAGAACGAATCCAGTGAGATAACAGGACAAAGATTAGAGATTCGTACTTTAGATAATCCAAGTTCAAAAATACTCCGTAATAAACCATAGTGAAGTAAAATTCAAGAATAAAGATCAAAACATGGATACAATCAAAGATAGTAACCATAATAGACATCATGGACAAAAAAAGAGAAAATTTTATTTTTCTGTGATTAGTGTCGTATTTGTGAATAGTGTCGTATACGTTAATAGTAACCCAGACACAAAAGGTAATAATTTCATATGAAAAATCATACTTCGTAAATAGTACTCGTGAATAGTACCGTATTCGTGAATAGTATCGTATACGTAAATAGTAACCTCGACATAAAAAGGTAAAATTTTCATAATAAAATTCATACCAATATTTCGGCATAATGATATTGCACGAAATATTTACGAAGAAAACAACATCCCTTACCTCAAAAGAATAGTACTTCTGAATGAAATATCGGATATAATGCTGAAGAAAACTTGCACTGCTTATCAACTCTCAAAGTATCTAAATACTCATAAAAATACGCTCGATATTATAGAGAGAAAATTTCTGATTCTGGTGTGATTTTCAATTCTAACCTAAGCACTCTATTTATAGGAAAATGTCAAAACGCCAAAGAAGACTTAACCTGCTACCGGTGGTTAATTCATCTTTGCCATTCAAGCACGCCACTTTTGAAATTCAATTTCAGCATATTTCACCAACAAAGGACAAGAGTGGGGCCCACCCATTTTTTAATAAAAATATTTATTTCCAAAAGTTTAATAATTCATAATAAATAGCTCTTTTATCAGAAAAATACGAATTTTATGTTCATTCCATAGGAAATTTAATTCTCTACAACTTTGTAGAAGAAAGTTTTTTCAAATTCCAAACAGAAAATGACCGAAATCCACATACGAATGATTTTTAATACCTTCATTCTGACAAAATACTGATAAAACATCTCAGTATTAATTCTTTCATTTATATCCACATAAAAATAAATATTTCCTTATCATATAAATTAATAATTAATTATTCACAAATAATAATACAGAATCACAATTATGACAATCAGGTCGTTTTCAGGAAAGAGGGGACTTTTCGATAAGGATTTCTCCTTACTGGCACGCAATTAGGTGACCAAACCCCTTTTCTAGACAGAACTTCCTTAGACATTGCCAATAATGCTATCTAATAATATTATTCAAATAATATGAATTATTGATCTGATAATGGAAAATACTGTGCAATGACAATTATTGAAATAACAATAATATAAAATATCAACGTAGCAATTATTGAATCAATAAAATAAAATAGTGAACAGTAATTACTGTAACAATTATTGAGTAGTGCCTTCTTACGTAAGAATCAAAAATCTAAAAATATTGTGCAATGTCGTGTGCTACTGTGCAACCACGCGTATTACTGTACTTTAACCACCGAGTATTCTAACAATGTTAACGGTAACAATTACGCCGTTATTTATAAAAAACTCAAACTTGTCATTTTTTTCATCCGACCATTTTTCATTATGTGGCCCACAAATGGCTACATCATCGTACGAATATTCCCTGACAGCAAGAATATTCCACGACCAAACGAATATTCCCCGACAACAATGAATATTTTATAAGCACTTGCTTATTTTGCAAAATTTGCACATTTCACCCATAACCAAAGCATTATATCAAATTAACACTTTATTATTCAAAATAATAATTAGAGGAAATTCAATTTTATTTATAAAAAGTCGGGGTCTTACAACTTTTGTTTATAATAATATTTTCTAGTTTTTGGATAACTTAATGGTTGAACAAGAAAAGCCTTCATTTGTTCATAGTGTAGACTATAGATGTCAAATACCCTAAATAGCTTCATTGACAAATGATGTGCAGTTAGATTTCTTAATTATAATGTGAAACATTGAATGGTTTTTTAGGCAGGAAAGATATGTAGTTTATTACCATTTTTGACTTTGAAGTCCTTTTGATTCAACCTTTACTTTCAAATGTTCCTTTACTCTATAAACATTGCTCTTTAAACTTAAATATTTATTGGAAAATCGAACTGAATGATAAGGAGAACTTAAATGATGGTAGGTTGGATACCATGTTCTTTTTTATTGGCTTTGTTTGTTTTTAATATGCATGTTAAGATTAGAATCTCTAAATTCATCCTTCTATTTTTGTAGGCATGGAATAATCGGATGAAACTCAAAATCAAAAGAAATCTAGAGTGAGTTGGAGAAATGAAAGTGTAATGAAAACTTTTTTTGAAACATGTATTCGCGAGCTAGGCGATAGTCATAAGCCATATTCATTGCCAAAAGTGGGAGAAATACTGAAAAAACACCCACAATTTTATTGTAGATTATAAGCAAATGAAAAATCATTATAATTATATAAAGGAAAAATGTTCCGCGTGCTTAAAAGAAAGACCGAAAATCATTATGATCCGACAACTAACATGTTTCACTTCCCGGATGAGGAATGGGAGCTAGAGTCAAAGTTTACGTAACTACATTTTTTTTGTTGACCATAAAAGCTTGTTAAATTATTAAACATGTGAGTTATGCTTTTTTAATTACATGTTGGGTATAATTTTTGGATTCAGGTAAATAAACATGTTGACTCCTTGAGGACTTCACCTTCAAGTTTTCCTATGCTTTGCACTTAACTCTATGAATTATGAAGGAGATGCTGCTACGGGGATTGATGGTTGGGGACCTAACTCTATATGGGATAGAACCGTTGAACCAAATAAGGATTTGAAAATTCTTGGTATCGAGGATATCCCTTTTAGTACTCAAGCTTAAGAGTCCTCGAACCCACCTCATAATCTATCAACTCTGGGTAACCAATCACATGCTTCCACTCCCAACTTTGAAGGACAAAGGCCAAAGGAAAAAGCTAAGAATTCAACAAATTAAGAAATCTAACTACTTCGAAGTAGAGGTAGAGGCGTACAAAGCCTTAAAGCTCATTGTGAAAACAATAGTGGATTTTTCTTAAAGGAGTGCAAAGATAAATTAAATCGTCTTGGGTGGGGATCACAAAATTCATTTCACAAAATGGCACTTCGGATATTTTATGAGAGTGCAAGTTATAAGGAACAATGGATGCTCCTAGAAGATGGTGAGAATGAAGCTTGGGTTGAAATTGTTTCATGCAAGTTAGGATTTGTAGTCTAGTTTATTATTTACCGTTAGATGATTTTAGTTAAAAAAAAATTATATTTTATATGGATCGATGGCCAAACCTTATTATTTTGGGTGCAAATGGTTAATTTTTTGATATTTGGCCAAAACTTTTATATGAACTTGTTACTTTTGGTATATTATAAAAGTCTATTATTCATTATGTAAACAACTTGTCTCAAATTTATTTTATATTAATGAAAGATTCATTATGCAAATTCATTGTATTTATTTATTGATATTCACTGTTTTTGAAAATAGGTCAAACATGAATATTGAAAATCAACTTTTATACCTAATCATTATGTGTTGTTACTAGAAACGAATTCGTTCAAGAAACATACCAATAATTAGAGATGACACTTCAGTATTGAGTGGACATGCTTATACATTGGAGTTATTATATGGATCAAGTACGCAATGTCAAGAATTGACGAGTCTTTCATGTATTGCATATGTGCATTTATGCAATCATTTTAGGCAAAAACAATGGGTACATGATAGTAAATACGTAACTGTTAAGGAAAAGATTGTTATGTTCTTGACTATAATATGTCACAACGAACGATTTAGAGTAGTCAAACGAAAATTTCAACACTCTACACAAACAGTTCATAAATATTTTTGTGAGGTGTTGAATGGAATGATAGAATTTGCAAAAGAAATTATAGTCACCACATCTTTTGATCCAAATCCAAATGTTCCGAGGAATCATAAAGACTTAAGAAAAATATTTTTGTGTGTAATTTTAAATTTGGTAAATATATATAATTGGCATAACATATATATTTGAGAATATGTTAATAACATAAATATAGTTGTTCAATGTAGGGAGCGGTTGGTGCACTAGATGGCACACGTGTACATGTAGTTATTCTTGTCAATCAACAAGCTCGTTATAAAGGACGAGGAAAAGGTGAATGCTATTAAAATGTATTAAGAATTTGTGACTTCAATATGATATTCACATTTTTTTGGGATGGATGGGAAGGAATAGTACATAATTCAAGAGTACTAACAGAAGTTGTCTTCGATCCTAGTTCCGACTTTCCATTTCCTCCCTCAAAGTATGTATTACAATTTTTTATTTGTTTATCATATTTTCTTATGATTTATATTTTTTTTAAATAATTTTAGGTAAATATTATCTTTTATGATGTTGCATATACAAACACTCGAGGCTTCTATATCCATATCGCAACATAAGGTAATGGCTAGCAGATTTTTGATGTCGATGTGCCTTACTTAAACATAGAATAAATGTTTAACCATGCTCATACCCAACTCAGAAATATTATTGAGCATGCCTATAGTGTATTAAAAGTAAGATTACCAATATTGAGGCAGATGACTCCTTATCCTTTTTCACTGCAAAGAGATATAGTTATCACTTGCTTTGTTGTTCACAATTTTATAAGAAAGGAGAATATTGAGGATGAGTTATTTGCTCAATATGATCAAGTTACAACAATTGATGGAGATTGTAACACCCCCAAAATAGGTCGACACAACCCATTCTGAGTCGCCAGATACACGGTACAGAAAATAATTACAACTTTATTATTACAATTATCGTGCAAAATACGACAACACATATACTATGAGTTTTAATTCAAATATATGTAACTCTCATGGTGCCTCGACCACAGCACCTTACAATGGTACCTTACATAAAGGTACAGTCAATAACTATTTTAGAAATTAAAATCTTTGAAAAATGATCAAGGAAACCTTCGTACATGGGAGGCCATGCATCTAAGTTATAATAGATATCATATGACTTGAGAATTATCCTTGGTTGACTCAATAGACCCAAAAAAAAATGAGAAGATTACTATCATGTTCTTTCCAATGGTGAGTCTTCTCTTGTCATATAATTATCTCTATTGTCTCCAATTGAGAATTATATTTCAACCAAACTCCAAGATTATATAGATAGTGCTCGTAGATATACTCAGCAAGTGGATGTGCACAACCCTGTCTTATGATAACACGAAGTTATATGTCATTAGACATCTTGTATGATAGTGGCAAAACACCCTTCCAAAGTTGGGTTCACCTCACCCTATTTGGTTCACCAAAATCAACGATTAAATGACGTATAAAATACTACACACTTATCTAAAATTCTCAATAAAATTAGTTCCATACTGTTTTAGGGGAAACATCAACAGCTATAGACCACCGTTCTATTCCCATGTTACCCCCGCTCGACCCAGCTACACTCTTATTACCTAAAAAAAATTGTGAAGCAAAAGGGTGAGCACAAATAGCCTAGTAAAGAATATCATGACTAAAGATAATTAAATTATCAATAGCCTTCGTCAGTAATAAATCAGAGATTTAGAACATATGGTAGATGATAAAACTTTTCAACCATAGTTGCAGCGGAACGAGCAATCTATTAGAAGAGTCAAATAAACCATAAAGTCTATTATCTTCTCCATATTAAAAGTTCACCAAAAATATTTTATCCCTGTAATATCAATCAACAGTTTCTGTCCACAATCATGTGAATAACTCATAATCATAATTGTGGTTCTAAATTCCTCTTCGCAACCAGGACGAAGATAATTTTCATCACCTGTCTTTACCAGAAATATCAAAGATCATGGTTATACCAAATCACAGTTCCTGTTTATAATCATACTAATAAATTCATCTTTGCACTACGGGCCAAAGATATTCATCAACAGTTCATCTTTGCACTACAGGCCAAAGATATTCAACAACATGTCATCTTTGCACTTAGACCTGGCAAACATGGCCCAAGCCCGTGGGTCGAGCCGGCCCGCCCGCCACGGGCAGGGCTGTGGGCTGCAATTTTTTAGCCCAGGAAAATGCGGGCCATTTTGGTCAGGCCCGTTTTTGGCCCAGCCCGTGGCCCGTGGCCCGTGAATTCTTTTTTTTTTTTAAATAAAATGTTACTACTTGTGGGTTGTGAGGCTTGAACACAAGATTTGTAAGTAAATAAATAAGAGTTCAAATGAAACTTATATTATAATATAATAAAACTTAGCTACAGGTTACAAAATAGAATCTTTAATGTAAAGTTTTAAATCATTTGGGTTGTCTAGTCCCCCACCCACAGGCCACAATATATATTAAAATAATAAGCAGAAACTGTGGCATATATTGTACTGTCTAGTTTAAGTTACCATAAAGTGTAATAAATCATTTATGGGATATTCAACTAGATAGGAGTAGGACAACATGCATGCTGGTATTCCACTAATTAAGCACAAATATAAGTACTACTTGGTCACGCCCTACACTAATACACCAAACAATAAGTGGTTTTGAAGTTTTATTTTGATGAATTTGATTTAAATTTGATTCGAATTGTTTTAAATATAATACAGATATTAAATATATGCTTGAAAAAATAAAATCTTCTTTCGTTTTACAAATATATTTATAATTTTGAAATGGTGAAATGGTGAAATAGAGGGAGTATTAAGTAATAGATTTATTGACTAATAATTAAGAAGCTGTAAGATTACAATAAGAGTCCACTTAATTCAAAGAAAACAAACTGAAAATTAGTAATTAATATATACCTTCCTTCAAAATAAAGAGATCTCATTTATAAAATTGATTAACAGTAGCTTTCAAACTATACAGCATGTGATATGCCCAGTTCCAAGTCCGGCCAGGGGATTTTGATTACGGCTTTCAAATTATTGTTTATTATAAATTTTTTTAATATTTTTAATATTTATTATTATTATTATTTTTGGTGTAGCAAGATTTTACAAAAATAAATAAAGGAAGAAGCCCGCGGGCCGGGCCGGGCCGGCCAACCTGGGCCACGGACCTCACATTTTTAGCCCGTCAAAACCCAGGCCATTTTGGCCCGGCCCGCGTTCTGCCCGGCCCGGCCCGGCTATTTGCCAGGTCTATTTGCACTACAAGCCAAAGATATTCAACAACAGGTCATCTTTGCACTACATGCCAAAGATATTAATATCACAAAGAAATATATAATCATTTCAGAATTTATATAAACAATAATTATAACCATGTTGATCAATTCACCTTTGCACTTAAGCTAAAGATATTCAATTATAAATTCAATGGTCATGATCATACCAGTCAACAATTCATCTTTGCACTACTGGCCAAAGAGAACCCATAGTCACGATCATACCAATAATCTATCCATATTTTTACTCAAGTCAAAGAAAAATTTCATCACCAGAATTATAAAATATTATATATGATAATAAAAATAATATGATCAAAACATGGATTTATCTCTATGACATCAATCAATATACATCTTGAATCAAATATTCATCTTTGCACTACTGGCCAAAGATATTCATTCGTATCACCAGTTGGTCATGTTCATCTCAACACATGTCCATCTTTGTACTACGGGCCAAAAATATTCATCAGGTAATCATTCATCTTTGCACTACAGGCCAAAGATATTCATTTATATCATCATTTAGGACTGAGGATAATGAAAAATATTATAAAAAAACTAATCCATTGAGATAAAAGGACAAAAATTAGGGATTCGTATTTTAGATAATTCAAGTTCAAAAATACTCCATAATAATCAATTGTGGAGCAAAATTCAAGAATGAAGATCAAAACATGGATACAATCAAAGATAGTAATCATAATAGACAACTGGGACATAGAAAAGAAAACATAATTTTTTTGTGAATAGTATTGTATACGTTAATAGTGTTGTATACGTAAATAGTGTCGTATACGTGAATAGTAACCCCGGCATAAAAAGGTAAAAATTTCACAAGAAAAATCTTACTTCATGAATAGTACTCGTGAATAGTATCGTATTCGTGAATAGTGCCGTATACATAAATAGTACTGTATACGTGAATAGTAATCTCGACATGAAAAGGTAAAATTTTCATAATAAAATTCATACCAATATTTCGACATAATGATATTGAACGAAATAATATCATTTACGAAGAAAATAACATCTCTTACTATCCCTTACCTCAAAAGAATAGTACCTTTGACTGGAATATCGAATATAATTCTGAAGGAAATTTGCACTGTATAGCAACACTCAAAGCATCTAAATACTCACAAAAATACGCTCAATATTATAGAGAGAGCAAACTTCAGATTCTGGTGTGATTTTCATTTCTAACTAAGCACCCTCTTTATAAGAATTGCTTAGCATGCTAGGATTGACAAAATCCCCTCTGGTGGCTTCTCAGCACCCACCTTTAAAAAAAAAAAGAGCACGCCACTTTTGAAATACTTTTTAGCAAATTTCACCAACAAAGGACAAGAGTGGGGCCCACCCATATGTTTAATAAAAATATTTATTTCCAAAACTTCAATAATTTATAATAAATAACCATTTTATCAGAAAAATATAAATTTTATGTCCATTCCATAGAAAATTTAATTCTCTACAACTTTGTAGAAGAAAGTTTTTCCAAATTTCAAATAGAAAATGACCGAAATCCACATACGGATGATTTTTAATACCTCCATTCTGACAAAATACTGATAAAACACCTCAGCATTAATTCATTCATTTATATTCACATAAAATAAATATTTTCTTATCATATAAATTAATAATTAATTATTCACATATAATATTACAGAATCATAATAATGACAACCATGTCGTTCCCAAGAAAGAGGGGGCTTTCCGATAAAGATTTCTCTTTATTGGCGCGCAATTAGGTGACCAAATCCCTTTTCTAAACAGAACTTCCTTAGACATTGCCAATAATGTTATCTAATATTATTATTCAAATAATATGAATTATTGATCTTATAATAGAAAATATTGTGCAGTGACAATTATTAAAACAACAATAATATAAAATATCAACGTACCAATTATTGAATCAATAAAATAAAATATTAAACAGTAATTATTGTAATAATTATTGAGTAGTGCCTTCTTATGTAAGAATCAATAATCCAAAAATACTGTGCAATACCGTGTGCTACTGTGCAACCACGCGTATTACTGTACTTTAACCACCGGGTATTCCAACAGTGTTAACGGTAACAACTACGCCGTTATTTTTATAAAAAGGTTATTTCTGTCGCTTCTATATTCGACATTCATTCCATTATGGGGCCCACAAGTGGTTGCATCGTCGTACGAATATTCCCCGACAACAAAAATATTCCACGACCAAACGAATATTCCCCGACAACAAAGAATATTTTATAACCACTTGTTTATTTTGAAAAATTTACATATATCACCCTTAACTTTAAATTTTTTATCAATTTAACTATTTACTAAATAGAAAAATTGAATACTTTTATTTCATAAAATTCGGGGTCTTACAAAGATGATGAACAATATAAACAATCTATGCGACCAAATTGTTGTAATTAATGTAATTTTAGTACTTTTATTATAATGTTAACACATTTATTAAACTCATTACATTTTCTATTTTCTATTTTCTATGAAACTTGGGTTAAAATTAATTGAATTATTCAATAATTTGTTTGATAATTTATTTTAATTATTTATTTTTATATGTTGTACAATGAATATTTTATTTAATTTTTTTTAGTACGTCCAAAAAAAACTATATACTTGTTCAACATAGTTTAGAGGGGTAAAATAATAAAAGTCTGTTTTCAGATATTTTAGGCATATCAATTATCAAATAATTTTTTTCATTCAGTATTCAGTTTCATTCAACTCATTCAGATTGCTTAAACATTCAAAACTGTTTGATTCAATTTTATTAAACAACCACTTAGTGTATGTGTTGCAGTATTATACATGGCATTATAATAATTATAAATAGAAGAATTTATGTATGTTGTTTTATTTTGGTGACTCAAATTATGTGTTGTAGACCCGGATTTGGGGGCGTCACTGAGACTCCACCATACTTATTAACACATCTACATTCTTAAATTTTTTTTCAATGTGAGATTCATATGAAATATCTCAACAATCTCTATTTTTCACTTGAATATCCATCATAAGTATCATATTAGAGTAGTCACCATTAAGCACACTTTCTTTGAGTCCTTCAAGAGCCCTGCTCAACTTTAATTACCCCACCACACCAGAGTCAAACATAGGAGTACAGCCTTACTTCTTGTGAACCCTTATCCTAAGCAATTTTCCTAGAGTCATCCTAAATCCGTTCCATTCGACTCAAATCATACTTCATCATGTAGTGAAAAACACGGGAGTGATTCCTTACTCTACCTAACTCAACTCTATTTGTTCCACCGTGCGAACTAGGTACGTGGCCTGCGAATGCTCCACCTTGGAGAACTAATATGATACTTGGGCACATCAAACACTGGGGTCTAATACCACTTTGTTAGAATTTAAGAACGAATAATAGTAGACTCACACAGATATTATATGATGAACTGAAAAATAAGAACACACGATATACCAGGTTCACTAATTTAGTTAGTTTTGCTTTTGTGATGTATTCATAAGATTTCTCACACACTCTACAATGATCCACACATCAAAAATATTTTATAGTAACTAGAAAACTCTAGATGTTATAACATGGGCTCAAGCCCAATACATTATTAAAATTCAAGATCAGGCTACTAATTGCTCCTTGTGTTGGCTTTCAGGGGGCTGTCCCCTTGCAACCCCCGATAGCTCACCAACGAGATGGGGCAACCACTTGCTCTCTTGGGAGCAAGATCCCCCCCCCTGCGACTACTCTACCATAGTAGCCATTAATCGAACCCGCAGAAGTTTAAGTCAATCCCAACATACTTATTGTGGAATTGTATGATCCATTATCCAACCCACATCAATACACTACACAAATGCAATGTATACTTGTGTAGATTGGGCCAATAAGATTATTAGATAACCTCCTTACCTTAAATGTTAACCTTTTAAGTTAAGATTTCACCATACTTATCAATCTATCTACACTCTATAATTTATCCGACGTGTGATTCATGTGAAATATTCCAACATAGTTAATTTTTTTCATGTTATTCCTGAGTTTATAAAGGAAAAGTAAAAAAAAAAACTTAAGTTTTACTTTTAAATTACCAAGTCATTTTTATATTAGTTTTATTATGTTTATAATTTAGAAGGTATAATAATAAAATATGATCTTATGTTCTTTAGTTTTTCATTCAAATTCGTTTATTTTTGGAAAGAAAAGTTTGACAAAAGAATAACTAAGTTTTATGTTTTTTTTTTCTTTTTCGTCTATAAAATAAATATTTACTTTTGAAAGAACTTATTGTCCATCTTTATTACACGTGATTGACCTGACAATATAGTTGGTTAACTGTCGGGTCAACCCATATTAACTGGAACCAAATGGGTTGGTTAACTATTTTTATTTATTTGGGTTGGGTAAAGTTTGGAACCATATTTTAAAAAAGAAATATAGTTCCAACCCGGTTAACCATTTTTCGACCCATATTTTATTCCAAATTCAAATCAAAAGTTCTTTCCACTCATATTTACATATTCAAGAAGCTCAACCACCCACCCACCCCCCTACCCAACCCAACCGACCCCACCCCCCACCCACACCTAAACCAAAAAATATTAATATTATGTGATTATGTATACACCCCTTACCCACCTACCTAACCACCCACGCAACCACCCACCCCACCAATCCACCCCACCCACCTACCCACCCACCCACCCCACTTACCCATCCACCCCACCCCACCCACCTACTCACTTACCCACCCCACCCCACCCACCCCACCCCACCCCATGCACCCACCCCTCCTTACCCACCCACCTACCTACCTACTCACCCACCCCACCTGCCTACCCACCCATCCACCCACTTTAGTCACCCCACCCCACCCACCCCACCCCACGTACTTACCCACCCCCACTCCTACTCTCACACACCCACCCACCCCCCTACCCAACCCAACCTACCCCACCCCCCACCCACACCCAAACCAAAAAAAATTAATATTATGTGATTATGTATACACCCCTTACCCACCTACCTAACCACCCACCCATCCACTTACCCACCCCACCTCACCCCACTAACCCACCCCACCTACCTACCCACCCACCCCACTTATCCATCCACCCCACCCCACCCCACCCATCCACTCCCTCCCAAGAAAAAATAATATTAAGCGATTATGTATACACCACTCACCCCACCCACCCCACCCCCACCCACGCCACCCCCACCCCAGCCCCCCCAAAAAAATAATATTATGTGATTAAGTACACATCCCTTACCCCCCCCCCCCCCCCCCCCCCCCCCACCCCACCCCCATCTAAAAAAAATAATATTATGTGATTATGTATACACTCTTTATCCCCCATCCTACCCCAGTACCCCCCACCCCCACCCAAAAAAATAATATGTATACACCACCCACCCCACCCCACCCCACCCCACCCCACCCCACCCCACCGATATTAAAAGTTCATTTAAAAGTTCTGCTTAAAAGTCAAAATATCTTAAAAATGTTTAATATGGTTAATACAGTTTTGAACCATAACCATATGGTTCCAACCCACATAACCCATATTAAAAATGGTTAATATGGTTTTAGTTCTTAAATGGAACCATAACCATATTTTAAAAACTAAAACCAACCCATAACCATATTTTGCCAGGCCTACACATGAATATATTTAATTTACAAGGAAAGAACTCGCATTTTAAAACTCAGTAAAGTATTAGTGGTCTCTATCAAGTTTAATCCTACCATGCTCACATTTTCTTGTCTATTAGAGTTTTTTTTCAAGATTATATATGAATAATTTTCTTGTTTCAAGATTATATATTATTGGCTTAAATATAATTTAGTACCCTAAACTATAAGTCATATTCCACTTCGGTGATTCACCTTTTAATTTTGTCAATTAGATGATTAAACTATTAATTTTTTTCACTTCGGTCTATTTTTTCTTGACACGTCAGAAATTGTTGACATGACCACTTAAGTAGGGTCATATCCAACTGATGTGTATTTAAAAAATAATTTCTTTATCATTTTATTAATTTAACTTATTTATGCAAGGGTAAAATTGACAAAGAAAATGACTTTATTTTTTACTTTGTCGTCTCTCTCTTCTATCTCCTTGAAAGATGGGAGGCGCCGACAGTGTACTACTTCTTTCTCTTTAGCTTCAGATCTATACTTTCACACTCTCCATATATGTTCGTAGATATATTTAAAAGGAAGTGGTTAGCAAGAATTTTATTTTTAAGTAAGTTAGTCAATTGACCAATAGAGTGCTGACACGAAGACGAGGCTCTAAGTGTGTCAGTATTTTATTGGTCAATTGACCAACTTACCAAAAATAAACTTCATGCTAACCGATAGGGGTGTAAACGAGTCGAATCTCAGCGAACACCTTCATGCTCAGATTCGGCTCGACTCGAAAAAATTGAGCTTGAATTCGACTCGAATTCGATAAGGGATTTATATTTTTGCACCAGATTCGACTCGGATCATTACTCTGACCTACTCGGTTCGTAAGTACTCGACTCGTTTACAAAGCGAGTTACTCATGATCCTTCAAATCGAGTTTCGAATATGAATCATTTCACTTAAAATTGAACCACTGCATACTAAATTGGTTACTTAACTAATATTTATATATAAAAAAATTTCACTTTTATTTATGTATTGAAATTATAAAGAATATAATAAAAATTGACATTCAATTCATTGATTTATTCAAGTACAAGTTTACATAATTTTATACTACACTTTATAAATTATAAAGATTGATACAAATATCACATATTTAGCTTAATAGAATGGATCAAACCAATATTCGAATCCATCGAGCAGGTATCGAGTCTGGTTCGAGAAAAAATGAAATACTCGAATCCTAATCTGAACGAACACTGGTATGCTCGAATTCGACTCGTGTATCATTAAACAGAAAACGAGTATGGATCAGATTCGACTCGGATCAACTTCGAATTCGAGTTTTGAATCATATTTTCGAGTCAATCTCGAATCGAGTACCGAACTACTTGGTTCGACTTACACCCCTACTAACCGAATCCTATTTAAAATATTTGTTCCCGATTTATTAAAAGCACTAACCTATAACCCTCTATGTTTTTACAGATTCAAGCACCTTAGACAAAGTCGCCCAGATCTTCGTTGCCGGCCATCGGGGCCTGGTCGCATCCGCCATTGTCCGGAAGCTCCAACACCTTGGCTTGACAAACTTCCTCATCAGCACCCACTCCGAACTCGGTCTCACTCGCCAATTAGACGTTGAATCATTCTTCGTCGCCTCCAAACACCAATATGTAATCCTTGCCGCTGCCAAAGTTAGGGGAATTCACGCCAAAAATACCTACCCTACCGATTTCATCTCCATTAACCTCCAAATCTAAAACAATGTTATCGATTTAGCTTACCGGCACCGCGTCAAGTAACTCATATTTCTAGGATCCTCCTGCAGTTACCCCAAATTCGCCCCTCAACCCATACCTGAGCACGCCTTGCTAACCGGTCCATTAGAGCCCACCGACGACTGGTATGCCATCGCCAAAATTGCTTGGCATTAAAATGTGCAAAGCATATCAGATTCAGTACGATTGGCCGACAAATGGTGGTGTATGATGATGGATGATAATAGAATTAGATGGTGTTGCTGGTTGCAGATCTAATAATATGGTGGTAGATCTGGTATGGTGGTTGATCATGGTGGCGTAATATAGTAATAGCGATGGTTGTGGAAACAGTGGTGGTGGCGGCGATGGATTCCGCAGCGGTGGACGCCGTGAAGATGGATATGGTGGAGGTGGTGGATATGGAGGAGGTCGTCGGGAAGATGGTGGCGGTGGTTATGGTTATGGCCCAAGGAAAGGCTGAGGTGGTTATGGTGGTGGCAACAAAGTTGTTTGACGATTTTAGCCTTTAATATATCATAAATATTTAATCAAAAATTTAAAAATTATTTTTTTGTTACACATCAGCTTAACTATGTCCTACCTAGACTGTCACGTCGGCAGTTTCTGACGTGACAGACCCAATTGAATAAAATTAGGAAAAAATAATAATTTAATCATCTAATTGACGAAATTAAAATATGAATCATAATATGACATATAATTTAAGATAATAAATTATATTTAAGCCTATATTATATATGAATACTTTTCTTGTACGTGTATCCCTATATATCACCGCTACATATAAGCATTCTGTAACAGGAGTCCTACATGAACCAATTTTTTTTATTTTTTTTCAAAAATATTTATTTAAACCCTAACCTAATTCACACGCACTCCGTTGGTCCAAGATCAATCAGCTTGAAAGCTATTGGTGGGGGCCGTGGGGCTATGCTAGAGAGCCTAAACTAATTTAGAAGTAAGACTACTACTTCTAAGTTACTGACATATAAAGTTTAAAATAATTAAGAGGGATTAATATGAAGTTAATTTTGGTTAATTAATTAATATAATTTTCATACAAAAGGTCAAGAGATAATATTTCTCTGTGTGTTAATACTGTATTAATCAATTAATCAATTTACCAATAAATTAACTTCATGATCACCTTATCCGAAATATTTGGCCGAGCTAGCTCATTTCTTTGAGTCCTCAATGATCGTGGTTGACTTGGACTATTTATCATTTTTGACTTTCTGATGAAGAGCCATAAATTTGAATATCAAGTCTTCCAAACTTGTCCAATTCCAATTCTATTCCCCTAAATAATTTTTCACCAAATGTACCTGAATTTTCAGTTTGTGTATTTCCTCTATTTTAAAATTAGAGATAAAATTTAACTTTTAAAATCAAATGATGGCATATTAAACTTCAAATTGATATAAATTTATTTAACTTTAGGTGATACAAATATTATAATTATATATAATATAGAACAAAAATTATTAATCACAAAATTTATTTTATTTTAAATTTTTATAAAATATACTAATTTTAAAATTTAATATATTATTATCTGAACTCAAAAGTCAAATTATATATCTAAATTTAGGATTACTTCATTCTCATGTTTAAAAAACAAAATTCAATGAATGATATTATTAAAGCAAACTTTTAGGAAGTAGCATCACTTTCCACCGTTTTGAATGATTGTAAACATTCATGCGTGATAATGAATAGTTCTTCAGTTGGCAAAAAACTCTTATCTCAACTTTTTATAATACTATATTGATAACATGTGTAAGTCACGAGTAAATATTGATAATATAATTTAAAATTGGGATGTGTGATATTTAGTATTATAATTTGAGCAAAAATAATATATATAATATAAATAGTTGTAATATATTGAGTATGAAGTTGAAGAGTTGTGTATGTATCAAAATTATTGAATATATTTTTTAATACATACATATACATCTTTGAAATAATATAATTACAAACGATACAAAAAAATTGGTATAATTGTAAAAATGACATATATTGTATTAACTCGATGATCAATCAAATTGACTCAATTAATTTAGATAAGATCTCTAATTATTTTATTAAATATAATAATAAATTTTGATCTGTGATGTTTTGTTAGCAAATCAATAAGTATATACGGACAAGTAAATTGGACAGAAAAATTAGACCGGAAGAACAAAATGAATTTATTTTCACGAATAACTGGATTGTACTCCAATTGTTCGCAGAAACAAATACATTTTGTTCTTTCGGTCTAATTTTCCTGTCTAAATTTCCGATCTGTGTAGAAGGACTCTTAGCAAATAAACAGATACATCAATGAAATGATTACATTAATGTGATCAATGTTCCACAAGACATTTTTCACATAAATAATAAATTTGATTCACATTTACATTGTTAAATATATTGTAAATATTTTAGTCAAAGTATATTTTATTAGCTTCCTAATTAATAGCCATTTGTTAGGCAGTATATTATTAGCGTACTATTTTATAGCCATTTGTTAGGCTTCCTAATTTATAACTCACTAATTTATAGCCTATATTCAAGCCATCAGTTAGGCGTCTACTTTGTATATATTCGGATGAAATGAATGAAAATGATTAAGGAAAATATTCCATATCCTTTCATGGTATCAGAGCATCTAGGGTTTTCTTTCTCTATCTTCTGCTTGTCCTAGCTCTGTGTTTCCTTGCCCACCGTCTTCCTCCCTATACCTCTTTTCGGTATTTCTCAATGGCTGAAAACAAATCATCTTTTCATCCGGCTCTTGCTGTATCGAACATCAAAAACCATGTTTCCATTGTTCTTGAAATGGAAAACGTTCAATACTCGACGTGGGCGGAACTCTTCAAGATTCACGCACGATCTCACAAAGTGCTTGATCATATCATTCCTCCGGCCAAAGGCAAGGAGAAGGTTCTTTCTACCGAGACCGAGAAGGAGCTATGGTCCACTTTAGATGCCACGGTTCTTTCGTGGATTTATGCTACCATCTCTAATGACTTATTGCACACCATTATTGAGCCCGACTCAACGGCTAAGGATGCTTGGGATAGACTGCGTAATATATTCCAAGACAATCAACATTCCCGTGCCGTTGCCTTGGAATAGGATTTCTCCACCACTTCTATGGAGGATTTCCCAAATGTCTCAACTTATTGTCAACGTCTTAAATCTCTCGCGGATCAATTGAAGAACGTTGGGGCTCCGGTGTCCGATAGTAGAATGGTATTGCAATTGGTTGGGGGTCTTACCAAACCTTACCGTGGAGTGGGTACGTTGATCCGTCAAAGCGACCCTCTTCCTCCTTTTTACAAAGCTCGCTCCATGCTCACTCTTGAGGAGGCCGGGATGGCTAAGGAAGCAGCCACTGAGTCTGCTATGATGGCTTCTTCAAATTATGATGGTCCGACACACTCTGAGAAATCGGGTCATTCGAAAGGTAAGAATGGTGCGCCACATTTTAGTGGCCGGCGCAATAATGGTGGTGGTCGGAAGAATGCAGGCTCCGGCGGTGGCCGCAACTCAGCCGGCGGCAAGGGCGGTGGCCGGGGGCAATTTTCTGGTGGCCACGGTGGGACTTATCCTTCCCCGCAATGGCAACAACATCAGCAACCATTTCCATGGGGATGGTATAATCAGGGCCGGTCCATTCCTCCTTGTCCATTCCCAACTCAAGGATGGGCCAGGCCCAATGCTCCTCAACAGCGCCAAGGTGGTCTGTTAGGCCCAAGACCTTCTCAGCACGCCTATGTGCAGCAAACAACTGTAAGACCCCGAATTTTATGAAATAAAAGTATTCAATTTTTCTTATAATTACTATTTAGTAAATGGTTAAATTGATAAAAGTTTAAAGTTATGGGTGAAATGTAAATTTTTTTTCAAAATAAGCAAGTGGTTATAAAATAATCATTGTTGTCGGGGAATATTCGTTTGGTCGTGGAATATTCTTGCTGTCGGGGAATATTCGTACGACGGCGCAGCCTTGTGTGGACCCCATAACGGAAAGCGATTGGATGAAAAAAAACGACAAGTATAAGTTATTTATAAATAACGGCGTAGTTGTTACCGTTAACACTGTTGGAATACCCGGTGGTTAAAATACAGTAATACGCGTTATTGCACAGTAGCACACGATATTGCATAGTATTTTTGAAATTATTGATTCTTACGTAAGAAGGCACTACTCAATAATTGTTACAGTAGTTACTGTTCAATATTTTATTTTATTGATTCAATAATTGTTGCGTTGATATTTTATATTATTGTTGTTTCAATAATTGTTGCTGCACAGTATTTTCCTTTATCAGATCAATAATTCATATTATTTGAATAATATTATTAGATAATATTATTGTCAATGTCTAGAAAGTTCTGTCTAAGGAGAGGTTTGGTCATCTAATTGCGCGCCAGTAAGGAGAAATTCTTATTAGAAAGCCCCCTCTTTCCTGGGAACGGCCTGGTTGTCATAAATGTGATTCTGTAATATTATTTGTGAATAATTAATTATTGATTCATATGATAAGAAAATATTTATTTTATGTGGATATAAATGAGGGATATATTTTTGTGGTTAAAAAATGAAGGAGTTAATGTTGAGGTTTTTATCAGTATTTTTGTCGGAATGGAGGTATTAAAAATCAGGATTTTTAAGATATTTTGCGGGGGTTATAATTTTTAATCCGACCGTTGGATCGTGGTAATTTTTGGATATGTTATACATATATAAGTTGAGTATATGTCCATAAATTTTGAACCGTTAAAAATGAACGTATGATTTGTTATGAATTTTAAGAGGTGGCTGATTCGGAAATCAGGTTATAAATCATTTTTGGTGGAAAATTCTAGAATTGGTGGGCCCCACTTGTGGTTGGTGAAGAAATGTGCTGAATTATATTTCAAATGTGGTGGTTGGGAATAGTAGCAGGTAAAGCCATCAGGTTGCAGGTCAAACCTACCAAAATTTTCCTATAAATAGAGGGCTAAGTTAGAATTGAAAATCACACCAGAAACATAAGCTTTCTCTCTTTCTCTCTCTATATTATGAAGCATATTTTGTGAGTTTTTAGATACTTGGTGAGTTACTATTCATCAGTGCAAGTTTCCTTCAGCATCATATCCGATATCCAGTCAGAAGTACTGCTCTTTTGAGGTAGGGGATATTAAGGAATTTTAAGGGTTGTTATGATTTTCAGTTTCGTAATTTTTCTGATCTTCAAAAATTCTGGAAAAATTTAAAATGATATTTTGATGAGTTTTCTTGATTGTGTCCAAAAATGGTGATTTTTGGATGTATAGATTGAGAGTTATGAATTTTATGAGAAAAGACTATTTTAAAAGTAACAGCTTATAATTCCTTGTGGTTAACTCCAAAATTGATGAAATTTTTATTAGGAGTACATGTATATGATAGAAGTATACTCTGTGAATTTCAGAATTTTTAGACAAAAGTACAATTTTTGATAAATGTCTAAATATTCGGCTATTTTGGCCATATGAAAAATAGTAAATGACTTTTAAAAATTCTGAGAAAAATATATGTTCACTATGGGACTATATTATGCTAAATCCCAGAAAAGAAATATTTTTGGAACTGATTTGGTATTTTTCATGAAAATATTCTAGTTATGAGTAAATGAATTAAATATGTTTTATGAAGAAAGAAAATTGGAAAATAGGATTTTATGGCTTGAGAATCCTATATGAGGTATATGCAGATTTTTGATGAGGGTTTTGGTTATTGATGATGAAATTGTAAGAGTTGGCATTTTATGATGATTAAATGCATTAATTAGTAAAGTGTAAACAATTAAAATAAATTGTTTATAAATTTAAGTAATGTTATTCTTTCAATATCATTATACCGAAATATTGGTATGGATTTTATTGTGAAATTTCTATCTTTTGTGTCGGGGTTACTATTCATGAGTTACTATTCACGATTTACTATTCATGAGTTACGAATATTACTCTTGAGATTAAATCTATATGTTGATTATATTGATTATATTATCATATATAACATTTTTATAACCCTGATGTTGAATTTCTCTTTCACTGGAGTGTAAAGATGGATAGATTATTGGTATGATCATGACTAGGGTTCTCTTTGGCCTGTAGTGCAAAGTTGAATTGTGACTGGTATGATCATGACCATTGAATTTACAATTGAATATCTTTAGCTTAAGTGTAAAGATGAATTGATTAACATGGTTATAATTATGGTGTATATAAATTCTGAAATGATTATATATTTCTTTGAGATATGAATATATTTGGCATGTAGTGCAAATATGAATTGTTGAGGAATATCTTTGGCCTGTAGTGCAAAGATGAATTGTAGATGAATATCTTTGGCCAGTAATGCAAAGATGAACTGTGGATGAATATCTTTGGCCTGTAGTGCAAAGATGACTTGTTGATGAATATCTTTGGCCCGTAGTGCAAAGATGAAGTTATTAGTATGATTATGAACAGGAACTGTGATTTGGTATAACCATGATGTTTGATGTTTCAGGTGATGAAAATTATCTTCGTCCTAGATGAGAAGAGGAATTTAGAACTACAGTTATGATTATGAGTTATTCATATGATTGTGGACCAGAATTGTTGATTGATGTTACAGGGATAAAACATTGTTGGTGAATTTTTAACATGGAGAAAATAATAGACTTTATAGTCTATTTGACTCTTCTAATGGATTGCTCGTTCCGCTGCAACTATGGTTGAAATTTTTATCATTTACCATATGTTCTAAATCTCTGATTTATTATTGATGAAGGCTATTGATAATTTAATTATCTTTAGTCATGATATTCTTTACTGAGCTAGTTGTGCTCACCCTTTTGCTTCACAATTCCTTTCAGGTAATAAGAGTGTAGCTGGGTCGAGCGAGGGTAACGGGGAAATAGAAAGGTGGTCTCTAGCTGTGGATGTTCTCCCGAAGCAGTATAGAAAAGTTCATTTAGTAGTTATACTTGGTGAATCCAATAGGGTGAGGCGAACCTAACGTTGGAAGGGTATTTTGCCAATATCATACAAGATGTCTAATGACATACAACCTCGTGTCATCATAAGACAGGGTTGTGCTCATCCACTTGCTGAGTATATCTATGGGCACTACCTATATAATCTTGGTGTTTGTTTGAAGTATAATTCTCAATTAGAGACAGTGGAGATAATGATAAGTCAAGAGAAGACTCACCATTGGGAAGAATATGATAGTAATCTTCTCGTTTTTCTTTGGGGTCTATTGGGTAAACCAAGGATAATTCTGTGGCCATATGATATCTTTCACAACCTAGAAGCATGGCCTCCCATGTACGAAGGTTTCCTTAAGCACTTCCCAAAGATTCTAATTTCCAAAACAGTTTTTGACTATACATTTATGTAAGGTGTCATTGTGAGGTGATGTCCACGGTTGGAACATGAGTCACATTTGGTATATATTTGTATCCAAACTCACAGCATATGTGTTGTTGTATTTTACACGACAATTGTTGTAATAAAGTTACAGTTGTTTTCTGTACCATGTATTTGGCGACTCAGAATAGGTTGGATGGAATGGACCTATTTTGGGGTCGTTACAGTTGGTATCAGAGCTTAGAGATATGATCTCTGGCGGAGATCAGGGAATACAACTAGGAGGGGAGAGACGAGTAAATTCTTCGCTAGTGTGTCCTACCTAAGCTTATTTGTTAGTCAGTCATACTATTGGGATATGATGTGTTATGTTAATTTGTTAAATTAACCTTTGTTTTTGAAGCTTTATTCTAGAATGATATCTGAAATACAGGAGATGAGCAATGGAGAAATCATGATGACAGGAAGGATGGAATCTTAAATGAAAGCAAGGTATTCTCAATTCTTTGAAATACCAGGTACGTAAATTTCGAGGACGAAATTTCATAAGGAGGGGAGATTGTAAGACCCCGAATTTTATGAAATAAAAGTATTCAATTTTTCTTATAATTACTATTTAGTAAATGGTTAAATTGATAAAATTTAAAGTTATGGGTGAAATGTAAATTTTTTTTCAAAATAAGCAAGTGGTTATAAAATAATCATTGTTGTCGGGGAATATTCGTTTGGTCGTGGAATATTCTTGCTGTCGGGGAATATTCGTACGACGGCGCAGCCTTGTGTGGACCCCATAACGGAAAGCGATTGGATGAAAAAAACGACAAGTATAAGTTTTTATAAATAACGGCGTAGTTGTTACCGTTAACACTGTTGGAATACCCGGTGGTTAAAATACAGTAATACGCGTTATTGCACAGTAGCACACGGTATTGCACAGTATTTTTGAAATTATTGATTCTTACGTAAGAAGGCACTACTCAATAATTGTTACAGTAGTTACTGTTCAATATTTTATTTTATTGATTCAATAATTGTTGCGTTGATATTTTATATTATTGTTGTTTTAATAATTGTTGCTGCACAGTATTTTCCTTTATCAGATCAATAATTCATATTATTTGAATAATATTATTAGATAACATTATTGTCAATGTCTAGAAAGTTCTGTCTAAGGAGAGGTTTGGTCATCTAATTGCGCGCCAGTAAGGAGAAATTCTTATTGGAAAGCCCCCTCTTTCCTGGGAACGGCCTGGTTGTCATAAATGTGATTCTGTAATATTATTTGTGAATAATTAATTATTGATTCATATGATAAGAAAATATTTATTTTATGTGGATATAAATGAGGGATATATTTTTGTGGTTAAAAAAATGAAGGAGTTAATGTTGAGGTTTTTATCAGTATTTTTGTCGGAATGGAGGTATTAAAAATCAGGGTTTTTGAGATATTTTGCGGGGGTTATAATTTTTAATCCGACCGTTGGATCGTGGTAATTTTTGGATATGTTATACATATATAAGTTGAGTATATGTCCATAAATTTTGAACCGTTAAAAATGAACGTATGATTTGTTATGAATTTTAAGAGGTGGCTGATTCGGAAATCAGGTTATAAATCATTTTTGGTGGAAAATTCTAGAATTGGTGGGCCCCACTTGTGGTTGGTGAAAAAATGTGCTGAATTATATTTCAAATGTGGTGGGTGGGAATAGTAGCAGGTAAAGCCATCAGGTTGCAGGTCAAACCTACCAAAATTTTCCTATAAATAGAGGGCTAAGTTAGAATTGAAAATCACACCAGAAACATAAGCTTTCTCTCTTTCTCTCTCTATATTATGAAGCATATTTTGTGAGTTTTTAGATACTTGGTGAGTTACTATTCATCAGTGCAAGTTTCCTTCAGCATCATATCCGATATCCAGTCAGAAGTACTGCTCTTTTGAGGTAAGGGATATTAAGGGATTTTAAGGGTTGTTATGATTTTCAGTTTCGTAATTTTTCTGATCTTCAAAAATTCTTGAAAAATTTGAAATGATATTTTGATGAGTTTTCTTGATTGTGTCCAAAAATGGTGATTTTTGGATGTATAGATTGAGAGTTATGAATTTTATGAGAAAAGACTATTTTAAAAGTAACAGCTTATAATTCCTTGTGGTTAACTCCAAAATTGATGAAATTTTTATTAGGAGTACATGTATATGATAGAAGTATACTCTGTGAATTTCAGAATTTTTAGACAAAAGTACAATTTTTGATAAATGTCTAAATATTCAGCTATTTTGGCCATATGAAAAATAGTAAATGACTTTTAAAAATTCTGAGAAAAATATATGTTCACTATGGGACTATATTATGCTAAATCCCAGAAAAGAAATATTTTTGGAACTGATTTGGTATTTTTCATGAAAATATTTTAGTTATGAGTAAATGAATTAAATATGTTTTATGAAGAAAGAAAATTGGAAAATAGGATTTTATGGCTTGAGAATCCTATATGAGGTATATGCAGATTTTTGATGAGGGTTTTGGTTATTGATGATGAAATTGTAAGAGTTGGCATTTTATGATGATTAAATGCATTAATTAGTAAAGTGTAAACAATTAAAATAAATTGTTTATAAATTTAAGTAATGTTATTCTTTCAATATCATTATACCGAAATATTGGTATGGATTTTATTGTGGAATTTCTATCTTTTGTGTCGGGGTTACTATTCATGAGTTACTATTCACGATTTACTATTCATGAGTTACGAATATTACTCTTGAGATTAAATCTATATGTTGATTATATTGATTATATTATCATATATAACATTTTTATAACCCTGATGTTGAATTTCTCTTTCACTGGAGTGTAAAGATGGATAGATTATTGGTATGATCATGACTAGGGTTCTCTTTGGCCTGTAGTGCAAAGTTGAATTGTGACTGGTATGATCATGACCATTGAATTTACAATTGAATATCTTTAGCTTAAGTGTAAAGATGAATTGATTAACATGGTTATAATTATGGTGTATATAAATTCTGAAATGATTATATATTTCTTTGAGATATGAATATATTTGGCATGTAGTGCAAATATGAATTGTTGAGGAATATCTTTGGCCTGTAGTGCAAAGATGAATTGTAGATGAATATCTTTGGCCAGTAATGCAAAGATGAACTGTGGATGAATATCTTTGGCCTGTAGTGCAAAGATGACTTGTTGATGAATATCTTTGGCCCGTAGTGCAAAGATGAAGTTATTAGTATGATTATGAACAGGAACTGTGATTTGGTATAACCATGATGTTTGATGTTTCAGGTGATGAAAATTATCTTCGTCCTAGATGAGAAGAGGAATTTAGAACTACAGTTATGATTATGAGTTATTCATATGATTGTGGACCAGAATTGTTGATTGATGTTACAGGGATAAAACATTGTTGGTGAATTTTTAACATGGAGAAAATAATAGACTTTATAGTCTATTTGACTCTTCTAATGGATTGCTCGTTCCGCTGCAACTATGGTTGAAATTTTTATCATTTACCATATGTTCTAAATCTCTGATTTATTATTGATGAAGGCTATTGATAATTTAATTATCTTTAGTCATGATATTCTTTACTGAGCTAGTTGTGCTCACCCTTTTGCTTCACAATTCCTTTCAGGTAATAAGAGTGTAGCTGGGTCGAGCGAGGGTAACGGGGAAATAGAAAGGTGGTCTCTAGCTGTGGATGTTCTCCCGAAGCAGTATAGAAAAGTTCATTTAGTAGTTATACTTGGTGAATCCAATAGGGTGAGGCGAACCTAACGTTGGAAGGGTATTTTGCCAATGTCATACAAGATGTTTAATGACATACAACCTCGTGTCATCATAAGACAGGGTTGTGCTCATCCACTTGCTGAGTATATCTATGGGCACTACCTATATAATCTTGGTGTTTGTTTGAAGTATAATTCTCAATTAGAGACAGTGGAGATAATGATAAGTCAAGAGAAGACTCACCATTGGGAAGAATATGATAGTAATCTTCTCGTTTTTCTTTGGGGTCTATTGGGTAAACCAAGGATAATTCTGTGGCCATATGATATCTTTCACAACCTAGAAGCATGGCCTCCCATGTACGAAGGTTTCCTTAAGCACTTCCCAAAGATTCTAATTTCCAAAACAGTTTTTGACTATACATTTATGTAAGGTGTCATTGTGAGGTGATGTCCACGGTTGGAACATGAGTCACATTTGGTATATATTTGTATCCAAACTCACAGCATATGTGTTGTTGTATTTTGCACGACAATTGTTGTAATAAAGTTACAGTTGTTTTCTGTACCATGTATTTGGCGACTCAGAATAGGTTGGATGGAATGGACCTATTTTGGGGTCGTTACAACAACAGTGCCTAATCCTCTTGGGCAGTCCGGTTCGTATGCTCCTACGGATATCGAGGCGGCAATGCACACCATGTCTCTTCACCAACCCGACCCGTCATGGTACATGGATACCGGTGCTACATCTCACATGACTTCCTCTACCGGTAATCTATCGTCTTATTTTAATTTGAGCAATCATCCTACTAATAATATTATTGTTGGTAATGGTCATACTATTCCAATTATGGGCTATGGTCACACAAATTTCTCTTCCCCAGGCCACTCCCTCTCCCTTAACAATGTTCTTCATGCTCCTAAACTTATTAAAAATCTCATCTCTGTTAGAAAGTTTACTAGGGATAATTCTGTGTCTGTTGAGTTTGATCCTTTTGGTTTTTCTGTGAAGGATTATCGGACGAGGGTGCCAATAATGAGATGTGATAGCCGAGACGACCTTTATCCAATTTCATCTTCTCTAAACAATCGAGCTTCCTCTTCTACTTTTGCAGCCATCTCTCCTACGCTTTGGCATGATCGTTTGGGTCATCCGGGGTCTCCTATCTTAGATGTGCTTCGAAAAAATAAAAGCATTGATTGTAATAAACTTTCTAGTTCTCGTATTTGTGGTTCTTGTGTACTTGGCAAACATATTAAGTTGTCGTTTGTTTCTTCATCTTCGAGTACTATTATGCCATTTGATATTTTACATAGTGATCTTTGGTCTTCTCCCGTTTTGAGTTCTTCGGGACATCGATATTACATTTTATTTCTTGATGATTTTTCTAAGTATTTATGGAATTTTCCTATAGGTCAAAAATCTGATGTGTATGACGTTTTCTTGGCCTTTAACGCCCATATTTCTACTCACTTTGAGCGTAATATCAAAACTGTCCAATGTGATAATGGTAGGGAGTTTGATAATGGTCCTTTCTGGGAATTTTGTAAAACTCATGGCATGTCATTCCGCCTCTCTTGTCCTCACACTTCTTCTCAAAATGGGACAGCCGAACGCAAAATTCGGACTATAAACAATATTTCTCGCACTCTTCTTGCTCATGCATCTCTTCCTCCCTCTTTTTGGCATCATGCTCTCCACATGGCAACCTATCTTCTTAATGTACTTCCGAGTAAATTGTTGGGCAACAAATCTCCTCTTGAGGTTCTTTACAAAAGGGTCCCTTCTTATAGTCATCTCCGGGTTTTTGGGTGTTTGTGTTACCCTCTCATTCCATCCACAACTATTAATAAGTTGCAACCTCGGTCTACTCCTTGTGTCTTTCTAGGGTATCCAACCAACCATCGTGGCTACAAGTGTTATGATATGTCATCTCGTAAAATTATTATTTGTCGCCATGTCTTGTTTGATGAACATACTTTTCCTTTTGCTAATGTACATTCCCCCAATTCCTACACATATGCTTTTCTTGAGGATGGTCTGTCACCTTACGTTATTCACCATCTTCAACAATCTACTCCAATCCCTTCTGTTCAGCTCAACTCGCCAATTGGGCCCGACTCGCCAAACGGGCTCCGTCTGTCCTCCCCTATTGGTCCCCTCAGTCCGCCACTGGCCCAGCAACTGGTGCCCAGCAGCGCGCAGGCTCCTCCTTCCGTGTCCCGGTCTCAGCAGGCCATACCACCTGTTGGGTCGTCCTTCCCTCGTGACCCAAGTTCTGCTCAAATCCCTACAGCCCAAACACATTCCGGTCCCTCCACTTCTACTCCTCCTAATATTCCTCTCCAACAGTCTAGAGTCGTGACCCGTAGCCAGCATGGGATATTTAAACCCAATAAAAAATATTCCATGCATACCACGATTGGAAGGTCTCCTTTGCCTCGAAATCCGATCGCGGCTCTTCGTGATCCGAATTGGAAAATGGCCATGGATGATGAGTATAATGCTCTTATTGAAAATAAGGCGTGGGAGATGGTGCCCCGTCCTCCACATGTTAATGTGATTCGTTCTATGTGGATTTTTACTCACAAAGTCAAATCTAATGGTGTTTTTGAGAGGCATAAAACCCGTCTTGTAGGTGATGGAAAAACACAACAGGTTGGCATTGATTGTGGTGAGACTTTTAGTCCGGTAGTGAAGCCGGCTACGATCCGCACTGTTCTTAGTCTTTCTCTTTCGAAAGCATGGCCGATTCATCAATTAGATGTCAAAAATGCTTTCCTTCATGGTGAGCTTAAGGAAACAGTTTATATGCATCAACCATTGGGTTACAGAAATCGTGATCATCCAAATTATGTATGTCTCTTACGTAAGTCATTATATGGGCTTAAGCAGGCACCCCGGGCTTGGTATAAGCGTTTTGCTGATTATGTTTTGTCTATTAGTTTCACTAATAGCAAGTGTGATAATTCTTTATTCATTTTCAGCAAAGGGTCGGATATGGCTTACATTTTATTATATGTTGATGATATTATTCTCACTACTTCTTCTGATGCTCTGCGGTGTTCTATCATGGCTCTTCTTAGTTCTGAATTTGCTATGAAAGATCTTGGCTCTCTGAATTATTTTCTTGGTATTGCGGTGACTCGACATAAGGGTGGTATGTTTCTTTCACAGCGCAAGTATGCCGAAGAAATAATAGAGCGTGCAGGGATGTCTTCGTGTAAGCCGTCAACTACCCCGGTTGACACTAAATCCAAGGTTGGTGCTACATCGAGTGCTACATTTGATGCCCCTACTCTATATCGAAGTCTTGCAGGGGCGCTACAATATCTCACTTTTACACGGCCAGATATCTCTTATGTCGTACAACAGGTTTGCCTCCATATGCATGATCCGAGGGTTGATCATATGTCAGCTCTCAAACGGATTATTCGATATGTTCAGGGTACGTTGGATTTCGGACTTCATTTGTATGCATCTTCTACTTCTACGCTGGTCTCCTACACTGATGCAGATTGGGGTGGGTGCCCTGACACGAGACGCTCTACTTCTGGATACTGTGTATTTTTTGGTGACAATTTGATTTCTTGGTCGTCAAAACGACAACCTACGTTGTCTCGTTCTAGTGCCGAGGCCGAGTATCGTGGCGTGGCAAATGTGGTCTCCGAATCATGTTGGCTTCGGAACCTACTCTTAGAGTTGCATTGTCCGGTTAAAAAGGCTACCCTTGTATATTGCGACAATGTGAGTGCTACTCTTCTGGATCGAGCGACGGTTCGATCTGTCGCTATATATAGAATCGTCGACTTAACTTTTAGCGATGAACAACCTATAGCGACGGACCGAACCGCCGCCCAATCCGTCGCTAAAGGGGGATATGCAAGATATATTGGATAAAAGTTATGCTCTTGATCATATATATATATATATATATATATATATATATAACCAAGTCGGAGGCAGGAGGGTATATCCTATGCCAAACTCTAACCCTAATAAGATTTAAAAATTTGGGTCCATTAAAGCCGGGATTGGACGGGGAGAAATTGTAAGGCCTATAAAGAAGTAGAGTAGTGCTACAGACACAAACTATTTTATAAATATTTTACAAACTGTTGATGTGCTATATTCCACCTCAGCATATTGATCAACAAATTAGTTAAATATGGTTTTCGGCCCCACACAATATGATGAGGTGGAGTATACCACATCAGCAGTTTGTAAAATATTTGTAGAATAGTTTGTGTCTCTAGCATTATTCGAAGTAAGGGAACAGTACAACAATAGTAAGCCTGACAAAATATGATTATGGATTGATTTTGATTTTTAAAATATGGTTATGATTCCATTTAAGAACTAAAACATATTAACCATTTTTAATATGGGTTATGTGGATTGGAACCATATGGTTATGGTTCAAAACCATATTAACTATTCTTAAAATAATTTAATTTTTAAACAGAACTTTTAAATGAACTTTTAATATGGGTGAGGTGGGGTGGATGGTGTATACATATTATTTTTTTTGGATGGGAGTGGGGAGTGGGGGGTGGAGGGTAAAGGGTGTATACATAATCAAATAATATTATTTTTTTGGGTAGAGGTGGGGGTGGGTGAGGGATAAGGGATGTATACGTAATCACATAATATTATTTTTTTTGAGGAGGCTGGCGTGGGGGTGGGTGGGGGTGGGGTGGGTGGGGTGAGTGGTGTATACATAATCGCTTAATATTATTTTTTATTGGGAGGGAGTGGTGAGTAGGTAGGTGGGGTGGGTAGGTGAGTGGGGTGGGTGGGTAAGTGGGGTAGGTGGGGTGTGTGGGTGGGTGGGGTGGATGGGTAGGTAAATGGGGTGGGGTGCGTAGGTAGGTGGGTAGGGTGGGTAAGTGGGTGGATGTGGGGTAGGGTGTGGGGATGGGTAGGGGTGGGTGGATGGGTGGGGTGGATAGGTGGGTATGTGGGGTGGGTAGGTGGGGAGTGGGTAGGGTGGATATGTGGATGGATGGGTAGGGTGGGTGGGTGGGTGGGGTGGGATAGATGGGTGGGGAGGTAGGTAGGTAGGTGGGGGTGTGGAGGTGGGTAGGAGGGTGTGTGGGTGGGTAGGTAGGTGGGGTGGGTGGGGGGTAGGGTGTGAGGGTAGTGTAGACACTCGAAATTTTCTGCATATCTGTTACTGATATCACAGAAACGCATATTCGTCTTTTAAGAGGAAACCCTGGAAGACGGTTTATATCCATTCCGGATACCACCGGGAGAAACAGCTCAACCCCGGATACCACCGAGAGGAACAACTCAACCCCGGAACACATACTGGGAGTAACAGCTCAACCCCGGAACACACACCGGGAGTAACAATTCTAACCTCGGAGATAACCCCGAGGCATGCAGATCCAATACCGGAACACAAATCGAAGAAGACCGATTCATCCCGGAGATAACCCCGAGATGTTTCGTCTCAGTCCCAACACTAGGAATAGCAGATTTCAACCTTGGAGATAACCCCAAAGAAGGCAGTAGCAGTTCCGGAGATAACCCCGGAAATGTTTATTTCAAATGCATGCCATCAGCTTCAACCTCGGCGCTCACACCGAGGCACTCAGTACAAGACAGACATACCTCAGAGATGACACTGAGGACCTTTAACATTTGCAGCAGTCCAATCTCAGCGAACGTCTACTTTATCAGCCTAAATCGGAGATAACCCCGGTGAGGGGCAAAGTCGTCATCTTGCCACCATGACGCCACATCACGCCGTCTCAACGTTTTAGACATACATTTCTACACAATAATGTCCCACAAGAGCCAAGAAAAATCAATCCCGAGTGACTATTATGCAAAACAACGGATAGAATTTGAAGCTAAAGACCGGAGGGCATCGTCCCATCTTCATGACTTCGTACAACCTCTAATCCCATGTCATTGCATAACTCTCGACAACGGCGGTCCGAAATAGGTCCTATATACCTCAGTCGGATGTCCGGATTGTAATTCTAAAAGTTCGAGCGGACATCACGTTGCCTACGTGCACGTACTTCGAGACGGCGGGACCCGCGAAGCCCGGGGCACCCCGGACAGCCTCTGGTACACCTGCAGCTCCACCCTCTATAAATAGAGGGCTTGGGGTGGCCATTTTACAAAGAGAAAAGGCGAGGAAGCCCTGTCCAATTTACTCCATACACACCCCAAACTGAGTGTTTTCTCATTTTAAACACTTGTGAGCTCACATATAGCTACTTCTGTACCAGCGGAAGCTAGTGTTTATCTACTTTAAAGTTATTAAAGACTTCTTTGGCAGCCCACTGTAAGCCTTCTTACATATTTTCAAGTCTTTCTCTCCACACTTGCACACACCCTTCTTTACATTGAGAGCCGTGTTGCGTGTGTTTGCCCAGACTTCAGTCCGTGATTTTATTTCAGTTTGTATATATATATATATATATATATATATATATATATATATATATATATATATATATATATATTTATATATATAGACTAAAATTATCGAGTTATACCTCGATTGAGCCTAGACTTCGGTCTGGAGCGTTTACTTGCTTTTGTATATATATACATTTATATATATGAACTGAATGTCGAACCATGTTCGATAACCCTAGACTTCAGTCTGGAGTGCTTTAATATATATATATATATATATATATATATATATATATATATATATATATATATATATATATATTTATATATTTTAACTGTTGTCGGACTCTGTTCGATGAACCTGGATTTTATATCCGGTGCGTTTACTGCTTTAATATATATATACTTGTATTTATTAACTGTTATTGGACTTTGTCCGATGAACCTGGATTTTATATCCGATGCGTTTATGACTTATATATATATATATATATATATATATATATATATATATATATATATATATATATATACACATTTCGTCCCATCTGGAATTTACTTTGTGGTGGTTGACCGCTTTTACTGTTTTCTGTACATTTCGTCCCCCCTGGAGTTTCCTCCGTGGTGGTTGATTGCTTTTATAGGTTTATTTACATTTTCGATCCCCCATAGAAGTGCTTCGTTGTTGGTGATCATGCCTGTATATATATATATATATATATATATATATATATATATATATATATATATATACCTGCTTACTGCGTTTATATCAACTGCGGCATCATGTGAGCCTAGAAATCATGTGATCACAGATTCAGTCCACTGATCTAGATTCGATTCCCGTGATGAACCTTTTCAGCTGTAAGCAACTTGTAAATTTATCTGTGATGTTTAGATTTTCTCAAATGGTTATCATACCCACGAGGAATTCAACATCTTTTTGTACATTATTTTCATACAGATGTCTCGCGAGGCACCTGTAAAATAAAATCAACCAAGCCGAATAATGAATAAAATGGGAGTGTAAAAGATCTCAATTACTATTGAGCACTGAGTTTGAAAAACCTCATTGAAAACATCACTGTCGTATCTTGTTAAAAACTGAATTTTTATGTAAATTCAAACCTTGTGTATATAGGTGCGAACGAGGCCTCGCACTACTTCCAAATAAAAACACATTGATCCACACACACACACACACACACACACACACACACACACACACATTCATATAACAGTTTCTTGAAAAGTGACGGTCACCGTGACACACATGGATGTCGGGGAGTGCCTAACACCTTCTCTCCGCATAAACAAGTCCCCGAACCCTAATTAAATCTCGATTTCACCGATCCGTTTAGCAGTGTCACATCACTGAGTCAATGTACAAATCTTTTCTCGATTGTGTTGGTACAACTAGTTAAAAAATCAACTGGCGATTCTTATAGTCCAATCGTCGATATTACACATGTCAGACCTTTTTCACTTGTTTTTTCAAACAAATCTCACATAAACTGAGAACACAAAAAAACAAATGGATGGTTGAGCTTCTTAAATATGTAAATATAAGTGGAAAGAACTTTTGATTTGAATTTGGAATAAAATATGGGTCGAAAAATAGTTAACCGAGTTGGAACTATATATTTTTTTTAAAATATGGTTCCAAACTTTACTCAACTCAAATAAATAAAAATAGTTAACCAATCTATTTGGTTCTAATTAATATGAGTTGACCCGATAATTAACCAATTATATTATCACGTCTAAACAATAGTATGGGCCATGAATGTAAAAGATAAGTTCAGATCCCAGATATAGATAGAACGTATCTAATATAAGATCGTTAATCCAACTTGAAGAATATGAACAAAATCAAAGTAGGTAGGAAAACATACGTAACATGCATGCATGCAGGTTGCTTAAGCCTGACCTTGGCCCAGTAAATCTCAAGTTGTAGTTGGGTTCCCTATGCCAACCTTAGAAACCAAGAGCTCTTTTAAGTCCACTAATAATCGAAGACTCGTGATGATGAGTAATGCAACTAGAACTAGTACTATATATATATTATGAAAAATTGAAAATTAAAGTCTTGCAATTTTGTCCTTATCCTGATTCTATTGACCAATGATTTTTTAATGCAATTCTTTGACAAGGAAAAAAATGATTTTGTAAATTTAAGATTTCTTTTCTTTTTCTTTTTTATCGAACGGGTCTAATAGACTAAAATATATTAAAAGTACAAACTGTTACAAATGGTGAAAAACAACAATACAAAGAGTTGAAATAGTACTCTTTTCAAACAAGATAATTAGGAAAATAGTCAATCATAACAACAACTATTGGACATATGATGTACTCCTGAAAAACAATCATAAACCCAAAGTAATAATTGAATATACATCTGAACAATTTTTTAATCATCATAATAACGCTATACCCAGATCTAAACAATCTATTTCAACAATTCACGCATCAGAAAAATTCTCACAAACGAAAAAAAATCTCTCGACTGAAGAAAACGATTTCCCACTATATGATAATAAAATCAGTCATATCACGGGAGAAAACAAGTCCCACAAAACGGGAAAACTAAACTCTACTGTAAGGGAGAAATTATTGTAGTACACTGAAAGATCTAGGATAGGATAGGGATAAGGAGAGTCCTCATATCTAAGATGCAGGATAGAATTTTTGTTTACAGAGAATAAACAGAAAAAAAAACATATTTAAAACTTAGAAAATCACATATATGAACACCAACAAACATAATTTAAGTTTTATAGAATGATGTATACAATCTATTTTGTTTTATAGTTACAATATATTAACATTATATTTTATAGTTTAAACGATGAAATTTTACTGCATTTATCATCTTTTCGAGAAGCCACAAATTTTTTTCCTACAGCATTCACTAGTAAAAACATTTCACCAGAATATACTGCTGCAACAAACAAAGCATCAAGTAACTGTTTAACTTGCAATCCTAATACAAAAAATACATGCATCAAACGTAAAATATGTATAAAGATTAATTTACCCTCAAAAAGTATACTAAAATTCAAATAAGAGGGGGTAAAATTTAATTAACTGCAAATAGAGTGGTAAGACAGGTAGCAATGGAATAAAACTTTGGGACAGAAATAAAATTCAATAGTAACATTCTTTGTGGAAGCCAAAAATAAAAATATCTAGCAAGAATTCTATTGACATTCACACACTATCCATCCCATGAAAATATATTACGAAAAGATCAACACAACTTCACTTCGATTTCTATGGTGATTAAAAGAAGCACCTAGGCAGAAAGCAACTTGCTTGAATATGACAAGCCAAAAGTGCAACTTGATACAAAGTAAAGGCAAAGTAGTGCAACTCAAACCAAACTCAACAAAAAGGAATGTAATAATCATCAAATCCAAATGAGAGAAAAAAAAAATCCAGAACAATTCAAAATGATTGACTCCACCGCCTGACTTTAGTTTATAGTTCGAAAGCAATATAAAACAGAAAAGTCTAGTACTTTGTCCTAATTAAGCCGTTTAACGGTCCAAATCATTCTACATCAACTTCAACTTATACAGTTACTATTCTGGGCATTACTATCAGAATCTAGTATTCCTCTAAATGTCTTTCATGTTCCACTGTGATACTTCAGTCGACACAATACGACAAAAAAATCATTTGACATTGTAAATTCATCTACTCTGCTTCAAAGTAACACATAATATTCCTTTTGAGAAGAAAAAAGTCATTTTAGCATACTCAATAAAGAAGAATCAGTATTAGTTCAAAGATTTGTATTCAAGGCCCAGTCACAACAAGGCCCATCAATGCACACTATTAAATATAAAGTAGAGTTGTAGAAAGCATGCATTAAGCACAAGGGTCTCATTTAAACATTACTGCAGATTGCCACTCTATTTACATATTTTAGGCTCTTTACAAAATTCATTTTTTACATGTCTGAAAGGACTTAATTCTACGCAATAAGCCATCTGCAGCATATAAGCAGGTGAATTTCGAAATCCCCAAATAAGAGGCAGCTATAGAAAGTAAGTAGCCAAAACTAAATAGATACCATGCATAAGATTGGACTTACATAGGACTTGCACTATGCTCAAAGACCAAAATACTGATTTGTCTCAGTTTGCATGAGGAGAAGCTCAACTAAGAGCAATATCCATTCTAATTAAAGGACTAACTTCCACAGGCCATGCACTCTTCTCTATTCTGCAATGAACATACCACCTGGGCTATACTGGCATCGGCATTATCATCCACCTGGTTGGTATTTTCCTGCTTTGCCAAAAAGCCAAATAAGTTTGCTATTTTAAATGACAAGTTTAGAAGAAATGATGCAGGTGGAAATCTCATGAACACAGAATCAATTTATTATGTTTTTGATTTTATATGAAAGCTACATATCCATATTGTTGGAACCACTATATTTAAGGAAATGAATATAGTTTAGGTCTTTTTGGATCTAATGGAACCAGTCTTTCAACTTTTCACTATCAGTAATGGAACTGAACATCTATCTATAGTGGCCCATTGGCCCATTTTTAAAATGATCCATACCCCACTAAGATACATAAAACAGGAATAATGGTCTGGAGTAACCAAACATGCTCTAATTTAATAAGCAACAAATGTGGAGTATTACTTTGTTTAAAATGGAGGCATCAACAGTGAACTTGATTGCATCAGCTGCAGCACGAGTTCTCAAAAAATACATCCCCGTTTTCAAATCCTTCATGTCCAAAAATTAAAACACAAGTGAATAACATAATCATTTAAGAGATTTACTTATAGTTGTTAAAAACCTATTACCATTAGTATTTATTTATAGAATTGATATGAACTAAAAAAACAATAAATTGAGATGTATATATGGAATAGCTTTAACTTCTAGCCTGCAGTGATTACAGTCCTAGCAACAACAACATGAACACAACCATAGACCAAGAGACCAATAGAAAGGCACCACTACAAATTACAATATGTTGATGTGATTGGACATTTGACTGTTCAGAAACCACGAAACAGACTATCATACTTTTGAGAGAGATAAAACGAGGGAAGGATGCATTTTAATTCATTCAATATTAATGCCCTCTCTTTGTGTCCACTCACATTTCGCATACTCTACCATCCAACTAGAAACAAATAAATAAAATTAATTGATTAACATATCAACACTATAGAGGTGTTTATCCAGAAGAAATTGTTAACCAAGAAGAGAAAACATTATATAGAGGTTAATACCTTAGACCACGTGTAGAAATGCAAGGAAGTAAGTTTTCCAGGATCAGGTTTATCTATGTGGATATTCAAGCTCTGAGTCTGATCTATGTAACACCCGCGGTCAACAGCCATATCAACCAACGTCTTTTGCTTGATCTCCCACACAGTCCTAATATCATGTCATGATAAGCTCAAGTCATCATATAAGACTTTACAAACAAATGAAATATCAAGTTATTTATCCATACTTATAAATATCTTTCAGTTCTTCAGGAATCTCAGAGATTTTCATAACTGAGCCGTTCTTATAGATGATTTTGTTCTTAAGAGCAGGAGACCAGAAAATCATCTCAGATAAGTCATGAAGGAGGTGTTTGTTCACCACAACAAATTCATCACTGAAACGGAAAGTGTTATACAGAAATTAGAATCAAGTCAGTCTCAATAAGGATAAGATGAGCGAGAAGGAAAATCAAACCTTAAAACTCGGCGACTATAGATGTTAGAAGTGCAAGGCTCAAAACACTCATTGTTGTCCAGAATTTGGCTGGTCGAAGCAGTGGGCATAGGTGCTAAAAGAAGAGAATTCCTTACTCCATTCTTTGAAATCATTTCCCTAAGAGCAGCCCAATCCCACCGATCTGATGGTGTTACACCACACATGTCTACCTGCAGAATCCCCTGAATAAAGAAATAAAATAACTAAAGGCCATTAAGCTCTCAACAAGTTACACAGATGTCCTAGTTAATTTTCTAGGTTTTATCTAGGAGTTGAGAGTATATTTGTTCATTACATAAAATCACCAAAGTTCTCAACAATTTACACAGATGTCCTAATTAATTTTGGCACAAAGAGAATAGAATAAAACTTGTGTCCTTAGCTTCAGTTTGATGGTGGAGCATATTAGTAAATGTTTGGTCTTGGAGTTTGGCTCAAGCTTGACAGCCTAGAACACAAACCTTGCTCACTGGACTCCCATTATATGTCTGATATGGGCCGTAATTTGGAGCCAGCTCAGAAGAAGCTTTTAGAGCATGGTAGTATATGGTCTCAAATATATTTTTGTTCAGTTGTTGCGCCTGCAACCACAAACCAAGAATAAATCCAGGTGAACCAACCTACAGTAAAATTAATTGAATCCATCGGATCTAAGTTCATACTTTTGGAGAACCAAATGCCATCCCAAGCAAGATGAAGGTATCAGCAAGACCTTGAAAGCCAATACCAATGGGTCCATGAAGTAAATTTGACCTTCTTGAATTTTCAACCGGGTAGAAATTTATATTTATAATTTTGTTCAGATTTGCAGTGACAGTTGAAGTAACCTGTCAAAGTAAAATATTAAGATTATCACTGATTATGTAGCAGGCGGAAATTTGTTGATCTAAACTGCAACATCTATGTAGAAACATTAAGCTTGTACATGGATGTCAGTTTCTCAAAACACAGAGTTCTTAGAAGGGCCTACAAAAAACCAAAAAGAGTCAAACAACAAACCTCGGCTAATTTGTCAAAATCAAAATATTGGTTCTTTGAATCTCTACATCCAACAAGCTTGGATGGTTGTGACTGTTGAAAACCCCTATTGCAAAAAAATTAAAAGAGTAAAATGCTATGACAATAATCCAGGATCAGAAAATGGGCTATTTGAAGTCAGATAAACTCTAATGCTCACTTTCTCCCTCACGTATCGTGGTAGAGCAATGGATGCCAAATTACATACTGCGGTTTCTGATGAGTGGGATTTATACCCGCGAATCGGATCCTCTAATGCTTAAGAATTTGCTTGTTCGTTGTATTTTATATCGTTTTTATAGTATTTTATTATTATTTTGTTTAATATATCCTTTGCAGGGGTTTTAGTTCATTTCCAGCTTTCAGGGGCAAAAGTGTCAGTTTTCTAGCATTGGCATTGTAGCGTCTCTTCCGGGCTTAATCCTGGCGCTGCAGCGCTACAGTTCCTTCACAAACTGGCGCTGCAGCACCCACTTATTGACCAGTGACCTTGACCAAGCGCTACAGCGCCTGTCCAAGGCTAAAAGTCGGCGCCGCAGCGCCACCTCCTGTTTTCAGGCAAACACGAGGAAATGACTTAAGGATGGAAGAAAACATATATATATCAACTAAGCCTCCATTTCTCAATATATCTCAGAATAACTTTAGTATATTTTCTCTCTAATTTTTGTATATATCTTTTGGTTACAAGATAGATTAGGGACATGAATGGGATTCAAGGGAGCTCAAGAGAAACTTAGCAACAAAGAATGGAGACCATGAATTGATTGGATTTCTCAGAGAGTGAAGAATACTTTGACAGAGTTTATTATTCTCTAGTTATTTTCTTTGATTTTGTAATTTATAAATGTTGTATATATTGCTACTTATGTTTAGCTTAAAAGCTATGAACTAAATATTTGCTCTAAGATTATAATGGAACCCTTTGTTAACTTGAATTGAGTTTCTTTTCTCTTTGGTTGGCACCATATGGATTGGTCTAATACATTTGTGCTTAATTGATTAATTGCTAAGGAATTAGTGATTATCTTGGTAATCTATAAGAAATTGGGAAATGGATTGTAGTTTTATACCTTGAATATTTGGTGTGTTTATGATTTGTCTACATGATTAGACTGCGTAATTTGTGTATAGGATAAGAATATACCTGTGCGCCATGTGTGACCAACTTGAGAATCTGAGATTTAATTCCTTGTCTATGGTTAATTCGCATAGGAATGTGTCGGATTACCTAGCTAGGATGTTCTTTTATGTTTTATTCCCTTTTGGATAGATCTAGAGAGGATAGATTTATACAAACCTCGGAAGAGGTGTATGAGCACTTGTGAGTTCTAGGTCGACAATCCGTCGTGACCACTAAGACCAAAGAGAGAGTTAGGATATTTAATGAAACATAGCACACCTAGTGTTTGACAAAATGCTAGTGTGGGGGTGATTTTATAATCTTAGCTTGTAGCGCCTTAGATACCAATCATTATCCATTTACTTGCTTTGATGATTAGAATTAACTAGATTAATTACATATCTTCTATTTTAACTGTTCAAATAAGACTGAAGCGATATAAAATCGGTACTTAGTATCTATTAGTAATAATTCCTCGTGGGTTCGACACTCAACTCATCATTATTTTACTTGTTAGACTGCATATATTTGCGCGTGTTTTATTGGTTGCGAAATCGACCAACAGGTATTTGGCGTCGTTGCCGGGGATTTATTATTCTAATATTGTCCAATATTAATTTAAATCAATTTAGTCTTAATTTGAACGTATATATTTATCTTTTATTTGTTTGATCTTTGTTTTTTTAGTATTTTCAGGCAATGGACAAAAATTGTTATCGATGGCCTTTTGAAAAGACGGCACAACCAAGATCGGAAGAAAGAATTGAGCGATTGCAAGATCAAATTGCAAATCTCTTAAGGTTTTCTGACAATCTTAAGTGTCAGTCCACTCAGAATGCTTATTGTCAGGAACGAGCTGATGATGAACCGACTTACTATCATCCAGACTGTCAGAGTTATCCAAACTCATGGGACTACAGTCAAGAGCAGAATTATGATCCAAATTATTCCTATCAGGCAGAATTTGAATATCAGTCTCTGCCGCAATATGAGGTGACATCTCAATTGGAGGAGAGCCCACACATGTACTTAAAACGAGAAGAGAGAAGGCTTGAGGAGCTCCTTACCAACTTCATAGAGAGAAACGAGGTTCGAATGGCGAACCAAGACGCCTCATTGCGGAACCTCGAGAGCCAAATGGGACAACTCGTCAATGCTGTCATGAATCCACAAACTGGCGCTGCAGCGCCCACTTATTGACCAGTGACCTTGACCAAGCGCTGCAGCGCCTGTCTAAGGCTAAAAATCGGCGCCGCAGTGCCACCTCCTGTTTTCGGGCAGACAAAAGAGGAAATGACTTGAGGATAGAAGAAAACATATATATATGAACTAAGCCTCCATTTCTCAATATATCTCAGATGAGACATCCCATAGCTTATAACTTAGTATATTTTCTCTCTAGTTTTTGTATATATCTTTTGGTTACAAGATAGATTAGGGATATGAATGGGATTCAAGGGAGCTCAAGAGCAACTTAACAACAAAGAATGGAGAGCATGAATTGATTGGATTTCTTAGAGATTGAAGAATACTTTGACAAAGTTTATTCTTCTCTAGTTATTTCCTTTGATTTTGTAATCTATAAATGTTGTATATATTGCTACTTATGTTTAGCTTAAAAGTTGTGAACTAAATATTTGTTATAAGGTTATAATGGAACCCTTTGTTAACTTGAATTGAGTTTCTTTTCTCTTTGGTTGGCACCATATGGAATGTTCTAATATATTTGTGCTTAATTGATTAATTGCTAAGGAATTAGTGATTATCTTGGTCATCTATAAGAAATTGGGAAATGGATTGTAGTTTTATACCTTAAATATCTGGCGTTTGTTTATGATTTGTCTACATGATTAGACTGCGAAATTTGTGTATAGGATAGGAATATATCTGTGCGCCATGTGTGACCAACTTGAGAATCTGAGGTTTAATTCCTTGTCTATGGTTAATTCGCATAGGAATGTGTCAGATTACCTAGCTAGGATGTTCTTTTTCTGTTCTATTCCCTTTTGGGTAGATCTAGAGAGGATAGGTTTACACAAACCTCGAAAGAGGCGTATGAGCACTTGTGAGTTCTCGGTCGACAATCCGTCATGACCACTAAGACCAAAGAGAGAGTTGATGATTGGGTAATATACCCATGAATCGGATATACTTGGGTTTAAATTATTGTATTTTCGAGTCATTTAGGAATATTTTTACTGTTTTTATGTGTTGTATTGCAGATTCGGAAGCTGAGGAGACAAATTGGGAATTTAAGCTAATAAATGGCAAAGTTGTAATTTTTCAGAAGATAGCGCCGGGGCGCTGGGAAATGCATTACAAATAGCGCCGGGGCGCTAAGCCGTGGCTGGTTCTAACGCGGATCGCGCACGTGAGGCAGGCTTGGACAACACTTTGACTATTAGTTTGACCTTGTTGGAGGAGTTTATGAGGAGTCTATTTGGATTAGGAGTTGTGGAGTTGGGGGAAGTAAAAAATAAACATATATATATAAAGTGATTCTTTTTATTGAAGGAGGCTGAACATTGGGGAGATTAACGGAGGAATAGGAGCAGATCTGAAAGTTGAAAAATTGGAGTTCTTCTTCTTCTTTATTCTTTTAAATTGTTAACTCATTAAAGATGATTTATCAATTATTTATAGCTTTTATTTTCGTCATGAACTAATTCCTTTTATTAAGATTCCAATGGAACTTATTATGGTTATGAGTTAATTATTTAATTTATTACAATTATTTATGTTGAAGTGAATTGTTCATCTTGCTTTGTGTTTATTGATTAATTATCTGGCCAATAATTACCGTGTTACTCTAGAAGGAATTGGGAAAGGAATTCTAGAGTTAGAACTGGGCAGGGTGACATATGACTTAGTTATTTGCACAGTGAATAATTAGGTTTGTGAATAGAATGAGAATATCTATTTGCCGCATGTAACATAAAAGGAATTGGGTTTGTAACAAGTTTAATTCAATTATTTTGCATAGAGATATAGCAAAATTAATCTGGGTTAAATAGAAGGCAATTGATCACTCGAGAGAGGGCTTTTGGCATTTGAGAATTCCTGTTAACAATTCAGTAGATATAATAATCGGGATAATTAGATAAGTGATTTAATAATCATAATTGGGGAAATTGGAGTCTTAATTATCATTTATTTGCATTCAAATAATTATTGATTTGTTCTTTGTTTTCTTTTAGAATAATTTCTTGCTTTATTAAAATTAATTTTTTTAGTTTTAAAGAATCAAAATTTTCGGTTGTTTAAATAAAATTGAATTGATATAGTACTAGTAGTTGGAGTTTATTAATTGAAATTCTCTGAGGGATCGACACTCTAATTTATCATTATATTACTTGTTGACCGTGTATACTTGCACGTATTCATTGATTGCGAAATCATTCAACAAGTTTTTGGCGCCGTTGCTGGGGAACTCTTTGTTAATATTAATTACATATTAGTTATAATCAATTCGTTCTTAATTTAAACGTTACTTATTTTTCTTCTTGTCTTTGCAGGAATTCTTTGGAAGTGTATGCTCACTAGATCAAAGGCGAGAAAGAAACTTTTTCCTTATACAGACGAGATTGAAAGGGAGTTCCGGAAAGCGCAATCGACTAGTGCGGCACCACCCGAGGAAGAAAAACTGGCAGAACAAGAAATTCTAGTGAACATGGCAGGGAACGATCAGAAACCACTTCGGGACTATGCCATGCCGAATGTCACGGACATTCAGTCGAGTATTAGGAGGTCGGCAATCAATGCTAACACCTTTGAGATCAAACCGGCAACCATTCAAATGCTTCAGAATCAATGTCAGTTTGGGGGAAGTTCATTAGATGATCCGAATGAGCACATCTTAAGTTTCTTGGAGGTTTGCGACACCTTCAAATTCAATAACGTGTCAGAAGATGCTACAAGGTTGAGAATGTTCCCATTTACCCTGAAAGATAAAGCACGAAGTTGGTTACACTCTCAGCCTTCGGACTCAATCCTTGGGACGATTTAGCTCAAAAATTTCTAGCTAAGTTTTTCCCACCAGCAAAGTCAGCAAAACTACGGAATGATATTCATACCTTCGCACAGTTTGATTCAGAATCGTTGTATGAGGCGTGGGAAAGGTTTAAGGATATGCTCCGCAAGTGCCCACACCATGGAATTCCACAGTGGATGCAATTGGGGATATTTTGTGATGGTTTACAAGCATCCACGAGGGCAAGTATTGATGCAGCAGCAGGAGGAGCGACTATGTCAAAAAATTTGGAAGAGGCATATAAGTTGTTAGACACGATGGCCACCAACAACTATCAGTGGCCCATGACAAGAAATAATCCTCCGAAAACATCGGGAAAGTATGATGTGGATGCGATAACATCATTACAAGTGCAAATGACCGCAATGGCTAAGCAGATAGAATTATTGCGACCACAATCCACTCAGCAGGTAGCGATGGTTTGTGATATATGTGCTGGGGGTCATACTACGGATCAATGTGCCATAAATGCTGAAGCAGCACAATATGTAGGGAGTTATAATCGATCTACTCAGCCTTATCAGAATCAAAATGCATATAATCCGGGGTGGAGAAATCATCCGGGTTTTTCATGGAGTAACAACCAAGCTGCAGAACAAGTGCCAAAACAACAAAACAATTCCGGGTTTCAAAACCAGACACAACAAACTGTGCAGAAAGTAAGTTGGGAAGAAGCCTTGGAAAGATTTGTGAAAGTAACTGAGAAAAGGAGTGAGGAGAGTGATAAGAGATTTAATCAATTGAAGCTAAGTATACAAAGGCAGCATGCATCAATCAAAAATCTAGAAAATCAAATGGGACAAATGGCACAGGCATTGAATAACCGACCACTGGGAACACTTCCGAGCGACACTGAGAAAAACCCGGGCAGAGATGAGCATTGTAAGGCGGTAACCCTACGAAGTGGAAAAGAACTACCAGAGTCCATCACAGATAAGGAAAAAGAGGACAAGGTATCAATTGAAACCGATGAAGTGGTGGAGACCGAAAAGCGTCAAGACGAGACCTTACAACAGAAAAATTCGGAACCAACCAATACAATGCCTCCCATACCGTATCCGCAGAGATTTCAGAAATCCAAGTTAGATAAGCAGTTCTCATGATTTTTGGATATCTTCAAGAAATTGCATATCAACATCCCCTTCGCCGAAGCCTTGGAACAAATGCCGAGTTACGCGAAGTTTATGAAGGAGGTTTTGTCAAAGAAGAGGAAATTGGGTGAATTTGAAACAGTAGCATTGACAGAGGAATGCAGTGCTATCATTCAGAATAAATTACCGCCAAAGCTCAAGGATCCAGGTAGCTTTAATATTCCGTGCGAGATTGGAAATCAGTTTTCGGGACGAACTTTATGCGATTTGGGGGCCAGTATAAATCTAATGCCATTATCCGTCTACAGCCAGTTCGGACTTCAGGCTCCACGCCCAACAAATATCAGTTTACAGTTAGCAGATAGGTCGGTTACATATCCACGAGGTATAGTTGAAGATGTGTTAGTAAAAGTGGATAAATTCATCTTCCCTGCGGATTTTTTTATTCTGGATTGTGAAGTGGACAGTGAAATCCCGATCATTCTTGGGCGTCCATTTTTGGCGACAGGAAGAACATTGATTGATGTTCAAAAAGGTGAATTGACAATGCGAGTTGAAGATCAACAGGTCACCTTTAACGTTTTCAAGTCAATGTCGTACCCAAAAGAAAAAGGTGAATGTATGCGGGTTGATATTATGGAGGAATTGGTGAATCATAAATTCAACATAACTTTTTCGGAAGACCCACTTGAATCAATTTTGCTCGGGGCAGATGACTATGGTATTGAAGAGGATATCGAATACGTCAAATGGCTAGACACACCATCAGTGTTTCGGAAAGGCAATCAATCCTTCGACACCATAGAGAGGCCCGAAGCGGAAGGTAAAAAGTTCAAACCATCAATAGAAGAGCCACCGGTGCTAGAGTTAAAGCCATTACCATCCCATCTGCAATATGCTTACCTGGGCAAAGACGATACCCTACCAGTTATTGTTTCAACAGAATTGAATGATACGCAAAAGGAGAAACTGCTGCGTGTCTTGTGAAAATTCAAAACAGCAATTGGGTGGACTATAGCGGACATTCGAGGTATTAGCCCATCATTCTGTATGCATAAAATCTTAATGGAAGAAGGGGCAAAACCAACCATCGAGATGCAAAGAAGGCTAAACCCCATCATGAAGGAGGTGGTGAAAAAGGAGATTATAAAGTGGTTGGATGCTGGCATTATTTACCCGATCTCAGATAGTTCATGGGTGAGTCCTGTACAATGCGTACCAAAGAAAGGGGGTATGACAGTGGTGAAGAATGAGGCGAATGAGCTCATCCCTACTCGAACAGTTACAGGATGGAGAGTATGCATGGACTACCGCAAGCTAAATAAAGCCACACGCAAGGATCACTTCCCCTTGCTATTCATTGATCAGATGTTGGATAGGTTAGCGGGACATCAGTTCTATTGTCTCTTGGATGGTTATTCCGGATATAATCAAATTGCTATAGCACCGGAGGATCAAGAGAAAACGACCTTCACATGCCCATACGGTACGTTTGCATTTCGGCGAATGTCTTTTGGTTTATGCAATGCACCAGCAACCTTTCAGCGATGCATGATGGCAATCTTCTCCGATATGGTCGAGAAAAATTTGGAGGTATTTATGGACGATTTTTCTGTGTTCGGTGATAGCTTTGATTTGTGCCTGAAAAATCTGAATTTAGTGTTGAAACGGTGCGTGAAGACTAATCTAGTTCTTAATTGGGAAAAATGCCACTTTATGGTGAAGGAAGGGATTATTCTCGGGCATAGGGTTTCTGCAGCAGGATTAGAGGTGGATAAAGCGAAGATTGAGACTATTGAGAAATTACCACCTCCATCATCTGTGAAAGGAATTCGGAGCTTCTTGGGACATGCGGGTTTCTACAGACGTTTCATCAAAGATTTTTCAAAAATTTCAAAACCTTTGTGTTCCCTGTTAGAGAAAGATGTGCCCTTCAAAATAGATCAGTCATGTATCGAGGCATTCGAAATTTTAAAAAAGAAGTTAGTATCTGCTCCAATCATTGTCGCACCCGATTGGTCTATACCATTCGAATTGATGTGCGACGCCAGCGACTATGCAGTGGGAGCAGTTTTGGGTCAACGGCACAACAAAATTTTCCATACAATCTATTACTCAAGCAAGACGTTGACAGATGCTCAGTTGAACTACACAACCACCGAAAAAGAACTACTTGCAGTTGTGTTCGCCTTTGACAAATTCAGAGCATACCTCATCGGAACCAAGGTCATTGTCTATACTGATCATTCTGCAATCAAATATTTGATCGAGAAGAAGGATGCCAAACCAAGATTGATACAGTGGGTGTTATTGCTTCAAGAATTTGATTTGGAGATTCGGGATAGAAAGGGTACAGAAAATCAAGTAGCGGATCATCTTTCGCGATTGGAAAATGATGAGGTGCAGAGAAAAGACAATGCATTGATTAACGAGAAATTTTCGGACGAACAACTTCTCCAAGTAACCGCAACACTGCCTCGGTATGCTGATTATGTGAACTATGTGGTTGCTAAGGTGTTACCACCGGAGTTGAACTCACAACAACGAAAGAAATTCCTCCATGACGTGAAGCAGTACTATTGGGATGAACCATTCTTGTTTAAAGCCTGCGCGGATCAAATGATTAGACGTTGTGTGCCACATGAAGAGATGGACAGTATCTTGGGTCATTGCCAATCATCCGATTATGGAGGTCATTATTCCGGTGATCGAACTGCGGCGAAGGTGTTACAATCAGGATTCTACTGGCCTTCGTTATTCAAGGATGCATATCTCTATGTGCTAAAGTGTGATCGATGTCAACGCGTAGGTAATATCACCAAGCGAAATGAAATGCCACTCAACTCTATATTGGAGGTAGAGCTATTCGACGTCTGGGGAATCGATTTCATGGGACTGTTTCCCTCATCTTTTAATAATCAGTATATTCTGTTGGCGGTGGATTATGTGTCCAAATGGGTAGAAGCCGCAGCTTTGCCCACAAATGATGCCAACGTCGTTCTTCGATTCTTAAAGAAAAATATCTTCACGCGATTTGGAACTCCGCGGGCAATAATAAGTGATGAGGGAACGCATTTCTGTAACAAGCAGTTCACAAAATTGTTGGTGAAGTATGGGGTTCATCATAAAATAGCAGCTGCGTATCATCCCCAAACTAATGGCCAAGCTGAGGTCTCCAATAGGGAGGTTAAGAGGATTCTGGAAAAGGTGGTCAATCCGTCACGAAAAGATTGGTCTTTACGTCTTGACGATGCTCTATGGGCATATCGTACAGCATACAAGAATCCGATCGGTATGTCACCTTATCGAATGGTTTACGGAAAGGCGTGCCACCTCCCAGTCGAGTTAGAGCATAGTGCACACTGGGCCATTCGGAAGCTAAATTTTGATGAACAAGCAGCAGGTGAGAAAAGGTTACTGCAGTTGAATGAGATGGATGAACTTCGTTTCAACGCTTATGAAAACGCAAAACTATACAAGGAGAAGGTCAAAGCATGGCATGATAAGAAAATTCTCACTAAAACATTTGAACCGGGCCAACAAGTCTTGCTTTTCAACTCGAGATTGCGTTTATTTCCTGGGAAACTGAAATCACGTTGGTCAGGTCCTTTTACAGTCGTGTCTGTTGCACCACACGGTAACATCGAGATCGAAAAATCAAATTCAAATTGCCCATTCAAGGTTAACGGTCAAAGACTCAAACATTATTGGAGTGGGCCCATTGAACGTCACATTACGGTCATGAACCTCTCTGACTCAGTGGAAAATTGAACACACCAGCAAAGTCGGGCCGACGACAGTAAACCAAGCGCTTATTGGGAGGCAACCCAATCATTTTCCTTTTTAATTTTATTTTTATTTTTATTTTTATTTTGATTCTTGAACTTATACGGTGTAGGGAACAAGAGCCCCGGCCTTAGCCCAATTCAGAAGCTACTGACCATTAGCGCCCCGGCGCTGTCTCTGGGCAATTATAGCGCCCCGGCGCTAGCTCCATCCACGAGCTACTAACCATTAGCGCCCCGGCTCTCAATTTGTGCTACAACACAGCGCCCCGGCGCTATGCACTTCATGACCTTTCTGACCTATAGCGCCCCGGCGCTGTTTCCTAGTATTTTTGGAGCGCCCCGGCGCTGCGGCTGCGTCCCAAACTCCTAATTGAACTTAAATACCGAACGGTTACAATTCTTTTCTATTTCAACTTCTCTTCTCTATTAATTCCATGCCACAAGCCTTCCTTACCTTCACAGGATAGTTGAATAGTGTTAATACCAATTTCATAATTAAGATCAGATAGATACGATCCATTGTTCTCATTTGTTCCATAAATTTCATCTTTCTCATTCAATTGCAACAAGATCTAACCAGGTATGTCTTGAATTATATTTGATCTTTGGGGCAAAAAGCTATCTACGGATATGGTTGGTATGTACATATTCTACTAAATGTATATCTTTTTACACCAACATCGAAGAATGTCACTCTCCGGATCTTGATTATATTTTTACGACACGTGTTAATTCTTAAATTGGGAGCATATGTTATTATAAATGTTTGACTGATAGGGATGAATGGAACACCCACAAGGTGTTTGATAATTTGCCTGAATCATTAATCTTGTCTACATGCACACATATCACCATGTTTCGCACTATCATTCTGGACCTTCATGCTACCACAATGATTTCAATCTACTGTAGCACATAGCTATCATTACACATAGTCACTTAGAGTGGGGGGAATTACACTATTTTGATACATGCATGTCTCTTATTGCACTACATGGCAACTCTTGCGGACATTTCCTGTGTGGCTTGCGTTCATTCTTGAAACTGAATAATCCCTTACTCCGATTGATACTATTGTGCATGTTGTTGCATTTTTGTGTCAAGTATCATCCCCCACTAATGTAGTCAAATTCGACATATATTTTAAAGTTTGGGGGTAAAGTCAAACCTAAGATTATCCAATTTCCAATTTTATTCGATGCTAATACATAAATATGCTTGTAATTGTAGAATTTTTGGCATGGCATCCAAACGCCAACGTGGTGAAGGGTCAGGGACCGCCTCAACTCCACCTCCGCGATTTGACAGCCGTCGTTTTGTCAGTCATGCGGCTCAGGAAAGATACAATCGAATGGCTACTCGGTCATTGGTTCCGGAGCGTGGGTTGAGACCGGATCAATCAAAGGATGGCGACATGGCAGTCATCATAGCTGAGAGGAACTGGTTCACACTTACCGAGCAGCCCGAACCAGCCGTAATAACAGTGGTGAAAGAATTTTATGCCAACGTGCCCGAACATGATCACTATACGGTATTTGTAAGGGGCAAAACAGTGGAAATTGGCGAAGAGGACTTCAATGAGTGTTATCAATTGCCAGTTGAGGATTTTCATGATGAGTATGCTGGTTTTATTAGTGATGGACCGGATTATGAGCAGATAATACGTGAACTTTGTCAGCCGGGCACCACATGGACCGTGCATGAACGCGGAAACATGACTTTCCCACTATCGAATCTCAGCTTATATGGGAAGGCATGGTATGCGTTCATTTGCGCAAAACTCATGCCATGTACACATGTGAGTCATGTTACTCGGGAACGTGCAGTCCTTCTTTACTCAATCATCAAAGGCTATAAAATTAATGTGGGACATCTCATTTTGCAATCTGTCCTTCGAGCATCTCGTGGAAGTACCACTGGAGGGTTACCACATCCGTCTCTCATCTGCGTTTTGTGTGCCAAGTTCGGTGTCAAATGGAAGTCCGACGAGATGATTCAAAAGGCCATGCCAGTGCTGGACCACAAGTTGATAAGTAGATACAAAGTGTGGATAGGTGGGGCAAATCACCCTAGGGGATTGGGTTTCATAATTCCCTAAGTTGCACCTGCACAAGACCCACCACCTCAGGCTCCACCTACTTATAGCCCATCTACAGCAGCTCATCGTAGTGTGGTCCCCGAAGCTGTCCAGCGGGAGATAGATGGCTGGTTTTACAACATGGAATCCCAGAATGTGCGCTTGTCGGAACGTCAAGACGTGATTTTCAAATTTTTAGTTGACCAATTTGCTGCACAGAATGCACTGACCGTCCAATCACATCCGGGCGTGCAACTTAGCCATTTCCCGACTGCTCCTGTTCTCCCTGTATTTCCCCCTTCCGATCAAGAGATGAGCGAGGATGATGATGCACCACCCGAAGAATAAGCTCGTCAGGGAAGTTCTCTGTTTTATTTTGTTATATTTTTCGCATGAGGACATTGCTCTAGATTAGTTTGGGGGTAGTTAAGTTTTATTTTCAAATTTCTAGTTTGTTATTAGTTTGTGGATTTGGATTGTTATTGATTAGGTAATTATTGCATTTAGGATTGCATAATAATTCTGGCGTTTGCTAGTGCGTTTATTCGGGGGCCAATGATGAAATTAGAATTGCATGAACAAGTCTAGTAAGGATTGTTGAGTCAGTGATATGATTGTCTGGACATGATTTGAATCTCTATCTGTTTGACACTGATATTATAGGTTAGCACTTTGAAAAACGACCATGTTGGCTATGATAGTTTAAATGGTTAGATAATAGAGTTCTAAAGGATGATTGCTAGTGAAATGAAAAGACAAGTTGAATAGCTAGTGAAGACTGAATTTATACATAAACTCGAGTTTGGAGGAAAAATATTTGGAATATATAAGCTTTTCTTTAAAAAAAAAAAAAAAAAAAACACCGTGGCGTGCTTGTCTAGTTTTGTGGCCTTTGTTACTTGAGCAAGTAAGCCCGAGGGGACTGTCTTTACACCTAGCGCCCTAAGGTCTTAATGGCTTGGGAGTCGTTGGTCGAAAGCTCGTTAAGGTAGCATTGAAAAGCCTAAGGGAATAAGACAATGCATAGTCATGTGAAAAAAAAAATTTAGTAATAATAATAAAGCGGGAAAAGTGCAAAATGCCCCCGTCTGAAAAAAAATATTAAGCATAAGTATTTCATGTTGACCCCTGAATTTTGGTGATTGTTTAATTTCAGTCGAATCTAGTTTATTTGATGAACTCTTGAGTAGAACTGTATGAAGCTTTTTATAAACTTTATTATTTTTCAGCGTTTTGCTTTTCATTAGTTAGCATGGTTGTTGAACACACACTCACAATATCAGTAATAACAGATTTGGATTGGTTGATTGTTGGGATATCATTGATCTGTGTTCACAAGATGTATTAGCATGTTTTTGTGATTTTTCTGAGGCCTATGGATATACGTAAGCTATTGGATGCTGGAATTATGTTCATTCAGTTAGTTGCACTTGCATGAGTTGTGTTTTTATATTGTTAGTATTGTTTTGTGCTTGTTGCTTGAGGACATGCAACGGTTTAAGTTTGGGGGTATTTGATGATTGGGTAATATACCCATGAATCGGATATACTTGGGTTTAAATTATTGTATTTTCGAGTCATTTAGGAATATTTTTACTGTGTTTATGTGTTGTATTGCAGATTCGGAAGCTGAGGAGACAAATTGGGGATTTAAGCTAATAAATGGCAAAGTTGTAATTTTTCAGAAGATAGCGCCGGGGCGCTGGGAAATGCATTACAAATAGCGCCGGGGCGCTAAGCCATGGTTGGTTCTGACGCGGATAGCGCACGTGAGGCAAGCTTGGACAACACTTTGACTATTAGTTTGACCTTGTTGGAGGAGTTTATGAGGAGTCTATTTGGATTAGGAGTTGTGGAGTTGGGGGAAGTAAAAAATAAACATATATATATAAAGTGATTCTTTTTATTGAAGGAGGCTGAACATTGGGGAGATTAACGGAGGAATAGGAGCAGATCTGAAAGCTGAAAAATTGGAGTTCTTCTTCTTCTTTATTCTTTTAAATTGTTAACTCATTAAGGATGATTTATCAATTATTTATAGCTTTTATTTTCGTCATGAACTAATTCCTTTTATTAAGATTCCAATGGAACTTATTATGGTTATGAGTTAATTATTTAATTTATTCCAATTATTTATGTTGAAGTGAATTGTTCATCTTGCTTTGTGTTTATTGATTAATTATCTGGCCAATAATTACCGTGTTACTCTAGAAGGAATTGGGAAAGGAATTCTAGAGTTAGAACTGGGCAGGGTGACATGTGACTTAGTTATTTGCACAGTGAATAATTAGGTTTGTGAATAGAATGAGAATATCTATTTGCCGCATGTAACATAAAAGGAATTGGGTTTGTAACGAGTTTAATTCAATTATTTTGCATAGAGATATAGCAAAATTAATCTGGGTTAAATAGAAGGCAATTGATCACTCGAGAGAGGGCTTTTGGCATTTGAGAATTCCTGTTAACAATTCAGTAGATATAATAATTGGGATAATTAGATAAGTGATTTAATAATCATAATTGGGGAAATTGGAGTCTTAATTATCATTTATTTGCATTCAAATAATTATTGATTTGTTCTTTGTTTTCTTTTAGAATAATTTCTTGCTTTATTAAAATTAATTTTTTTAGTTTTAAAGAATCAAAATTTTCGGTTGTTTAAATAAAATTGAATTGATATAATACTAGTAGTTGGAGTTTATTAATTGGAATTCTCTGAGGGATCGACACTCTAATTTATCATTATATTACTTATTGACCGTGTATACTTGCACGTATTCATTGATTGCGAAATCATTCAACAAGAGTTAGGATATTTAATGAAACATAGCATGCCTGCTGTTTGACAAAATGCTAGTGTGGGGGTGAAGTTATAATCTTAGTTTGTAGTGCCTTATATACCAATCGTTATCCATTTACTTGCTTTGATAATTAGAATTAACTAGATTAATTACGTATCTTCTATTTTAGCTGTTTATGTTTCAATAAGACTGAAGTGATATAAAATTGGTACTTGGTATCTATTAGTAATAATTCCTCGTAGGTTCGACACTCAACTTATCATTATATTACTTGTTAAACCGCGTATACTTGCGCGTGTTTTATTTGTTGCGAAATCGACCAACAGTTTCATTTGGACTTGAAAACTCAATAATCTCAGTGCACAGGTTAGAGGATTTGAAGGTGCCCAAATTCTGCTGATTACTTTTCCTATTGTACGTATCCTGGAGGACAAACATAGATCCAGAATACCAACCAAAATAAAGGTGAAAGATGAAGGCCTGAAATTTGTGAAATGCCTTGAAAAGCATATAAGGAATCCTAGCCGAGACGATCTTTCTAGCCTTCCGCTGAACTCAGTAACACATAATAAAATGTTTAGATGTCAGTATATGGACAAACTGATATCATAACTATGCACAATAAACTTAAAAACAGTTAAGGCAGATACTCATGTATACCTCTTCCTCGTACCGATTGTAGAACATATTAAATTTTTCTCCCCAACAATCAACCAGACCAGGAGCCTCACTAGGGCAAAATACAGACCATTCCCCATCACCTTGTACTGTTTCCATAAAAAGATCAGGAACCCAAAGAGCATAAAATAGATCACGAGCCCGGTGATCTTCCTGCCAGAGAATGACAGATAATAATACCTTATGAAAAGACTTCACACTCAAAAATTAAGGGGAACCAACAATCCTTTAGTTTGTAATCTGGAGTTGAATATTTTTCCCTAGGTCCAAAAACATATATTTATTGATTCTAGACTATGGTTGATTTTGAATAAATAAAGCACAAAAGATTGTTTCAATAATAATAAACCGTGTGCATCCAATACTGAATAATACCTTTCCATGATTTTTCCTGAGATCTAAAAACTCAAATATATCAGCATGCCATGGTTCCAAATTGATAGCGAAAGCGCCAACAAAAACAGGCACAAATAATGTTAAACAAAAGAATGGTACATAAGTAACTACAGTCTAAATGATACAAATACCACAGTGCCATTAAAGTCATAAAGTAGTATGAGAAGTTATGATCATACCTCTCCTCTTGCCACCCCCTTGATCAACATAACGAGCAGTGACATTATACACTCGAAGCATTGGAACAATACCATTAGACGTCCCGTTTGTTCCACAAATATAACTGCCTGTTGCACAAATAATATGTATAGAAACACCAATTCCTCCAGCTGATTTGCTGATAACAGCACACTCCTTCAAAGTATTATATATTCCCTCGATGCTGTCATTACTCATGCACACAAGAAAACAGCTACTCATCTGCAAAACAAAAATCAGACAATCAAACAATAACCAAAGACCATTGAGCAAGCATAAAAAGGAAAGTTGTAACACAAAATCAAGACTTTTCAATCATACTTGGGGTCGTGGGGTTCCTGAATTGAAAGGTGTTGGAGATGCATGAGTGAACCAACGCTGAGACATCAAATGGTAAGTCTTAATTGCAGAGTCGAAGTCGTCCTTGTGAATTCCAACTGCAACCCTCATCAACATGTGCTGTGGATTAAAGCAAGCCCCCCAGGGCTTGGTTCTCTCGTCTTTCTCAATTTTTATTATCACAGAATTTTACTCAGTCACGTAATGATTCATCCTTGTTTATATTTAATTGTACTAATGTCATAATATTTGTTTTAATATATGTAGATGACATTATTGTCACCTGGGAACTCCAACTCTCATCTGAATAATTTAATTTCAGCTCTTGGAAAGGAATTCTCGCTAAAAGACTTGAGGACACCACTACTTTTTGGGAGTTGAGGTTACTCGAACGGACAATGGCTTACTCTTATCGCAACAGCAATACTTATCCAATCTGTTGAAACAAGCTTCCATGGTGTCTTGCAAAGCTACTAAAACCCCCATATCAACTACGGACAAACTTACAAAATATGGAGGATCAATATTTGAGGATCCCACTATGTATCGCCAAATTGTTGGTTCCTTGCAGTATCTCAGCATCACACAACCGGACATTTTATTTGCGGTAATTAAAGTGTGCCAATATATGCACTCTCCAATGCTTCAACATTGGACAGCCGTCAAACGAATCCTGAGATACTTACAAGGTACCACAACACATGGCTTATTTTTCTCAAAAAAGTCCTCCCATCAACTATTTGCCAACACAGACGTTGATTGGGCAGGAAATCTAGATGATCGGAGGTCCACAGCTGAGAGTGCTATTTACTTAGGTTGCAACTTAATATCGTGGTTGTCACGAAAGCAGAAGACTGTTGCTCAGTCATCAACAGAATCTGAGTACAAGGTTGTTGCCGATGCTTCCGTGGAGCTTCAATGGTTGTCCTCCTTATTGTCTGAAATTTGTCTTTCATTGCAAGCTCCGCCAACGCTATGGTGTGACAACATTGGAGCCACTTATTTAGCCTCAAATCCAGTCTTTCATGCACGAACAAAGCACATTGAGATCGACTTTCACTTTGTCCGTGATATGGTTAATCGTAAGCACTTATGTATTCAATATATTTCCACGAAAGATAATGTTGTTGATGCTTTAACAAAGCCTTTGCCTATGTCCAAGTTCGAACGCAAACGAGACAAGCTCAAAGCAGTTACTAGTAACCCCATTGGCTTGCGGGGGGATATCAATCCAACCTGATCATTAAGTTATTTAGATAGGTTTTGTATAGAGATAAGGTGTATCCCTTATCCAAAATAGGTTCGTCATACATATTTGTATCATCTCTATATAACTAGTCATGTACTATAATCAAAAGAATCAATCAGGAAATTATTCATTTACCAAAAGCAGATTTATTTAAAAGGATTTGGCTTCCCTCCATTATGCTTTCCTCTAATTTCATCTAATACACCAATTGTTTTATCTTAATATTTTTGTCAGTCATAATCCGAATATATTAATATATAGTTCATGGCATGGAGATCAATCTTACAAAAAACTAGAATCATTAAAAAAATTATCGTTAAAAATTTAAAAGAATTTTAAGCCATTGAAATTTTAATAAAAAATTCACTTGTTCATCTAATGGTGAAAAATTGTTGGATTACATTTGTTTGAAGAGCAATTATACTACTGAATATTATAAGTAAATTGAAAAATGCTGATCTCAGTTATACTATCTAAAACCACTAATTTTAGTGTATTGGATGGAATTTGAGAGAATGTGTAATGGAGGGAGCCAGTCCGTAATAAAATAAAATCAAATGGATAATAATCATTCAAAGGATAATAGTAAAACAAACATGAATTAATCAAAGAGTAAATCCAAGATCATACTAAAGCGTAATCTGGGTGATTTGTGGCCATAGCTGCCGCAGTCTCAGCAGCCAATTCGTCGAGTTGGGAAGTGGTGACACCTTTATAGACCCCAGCACAGACATTTTGGGCTACTATCACCGGATCACAGTGGTTTACAGTCTACACTTAACCCATAACTCAGCTTCTTCAAACGAGCTGTGATTTTATCAAAATGCACGGATTCTTGACGCCCATCCGTCTTTATCACTTACATTTTTGAGCCAAAAGTGAGTGATTGCTGATTGGGGAATTTCGTCGAAGGTTTGCAATGTATATGCGTGTGTATATATGTGTGTACTTACAGAGGTTCAGTGCGGGAGAAGGAAGATGACGAGATTGGATTTCTTTGATTTCTGAAGCGTTTTTATTTCTATATTTTTAGTTTCCCGCCAATTACTTGGATTATCAGTTTGTCAGTGCCTCGGTGGGGGTGGATGGGCTTGTTATGAATTTGAGCGAGTGGGCGATAAATTAGCGACAAACTAAGACCATGTTTGGACCGCGTTTTTGTTTACTACTAGTTTTTAAACTAATGGAGTTAAGGGTATAAATGAATGGATTCGAAACGACTATTGAGTTGCTCAGATTTGATTCATAAAATTTATCGAATATAAAATAAGATTTGATTAAAACTCGTTTAGTTACCGAGACAAGTATGATCTCGAATCAAGCCCGGACAGTTTAAACTTTTTAAACAAATATGATGAGTATCAATAAAAAATTATAATTTAAGAATGTTCTAATAATTTATCAAATTTTAAAATTTACTCATATTTGAATCATTTATATTTTGAGTAAGTTACTATCAAACTTTTAATCTTAATAGTTATTAATATAAGGTCGGTGCTTTGGTACTATTTGGGAAATCAATTTCAAACAAAGAAAAAGAAATTGGGACATATTTCCAAATTAAATTTTATTCAATAGCCATCAAATATTCTACATTGAACACCATTTTCAGAAAAATATTTTTAATATTAAATTTTAGTGATATTTATATTTTTATAAAAAAAAATACGCCTGAATGTGTCATGCACAAGGTAATAGACTACAAAGTGCACATTTTTATTGATGAAGTTGGTATTTAGTAAATAATCGTGTTCAACTCCTATTGTATTTTTTTTATATGGTTAGATTCAATTAATGGAATGAGAAATGAGAAATGAACGAAATGATTTTTTAGCATTTCAACGGTATGTTTATTGAACGAAATGATTTTTTAACTGTATGTTTACTTGGATTCTAAAATAAAATGAAAAATTAAATAACCCAAATAACCGTCACCCAAAAAAAAAAGAGTAAAAGTAAAAGTAACCAAATATTTCTTTTCAAAAAAAATATTTGGTGTTAGTGGTGACAGATGGTGGGTTGTGATGGCGGCGGTTAGTGGTGGGCAACAACCAATGGGGGTGGTGGTAGTGGCTTATTGGTGGATGGTGGCGTGGTGAAGGGGAGTAACAATGGTGGCAGTGACAGTGGTGGGTCGTTATGACCGCGGTGGGTGGGTGGTGGTGGCTAAACTGGCAGCAGGTGGGTAACGGTGACAGCACTGGGGTGGTAGTGAAACGTATCATATAAATGAAAAAATTTATGCATGTCCAATTTGAATAATGCCCAGAGGCACGATAGTCATTTACGCACTAGCAAAAAAAATTGTATATCAACGAAGTACATTCTTTATACGAGTGGCATTTCATAAACAGGTAAAAAGGACATCAAGTTTACAACAATGTAAGATGAAGACATAACTATAGATTTCAATAGAATCAGATCAAAAGTTCAGTCGTTGCTTATATTAGAATGTGAAAATCTAGGATACTTTTTTACAAGTGCAAGATGTAAAGTAGAAGAAATTTCAAGCATTTGATAAAAAGTAAACGTAAACTCAAACTCGATCTTATGTAAAACTTAGGACAATAAACCAAAACCAAAACCAAAACCAAAACCAATTTATGGTGACAGACTACTCTCTTTATATTTCCCAAATATTTCTTTCACTATATATATATATATATATATATATATATATATATATATATACCATAGGGAGCGAACAAAAAACGAACCGGCTATAACGATTGTTTTTTTCGTCGCTATAGCATACAAAGTCGACGACATAGTTATGGCGACGGTTCAAACCATCTCTATATCTTAGAAAACCGTCGTTATAGCCGGTTCATTTTTAGTTCGCTCCCTATGGTTCGTTGGCCCGTGTATATATATATATATATATATATATATATATATATATATATATATATATATAGACAGCAACATATTCATAATACAATGAAACAATTCCATGCACATTAGGAAACTGCTTCTCACTTAACGAGGTGACCTCACTCTTTTGTCCGGTATTACTCGTATGCAGTTATATGAAAAGATGATCAAACATAATATAAACAATTAGTTGCCTAAAAAGGCCTATAGAAATGGAAAACCATGCTCTTTATCCTTCATTTTCTTTTCTCCAAAACAAAGAATGTAAGCAATTACCGCCTACGTCGAGCTGTAGGGGGTAGTTTCTCGAATGAGCCACAGGGAAGCTTTTGTCCAGTTTCTCCCTCAATTTTTCTCTTCAGCTCTCTAAGTATTCGAATTTGACCTAGCTTCTCAGGCGACAATTTGTCCCAGTAAATACCTGCAGCCAGAAAATTATAACAGCAAATTTACTTTTAATTGAGAGGGCTGGTCAGACAGCATGCTCATGCCCACTGCACACCTATTTCGTTGCTTGTCGTAAATGTGGATTTTGTTTCAAATTAGAAATTAACATTATGGCAAATTTATATCTTCTCCACTAGTAAACTCCATTTCTTCAAACGAAATTTACAAGTACAACCCACTAATTATTAGTTTTGTCCAGTTTAACATTTTGAGCTTAACATGGGCTTCAGACAATATGATCTGCTCGCCAAAAGAAAATAAGATGGAAAAAATTAGAACTGCAGGTTCCACTAACCTTGAGGTTTTGGAATGGACGTATTAGTGAAGATAACCTGGGTTGGAGTGCATATGATGTCAACTGGCACATCATGGATTAACAACTTCTCAACAGGGATATCATCTACCAGTTGTTGGTCATGCACTGCATTAGAAATTCCATCAACTTATAAAACACATACATTTCGTCAGAGTTTTAGTGCTGATTAGTATGCAATGCCAAACTAGTTATGGATTAAATAGATGTAATATAGGGGAAGTGGCATCAGAATCGCATAGATAAACCAGTGCCCCTCCCCAGTACCCCATGCGCAATGCGGCTCCAAGGGGCTTCACCCTGCTTCCTAGCAATAAACTGAAAAAAATCTTAAAACAATGACATCGTATTCAAAATGGGATTCTGTGTCCTATACTGCAGTTGTAGTACTGTCCAAACATTGGACAACGTTGTGTCAATATCCTTTAGGATACATGGTTAAGGGTATGGTAACAAGAAGCTTCTAAATGGTAGTACAGACTTTCAGTATGCATGTCAAAAAACCTTACCAGAAGTGACAATTGGTGTTGAGTCATCAATAGCGCCCATGTACCGCAGCATCCCATATTCAAGTTCTGCAAAACCCTGCACCATTGTTCTTTATTATATTAGTGAACTCCTACAAACTATATCCAAGCATGGCCTATATGTCCAAGCATGACCTTATATGATAACAGTTAAAGAAAATGTCGCAAGTGAACTGAACCTAGACAGTTCCCAGTCGATTTCCTTGAACATCCAAGTATTAATCATCAACAAGTGCACCAAACTTATGAAAAAAACAACTAATTTTTAAAAATGTCTCTAGAGAATATGTCCTCCTACAAAAAATTCAATATGTATATGTAACAACTAACAATTCTAAAACATGAGTCCTTACGAATTATAAACAGATATACCATGAAATCTGAAAGAGTAAGGGAATAACACAAAAATTTGCAGCACCATACATATCTTAATCCAAGTCTATAAAACATCGCAATAAAAAGTGTGATAATAGTAATGAAACCAATAAGTTTAAAGGTAAAATATAATTCAAAGAAAACCACACTAAAATCTACCAAGTTTGGTGCACCAACAAAATAATTCAACAAAAGATCTTCCAAAATGAGGTGTTATCTCTACAAATGAAAATTTTGATCTCTTTCGTCATCACTCTAACCTCAAACAAGATAAAATATATATATATATATATATATATATATTATAAAAAAAGGTATTATACACATTCTGTTAAATTTTCATGATGGCTATCATTTTCTTAATCTATAATTGCATCAAACAAATCCACAGGTATATCAAACATGGTTACCAAGAATGCTGGAAAGAAGTAAGCAGGTATGCTCTCTCATTGCTCTCACCTAGATTGATAATAGTCTGATGAATATATTACTTGCTTCAAAGTACACCGTCCCAAATTCCATCACTTTCCCAGCTTATAGAACCGATTAGACACTGCTGTACATTAAGAATGGAATATACCTCACCCTTGCCAAGTCGAGCACCTGTCTTCGGGTCAACAGCTACTGAGCCAATGACGATAAGATCCACTTTGATCTTTTCTTCCAATCCAATTGGTCTCCCGTATTTGGCAACCCCCACAGACGTACATGCCTCATTTATTGTTGAAGGAGATAACATGATGGATTCAAGTATAGAGAAAAATCCAGTCCTTAGTCGCGGCTGAGGCGTTAATAGTTTCTTTCCACCTGCATAAAACTAGGTTTTTCAAATTACATAGATTTAATTCAACAGAAAATGCGATAACTGTCACCAATTCCAGATGTAATAGAGGCACAGTTACTATTGTCCAAACACATATATGTCAATTTGATAAAACCAAACAAAATCACAGGTTCTCTCGTCCTATTATTTTCCCATTGATTGTAAAAAATCACAAAACAATCCCATTAGCTGCTAGTCTACATTATATATGTATCTCTAGAACTACTCTAAAAAAGGCCAAAATACCCAACAATCTACATTGTGCAAATAAGGAGCTTTAAAACTAACCGGTAAGTGTTAGGAACCTGACTTGCTTTTGTGGCGAATCAGGATTCACCTTCACGCATTTTGCCGCCCCAAACACTTCAAGCCCACTCAACTGTCAAACCTCATTTCCGGCGAAAATAATCAGCCAAATTTCCCTTCCAAACAAACATAAATTCAAATTCAAAACAAAAACCATCACCTTATCAGCTGCTACGGAGGCACCAACGAAATTGGGTATCCGGTGATGAACAGGCCTGGGGAATTGCGCGATATTTTGGGCCTCCATCAAGTCCCAAACCCTCTTCCGGATCACCCATTTCCAAGCCTTCGGGTCGTCCTCGTCTTTAACCTCTCGCTCCGAAGCTTCCGCCATGGATTCTCGAGCCTTAGCGTCGAGGCTGAGCCGAACGGCCTCGTAAGCCGCGTCGTCGAACACGACGCCGTCTTTGCTTGCTCTGCAACTGGTGTCCACTTTGAGCGTGTAATTCTGTGAATTTATGGGGGATTTAGAGAGAGAAAGTGAGGAGAGAGAGAATAATTTGGGGCAATATCTGAGTATTATGGTGCCAAATGAAGAAGATGATGATGAAATTCGAAGTGCGGTCAAGTCCATTGCATCAACGGACTTTTTGGAGTTTGAAGTTGAAATGGCGGAAATGTTTGAATATAGTCGAGAGAGATGAAGTATCTGATAAGAAGTGGGCGGCCTGAATTTGGTATTGGTATTGTAATGCATTAAATCTATAGATGCAGTACTATAACTTTTCCTACAATTTTTCAAATACATTGTTGAATTATAAGATTAATATTAATTTTTCTAAATTTAAAAATAGTTAAAATTAATTTTTTTAAAAATTAATATTAATATTATAATTTAAAATAAAAATAATATTTTTATCTAAAAATTGGGACACACATTCCTTGTCATAAATATAATTTCCCACATTCTAAATTATTCGCCACATAAGTTTTATCTTAAATAATTTAAACAAAAAATTAGAATATTCATTGATTAAAATATTTTTATTAGTTTCGTAATAATAATATAAAAATAAAATTAAAAACTTAATAACTAAAATAAAATCGAGACATATTATAATAATCAAAATATCAATTAACGTCTCTCAAAATTGATTGAATCAAAGCATACTCGTATTTTTAAAAGCTTACTTGTATTTAAGCTTGATTTTTCTCAAGGTGTACAATACGTCACAGTTTGAACAATGTCATATTTCATCCTGACCGCACGCACACAAAAAAACTCTCATTTGTCAATTTTATTTATTCCACAAAAAAAATATTTGCTTCTCAATGAAAGAGACTAAAGTTGTATATTCAATTAAGATTTTTAAAAGTTTGATTGTATTCAATTAAGACATTTAAAGAGTTTATAAAAGTTTACTGGTATTCAATTACAACTTTTATAATGTCTTAAAAGTTAGGTAGTATGGAATTAAGACTTTTAAAAGTCTATAAAAGTATTTTGATATTCAAAAAGTCATAGATTTTTTAGATTTATATCAAATGATAAAATTTGACAAACTTTAGAAAATGAGATACCCGTATCTAAAGTCAACCTCATCTCTAAAGACTTCCAAAAACTTTTAAATATTTGAAAAAGAAAAAAGATGAACAGAGGAAAAAGTGAAAGAGAAAGAGATAGAGGAGATCAAACAAAGAAGAGAAAAATAAACAAACATATATATTTGTCTCACTTTCTCTCTCTCTACCTCAATTCTCTCAGAATAAAAACCCCAAAAGAAAATAGCTATTATAGCAAGTGAGGAGAGAGAAATAGAAGGAGGGGTTAAAAAGATATAGTAGCGTTAAGGTTCCAAATAGAACCAATGGTATAAATGGAGATAACTAATATTTTAATATCATTTATATTTCTTCTCTCTTAAAAAATCTCATTTATAATATTTGTAAGTAATATGAGGTATTTTGTTTTATGTTTATTTTTAAAAATAATAAGTTTGCTAATTTTGCTATTTGTTGAAAATTATAAAATGTTAGTTCAGTAATAATGACTTGATAGGAAAATAACAATTAATAAATAATTTTAAATTAGAAATTGTTATTTTATATTACTGGTAATAGAAAATGACTTTTTTATGAAATATAAAAATTATGAAATAGGACATTTTCTTGTAATAGATTGGGTATGATCCAATAATTCAACTTCAAAAATACCTTTTTATTTCAAATTAGGTTGTGACATGGTCAAAATATTTTTATATTATTTAATATCGTACTCATTTAATCTAAATATAAGATATCTGTTGACATTTTAACAATTAATATAAGTTACAAGATATATTAGAAGTATACAAAAGTCTATCAAAGTCTTGATAGAAAGTCTATCAAAGTCGGTCACTTATTTTATGGTCTTTAAAAGTAATTTAATTTTTTTTAAAGTCATTAAAATCTACAAACTCTACAAAATTCTGTCACTTACAAAAAGTATTTAAAAGTCTTTATTGAATACACCGTCCTAAGAGTAGTATAAAATGAATCATATAATTAAATTTAGGAAACACTATTATCACATGTGTTTTTTGATATTTACACATGATTTCTTTTCACATAAAGATGGAACCTACTCTATAAAAATATCAAAAATATATATAAAAATATCAATTTTCTTAAACTTATTATCATACTATAATGCTAAATTAATAACTTATTATTAATAAAGGTATACACGAAACGAAGAATATATTATTAAAATTTGCAGCTTATGCAAATTATTTGGAACAAATGGTGTAACATATATATTGTGTGGATTCGGTTAGCATGAAATTCATTTTTAGGTAAATTGGTCAATTGACCAATAGACTGCTGACACATATAAAGTCTCGCCTGCGTGTCAGGACTCTATTGGTCAATTGACCAACTTACCGAAAAATGAACTTCATGTTAACTACTTCCATATTGTGTGACCAAAGAAATCATTGTTGCTATGGAATATTGAACTTTGGAAGGTTAGTTGATTTGACAAGGTAAATTAGAAAGCATCAGAGACAGATTAAACTCACGGGGCTAGTTTCAACTTTAATTTGTAGCATTAAGAAAGAGTATATCATTTTTGTTGAAATAACAATCAGAGCCGACTCTGAGCATGGGCTAGCAGGGCTACCCCCTAGGGCCCACAGCTAAGGGGGGCTCAAATTTATTTATAAGTTTATATGTATAAAAAAAATAATAATAAAAAGATTAGCGATATTATGCATTGAAAATGATATATTAGAAAACATTAAATATGATAGTATAATTGATGATTTTGCATCTAAAAATGTAACAATAAGACATTTTAAATGATGTTTTGTGGTTTAAATTTCATTGAGCAATACTAAAGAAATACTCACTGTAGTTGGTAGGTTTTATTGATTACACCATTGAACTTTTAATTTTTCAAATTACACCACTAAACTAATTATTATTTTGAAATTGGGTCATTCCGTTAAAAAAAATAAATGGACGTTAATTTTTTATCTACAAAACTAATGAATTATTCACTGTAGTTGGCACATTTTACCTATTACACAATTGAACTTTTAAATTTTTCAAATTACCATATCAAAGTAATTAAAAATAATTATTTTAAATATTTTTAAAAATTATTATTATTTTAAGTAAAAAATATTAGAAACTTTTTTTCTTCATACAATGAGTAGAGTTTCATAAAATAAAGATTCAAAAAAATTAAAGTGAATTTAAATTAAATTAATGTCTATTTAATTTTTTAACAGAATGACCGGATCTTAATATTAAAATTTTTTTTAAAAAAATACTAAAAATAGAAATTAAAATAAAAAATAGTAAAAGATAAATAAAAAAATTGATTCAATTTTTTCAAAAAAGAAATTAATCATTTTTATAAATAAATATTATTTTCAAGAAAAAAATTGGAAAATTCTTCATATTTTTAAAAAATGAGTAAAATTTTATAAAATATAGATTCAAAAAAATAAACTTTATTTTCAAAAGAAAAAAAAAGATTTTTTTAAAAAATCAATAAGGTTTCATAAAACTTTAATTTGTTTAAATCTATATTTTATGAAACTTTACTCATTTTATGAAAAAAAAATTAAAATTTCTAAATTTTTTACTGAAAATAATAATTATTTTTAAAAATATTTAAAATAATTATTTTTTAATTAGTTTAATAGGGTAATCTGAAAAATTAAAAGTTTAATGGTGTAATCAGTAAAACGTGCCAACTACAATGAGTAATTCATTAGTTTTGTAGATAAAAAATTAACGTCCGTTTATTTTTTTTTAACGGAATAACTCAATTTTAAAATAATAATTAGTTCAGTGGGGTAATTTAAAAAATTAAAAGTTCAATTATGTAATCAATAAAACTTTTCATCTACAGTGGGTATTTCATTAGTTTTACCGATTTTATTGATATTTTTATTTTGTAGGTACATGTGATGATTCTTTGCTTTGATGACGTTTTAATGTGCTCTTCCTTATCTTTTGTAAATTTTATAATTTTAATAAAATTAATTAGTTGATAATTTTTTTATTTTTTTATTTAATTTGTATAAAGGGGTACACTTGAGAAAATTTTCCCTGGGCCTTAGAAAACCCAGGACCGGCTCTGATAACATACTACTATCACATAAAAGTATCACATACCGTTCACATACTGCATGGATGACACCCATAGATTTGTTATTGAATTAAGTGGGTCATGTTAATAACAAATCTATGGTTGTCACCACATACAGTATGTGAGCATTATGTGAAACTTTTATGTGATAGTAACATTATTTTTGAAATAAACAATGCAGTCAGACCTATCAGCTCACCTCACCTCACCTCATATAATATAATATAATATTTGTTAATGTCAAGATCTAATAGCGCGTCTAATCTGGCAAAATAAGTACAAGCTGAATAAAGTTTAACAATGAATATTTAATGTTTTAGTATTGTAATAATAATATTGTGTGTACATGGAACAAAGGTATAATTTTGTATTTATAGTGATCACACTTTTTTTCCCGTATAGAAATAAGATTTCTTATTAGGTATGATTCCTTAATAAGATCAAACTGAATCTCCTTAAAGAAAGGAAGCCGAATCATATCATGACACTTTCTTTATGAGTTAGAAATTAAATATAACTATGAATTTAATTTCTTAAAATGCTTAACTGCCCAAACAAATTCCTACGCAAGATAAATACCTCCACATGAACTTTGGTCCACCTTATAATTTCGGCCCTAATAATCACGCCCTAACAATATTAATTAGCTTCCATTAAAAGATTTAATTCTAAGGTTTCAACTAAAATTGGACTTTTAAAAAAAATATCCGTATCAATATTGTCAATGCCAATCTTTTTAACTATTTATACTATACAATTTGTTTCCAGCTTCTATTAGGTCACCTTTTTATTTATAAATTCAAATCCAAAATTGAAATTAGTATCCTAGTTTTATAAGATAACAAGAATTAGTAATATAATTTTATAACGAAATAATCAAAATACGATCATCTTGACTAATGTTAATTTCTTAATTTTATTCAAAAATTGGAATTAATGTCTCAGTTTTATAAAAAAAATATGAATTCATAATAAAGTTTATTAAGAAAATAATAAAAATAAGATCACCTTAACTAATATTAATTAAATTTTTTATTCAAATATATATACAATAATATTATCACTTTTATAATTAAGGGTGTAAATGAGTTGAACTCAAACGAACAGAGAGCTACTCGAATTCGACTTGAAACGTTAAATTCATATTCGAATTCAACTCGAATTCGAATTGTATTTAAAAAAGTCTACTCAGATTCGACTCAACTCAAATATTTATTTCTTAAATTCGATCCGACTCTGATCAAATTATATTCATACTATTTGCGAGCTTCAAATTTAAGTTCGAATTCGAGTCTCCGCATAATAACTAGCGGGTTAAATATTTTTTTGGTCACTGTACTTTATGTCAACTTACAAATGAGTCACTTAACTATTTTTTCTTACAGTCAAACTCACTATACTTTACTTTACTAACAAACGGTTGAAATTCCGTCTTGACTGTGACGCCCCCAAAATAGGTATACAACACCCATTCTGAGTCGTCAAAATATATGGTACAGAAATAACTACAACTTTATTAATACAACATAAAAACTGTGAGTTTAAATACAAATATTGTCATCTAGACAATATCCATACTCAAATAAGTCCTCATTATAATTATTGATACATTATTTTATAAAAATGGTGAGGACTACTAAAACGACTTTCTAGAACCTTCATTCCATACCCCGACTAGTACTCGCTACATTCTCGCCTCCTGAGAAGAAAAATAGAACAAAAAGAAAAGGGTGAGCTCAACTAGCCCAGTAAAGAACATTATGACTAAGATAATATAAAATAAATTATCGTTAGTCTTCAACAGGAAAAAATCTAATAGAATACAATAGACAACAAGTTTTAAATTAATATTCGCAGCGGAAATAATAATTCATTAGAAGAGTTAAGTAGAGAATGAAATCTACTATCTTCTATATATGAATTTAAAAGTTTATCGTCTATATTTTATCCCTGTAACATCAATCAATATATATCTGGAATTAAATATTCATCTTTGCACTACAGACCAAATATATTCATCAATTAGTCATGTTCATCTAAACACATGTTCATCTTTACACTACGGGCCAAAGATATTCATTAGAAATCATTTATCTTTGCACTACAGGCCAAAGATATTCAGTTATATCATCATTTAGGACTGAGGATGATGAAAAATATTTTAAAGAAAACGAATCCACTGAAACAGAAGAATAAATATTAAGGATTCGTATTTCAGCTATTCCATGTCCAAAAATACCTCATAAGTAATCATAGTGGAGTAAAATTCAAGAATGATCAAAACATGGATACAATCAAAACTAGTATCCAGAATAGATATTTTGGACGAAAAACAAAAATTTATTTTTTCTATGAATAGTGTCGTATACGTGAATAGTGACGTATACGTGAATAGTGACTCCAACACTAAAAGATAGAAATTTCACAAAAAAACATCATCATGCTTCGTGAATAGTACTCGTGAATAGTAACTCATGAATAGTAACTCGTGAATAGTAAGTCATGAATAGTAACCCCGACATGAAAAGACAAGAATTTCACGAGAAAAATCTTACCAATATTTTAGCATAATGATATTGAAAGAATAATATCATTTACAAAAGAAAATAACATCCCTTATCTGGTAAAGACAGTACTTCTAGTTAAAACACCGGATATAGGCTATGACTTGAACTTGCACCGTATAGCATCACTCACAGTATTAAAATACTCACAAGAATATGCTCAATATATCGAGAGAGAAAGAGAGAGAAATTTTTAGTTTCTAGTGTGATTTTTAATTCTAACCTAAGCACTCTATTTATAGAAAAATGCTTAGAACACCAAAGCAGAAAATTTAATAAATTAATAATATATTTATATAAATTTTCAAGCCAACCGTAGAAAAACTGAAATCAGCCCATTCAACACACATGTGGAACACACCATAATGAAAAAAACGTTTTTGTTATTTAAAAAAATTTTAAACTTCCAAAAATTAATTATTTCGGAACTCTGGAACTTCAATAATTCATAATAAATCGCCCTTTTATCAGAAAATTCGAATCTCGTAACTTTGTATAGGAAATTCAATTCTCTACAACTTTGCAGAAGAAATTTTTTCCAAATTCTAAACAGAAATTGACCGAAATCCACAAATGGGCGATTCTACAAGCTATAATCAAATTTCAGTCAAGAAATGGGCCCACAGACATGTTTAACATGTTTTAAACAACTTTTGCAACAAAAATACTCTTTTTCCTCATATACTCATATATCCCACATTCATTGTAAAAATATCATCATTATTATATTATAATAATATAATAAAATATTATTTTATCAGAAAAGATAAAATATCGATTTTCAACAATTGTCACTTTAAAAAATTTTCTCCATCTATATCCACATAAAATGGATATTTTTCTTATCATATAAATCAATAATTAATTATTCACAAATAATATTATCGAATCACAATACTGACAACCAGGCAGTTCCCAGGAAAGAGGAGGTTTTCCAATAAGGATTTCTCCTTACTGGCGCGTAATTAGGTGACCAAACCTCTCCTTAGACAGAACTTTCTAGACATTGCCAATAATATTATCTAATAATATTATTCAGATAATATGAATTATTACTCCGATAATGAAAAATACTGTGTAGTGACAATTATTGAAACAACAGTAATATAAAATATCAACGCAGCAATTATTGAATCAATAAAATAAAATACTGAACAGTAATTACTGTAACAATTATTGAGTAGTGCCTTCTTACGTAAGAATCAATAATTGGTGCAATACCGTGTGCTACTGTGCAACAACGCGTATTATTGTGTTTTAACCACCGAGTATTCCAACAGTATTAACGGTAACAACTACGCCGTTATTTATAAACAACTTATACTTGTCGTTTTCTTCATCCAATTGCTTTCCGTTATGGGGCCCACAAAAGGCTGCGCCGTCGTACGAATATTCTCCGACAGTAAGAATATTCCACGACCAAACGAATATTCCCCGATAACAATTAATATTTTATAACCACTTGCTTATTTGAAATATTTGCGCATTTTACCCATAACTAACCACATTAATCAAATTAACCCTTACTATTTCAAAATAATAAATAAAGAAAAATCAATTCTATTTATAATAAGTTGGGGTCTTACATTGATTGTTAAGTTTTTTAACAACAAATTGACATGGCAATGCCATATAGGCACATAATCCTACTGTAAGAATTTTTTAACACGTCAGCTTTAACCCGCCCGCCCACAATACCCAATTCATAAGTTACAATCTAACTGAAACCCACCCTCTCTTCTTCATCATCTTCATCCGTGGGTTGAGACTTGGTTCAACAGAGGAAAAATCATCTACCAAAACAATAGAAAGTGATTGAAATTACAAAAGCCATTGCATCACGTAGCTATATATCTCATAATCTCCTTTTCCTTTTCTTTTTTTGAGCGGAATCGTTGTTGATGGTGTTTATTATGATTTTCAAAATCAAACATAAGGGTTTTTAGCAATAATCAATCTACCCAAAATTGACAAACAAGGAGTATTTTAATTTCTTCCCCAAACTGAAACCCAATTTCTCATAAGCATGCAAGGAAAATGACATGATCAAATGCTAAAAATTGCTCTTTAGATCAAAAAACGAAAAGAAGAAGAAGACGAAGAAAAAGAGGAAAAGTACCTCAGATCGGGCAATAATTTTTTCAACTTCAAGAGATTTTTTTCTATTTTTATCTTGTTTGTTAGGTATTCTAGTGATTTATAGGCTGACCATCCCTTCTTGGTTGCCGATTGCTAGTGTTTTTAGTATCTGGATTTCTTGCACTAAATTAGACGAGGAAGATGATGAATAGTGATGATGGTGCTAGGTTAGAGAGAGAAAGAGATAGAGAAATCTGGATAATGGATAATGAGTTTGTTTAATTTCTTTAACTATAATACAGTAATACATTGTTAATATATTATAATATTTACTTTCAATAATTAATAATTTTTTGCCTAACATATATAAAGATTTTTGTAAATAAAAATTTATTTTGAAAATATTTTTAATTTTATAATTTTTATAATTTCTTTAATTATATTTATTATTAATTATATAAAAAAACCATTTGCTATTAATTACAAAATAATTAAATAACTCTTTTTATTTTTAATTTCTTCCACGTATTTTTTGCTAAGTTTTTTTGATTTTATTATAATTTTCTTTCATTTTCCCATAAATTTTTGACGCTCCAAAATAGATATACATCACCCATTCTGAGTCGCCAAATACATGCTACAGAATTTAAATACAAACTTAATTATACAACTGTCGTGTAAAATACGACAAAATATAGCTGAAAGTTTTGACACGAATATTATCTTCTAGACAATATCCAAACTCAAATGGAATCCTAATTACAATTATTATCACACTAAAATAGTGAGAACTACTAAAGTCACCATCTCGGACCGTCACTCCATTTTCCGACTAGTCTCGGCTACGTTCTCATTTCCTAAAGAGAACAATGAAAGCAAAAGGGTTAGCTCAACTAGCCCAGTAAGAAATATTATGACTAAGATAATGCAGAATAAATTACCGTTAGCCTTCAACAGTGTTAAACTGATAAAATATAATAAACATCAAGTTTAACTGCAGCGGAACAAGCAACCCATTAGAAGAGTCAAGTAGAGCATGATATCTATTATCTTCTATGATTTAAAAGTTTATCATCAATTTTATCGCTGAGACTCAGCTTAATAAATAATCCACATCACTGAATTATCCATGCACTACGGCCTAAGGATATTCATTAGTATCACATCCACGAATTATCCATGCACTAAGGACCAAGGATAATCGTGTTATCACCAATGATCATGATCGTGGCAGCAACTCTCCATCAATGCACTACGGGTCAATAAGGACTTTTACCACATCATTTGTAACATTACAGGTCATGATTATACCGAATAATCCATGGTCATAATCATACCAATCAACAGTCCATCTATGCACTACGGGCCAAAGATGACTTTCATCACAATATAAGCATGAGGATGATGACAATGATATAAGAATTCAATTAAATGAAAGCAATGATAAATTTTAAAGATTTATAATTTAATTTATCCAGAACTCAATAAAGTCCAAATTGTCAACATGATACTGCTTTGTGGAGTAAAATTCAAGAATAATATCGTACCAAAAATAATTTGGACAGAAAAAGAATTAATTTTTATCATGAATAGTATCCTGGGTGAATAGTACCCGAGTGAATAGTATTATGTAAATAGTACCCCAGCATGAAAAGATTAAAAATTATCAAGAATGTTCATAGTAATATTTTCGTGAAAAGATGCTAGATGAAGCGCAAATTTTAAGAATATTTTACTAATTTCACGGAGTATATAAGCAATACTTTAACAAAATGAGTGTAGAATTCGGAATCTGAAATAAAATAATATTACTTACATACTACAGAGTATGGAAGAAAATATTTTTTCTTACGAATATTGAACAAAAATAATATCCCTTACCTTAAAAAGAGAGTACTTCTGGCTGGTAGGGCGAGATATTCTTGAAGAAAACTTATACTATTTTCTGCACTCAAAGCTTCCTTAAACTCTAAAGAAATACGCTCAATATTATAGAAGAAGAATTTTCTGATTCTAGTGTGATTTTTAATTCTAAACTAAGCATCCTATTTATAGGAGACTGGAAGGATACTATTTAAAAAAAATCACGGATTGCACAGTAATTTTATACGAAATCACGGGCGTTCGACTGAAAATTTTCTAATTTTACTATGTTGTCACTATGCAAACACTATTAGACACTATGCAAATACTATGCATAATAAAATATAATATAATCTATTTTTCATAAAAAAACATATTATAATATATATATATATATATATATATATATTATAATTTAATATATATATTATATATATATATATATATAAAACAAATTTGAAATAACTTCTACCGACAGTTTTGAAAAATGGGTAAGTGAGGGTCCAAATAATAAACCAAATTTACAACAAATACTTCATAAAAAATTCCTTAATATTTTTAACAACATTTATTCATCAATAATATAACTTGCAATATTAACAACTAGATTATTCGCAGGAAAGAGGGGGCTTTTCGATAAGGATTTCTCCTTATTGGCGCGCAATTAGGTGACTAAACCCCTCTCCTTGACAGAACTTTCTAGACATTATCAATAATACAAATAATAATATGAATAACTTGTCATCTCAATTATTGATTTAATAATATAAAATATTATGCAGATGATACTATGATAATAATAGAATCAATAATGTGAGATACTATGCAGCAGTTACTGTAGCAATAATTGAGTAACTTCTCACGTAAGCATCAAATATCGTGTGCTACTATTCAACGACGCGTATTACTGTACTTTTATCATCGAATATTTCAACAGTTAACAGTAAAAAATTTGCCATTATTTTTATAAAAAGATATTTCTGTCATTTTCTAACTCCGATAATAATTTCGTTGTAGGGTCCACCATTGATTGTGTCGTCGTACGAATATTTTCTGTTAAAACGAATATTCTCCGACCAATCGAATATTTTATAACAACTTGCATACTTTGTAAAATTTGTAAATATTACCCACAACTATAATATTATAACAAATCCACTCCATAATTATTCAAAATGATATTTAAAAAATAATTCATCTTTATTCATAAAAATTGAGGTCTTACAACCTCCCTTTCTTATGAAATTTCGTCATCGAAATTAGTGTACATACCTGGTATGACGAAGAGCTGAGGATACCTTGATTTCATTTCAGATTCTAACTCCACATCATTTCCTCAATATCGTGGTTTCTCCACAAAACTTTTACTTGATGTAAGACTCCGAATTTTATGAAATGAAAGTATTCAATTTTCTTATAATTATTATTCTATTTAGTAAATGGTTAAATTGATAAAAGGTTAAAGTTAAGGGTGATATTTAAAAATTTTGCAAAGTAAGTAAGTTGATATAAAATATTCGTTGTATCGGGGAATATTCGATTGGTCGGAGAATTTTCGTTTTAACAGAGAATATTCGTATGACGACACCATCATTGGTGGACCCCACAACAGAATAATTATCGGAGTTAGAAAACTACGAAAATATCTTTTTATAAAAATAACGGCGAAAATTTTACCGTTAAACTGTTGAAATATCCGGTGGTAAAAATACAGTAATACGCGTGGTTGCATAGTAGCACACGGTATTGATTATTGATGCTTACGTAAGAAGCCACTCAGTTTACTCAATTATTGCTACAGTAATTGCTGCATAGTATCTCACGTTATTTGATTCAATTATTGTCACAGTATCATGTGCATAATATTTGTAATATTGACAATGTCTAGAAAATTCTGTCGAGGAGAGGTTTGGTCACCTAATTGCGCGCCAATAGGGAGAAATCCTTATCAGAAAGCCCCCTCTTTCCTGGGAATGATCTGGTTGTTAAATATTGTGAGTTATAATATTAATGATGAATAATTGTTGAAGTATTAAAGAATGTGTTTATTGAAGATAAGTGATTTACAAAAGTTAGAGGGGAATAATGCAAACTTAAAAAATTTAGAGGTACTAAAGTGTAATAAGTTAAATCAATCTGGACCGTCGATGGTGATTTTAATAGTAAATCAATCTGGACCGTCGATGGTAGTTTTAATAGTAAATCAATCTGGACCATTGGTGGTGATTTTAATAGTAAATCAATCTAGACCGTCGATGGTGGTTTTAAAAGTAAATCAATCTGGACCGTCGGTGGTGGTTTTAATAGTAAATCAATCTGGACCGTCGGCGGTGGTGTTAAAAGTAAATCAATCTTGACCGTCGGTGGTGGTTTTAAAAGTAAATCAATCTGGACCGTCGATTGTAGTTTTAATAGTAATTAATATGGACCATTCATTCTAATAGTAAATCAATCTGGACCGTTCGTGAATTAGTTACTATTTAGTCATTTCTCCTATAAACAAAAGCTTAATTCTTCTTTCATTCTCACCAATTCATTGAGACTCACAAGAAAAACTATAGAGAGAGAAACTATAGAGAGCAAGAAGAAGAGTATTTTGCTACTTCACTATTGTAGTATCCAGTCTTCTACTAAGGTAAGGGATATTATTTCTTTTGTATTCATAAAGAATACTATTTTTTTCGTATTCATCCTTTAATATGTCGGAATAGCCTGTCTACGTATGACAGGTGAAAATCCATTTGCAGTTTCGTATGTTATTTCTTTTCATATTCTTAAATCTAAACTTACTATGGTAAGTATTACTTTTATAATACTTGAAATTAGTGGAATATCCTTGAATTTTGCGCTTCCTCCAGTATCGTTTTGTTGGAATATTGATCTGAAATTTCTTATTAAATATCAATATTTTTACCGGGGTACTATTCACGGGTTACTATTCACCCGATTACTATTCATTAAAATATTATTTACTCGGGTATTCGGGACACTTTTCAAGCCGGGGAACTATTCACGAGTTACTATTCACGGATTACTATTCACTTAAATATTATTCACTCGGGTATTCGGAGCACTTTTCATGCCCGGATACTATTCACCGAAAAATTTATTTCTTTTCTGTCTAAATTATTTTTGATACATGGATATTATTCTTGAATTTTACTCCACAAAGCAGTATCATGTTAGCAATTTGGATATTATTAAACTCTGGATAAATTTAAAGTCTTTAATACTTATCCTTGATTTCGTTTGATTAATGCTTATATCATTGTCATCATCCTCATGCTTATATTATGATAAAAGTCATCTTCGGCCAAGGGTGCAAAGATGAACTGTTGATTGGTATAATTATTACCAGGGATCATTCAGTATAATCATAACCCGTAATATTATAAATGATATGGTAAAAGTCCTCATTGGCCCGTAGTGCATTGATGGACAGTTGTTGGTATGATTATAACCAGGGATTATTCGGTATAATCATGACCATTGGTGAAAACACGAATATCCTTGGCCCGTAGTGCATGGATAATTCGTGGTCGTGATACTAATGAATATCCTTAGCCATAGTGCAAGGATAGGATGATTCGATGATGTGAATTATTTATTAAGTTGAGTCTCAGCGATAAAATATTGATAATAAACTTTTAATTCGTAGAAGATAGCAAATATCATGCTCTATTTGACTCTTCTAAAATACAGTTGCATGTCTTTAGTCTGTAATGTAAAGATGAACTGTTAATGAATATTTTTGGCCCGTAGTGTAAAGATGAATTTATTAGTATGATTATGAACATGAACTATGATTTGGTATAACCATGATCTTTGATGTTTCAGGTAAAGACATGTGATGAAAATTATCTTCGTCCAGGTTGCGAAGAGGAATTTAGAACCACAATTATGATTATGAGTTATTCACATGATTATGGATAGAAACTGTTGATTGATGTTACAGGGATAAAACATTGTTGGTGGACTTTTAACATGGAGAAGATAATAGACTGTATGGTCTATTTGACTCTTCTAATGGATTGCTCGTTCCGCTGCAACTATGGTTGAAAATTATCATCTACCATATGTTCTAAATCTCTGATTTATTACTGACGAAAGCTATTGATAATTTAATTATCTTTAGTCATGATATTCTTTACTGGGCTAGTTGTGCTCACCCTTTTGCTTCACAATTCCTTTCAGGTAATAAGAGTATAGCTGGGTCGAGCGGGGGTAACAGGGAATTAGAACGGTGGTTTATAGCTGTTGAGGTTCTCCCTAAACAGTATGGAAATAATTTTATTGAGAACTTTAGATAAGTGTGTTGTATTTTGTACGTCATTTAATAGTTATATTTGGTGAATCAAATAGGGTGAAACGAACCCAACTTTGGAAGGGTGTTTTGCCACTACCATACAAGATGTCTAATGACATACGACTTCGTGTTATCATAAGACAGGGTTGTGCACATCCACTTGTTGAGTACATCTACGAGCACTACCTATATAATCTTGGAGTTTGGTTGAAATATAATTCTCAATTGGAGGCAGTTGAGATAATTATATGTCAAGAAAAGACTCACCATTGGAAAGAACATAATAGCAATCTTCTCATTTTTCTTTGGGGACTATTGGGTCAACCAAGGATAATTCTGTGGACATATGATATCTATCATAACTTAGATGCATGGCCTCCCATGTACGAAGGTTTTCTTGAGCATTTTCCAAAGATTTTAATTTCTAAAACAGTTATTGACTATACTTTTATGTAAAGTACCATTATTAGGTGTTGTGGTCGAGACACCATGAGAGTTACATATATTTGAATTAAAACTCACAGCTTATGTGTTGTCTTACTCTGCACGACAGTTCAACAGTTGTATAAAAGAAGTTTGTATTTGATTTTTGTACCATGTATTTGGTGACTCAGAATGGGTCGTGTGGACCTGTTCTGGGGGCGACACACTTGAGGTATAACCTTAGAGCGTAGAATATATTTCTTCTTATCCAAGATTTTAACAGGTACCTCTTCATACGTTAAGTCTTCCGCTATCTCGTCTGGTTCTAATTCAATAATGTGGTTCGGGTCTTCCACATATTTACGTAACATAGATATGTGAAAAATGTTATGAACTAGAGACATACTTGCGGGGACAGATTGTGAAGAAAGCCAAGGCAGTTAATGCTTTCTTCATAATGAATTGGCTGGTAAGTTGCATTGTAACATGCTGATGCCAGCTTAAGTTGTTCCTGCACCTTGCAACTGCTTTTGAACAACCCTTAGCCTTCTCAACTAAGGCGATCAACATATTTACAGGTCAATGGAATGATATATGTACTATAAAATGTATAGTCGTAATTGATTATAGTTATTGACTTTTTTGAGGATAATGTCAAACTAAACAATCTATTAAGTGTAATGAAGATTTAACATAGAGTATTATTGAGTTTATTAAATATTGTGGCAAACTAAGCAAATGCTACTTAGTTTATTTGACCAATAAAAAACTAAGTAAATGCTACTCAGTTTATTGTATTTTATTTTATTTACTGAATATGGAGACTACTTATTTAGTTAATTTTAATTGTAGAAAACTAAGCAAATGCTACTTAGTTTATTATTTTATTTTAGGAAAAAGGTCCAAAAATACTCTTAACGTTTATCCCGATGTCCCATTTACACCCTGAACTATTTTTTTTTCAAAAGTACACTCAACGTTACAAAAATCAGGTCAACCATGCCCCTGCTGTAAACGGACTAGCCACCTAGACTAACTCTGTTTACATGAGGACATTTTTTGCTGATTAGGCACGTAAACAGAGACAGAACAAAAGAATTAATTAGTTTTCTTCAAAACAAGAAACGAAATCGAATAGGAGATCAAGAGGAGAAGAAGAGGCGAGAAGAAGGTGAAGCCCCGTTCTTGCCATTTCGTCGAAGAGGCCGTAGAGAGGAGAAGAAATTAAGCCCTAAGTCATCTCCATCCTTTCTGAAATTAGACGAAGAATCGCCATGGCTCACTGTTCGTCATAATCTTCATCATTTGCTCGAAGACGCGCCATTGATGTTGATTACGAAACTATGCCATTGTGTTATTGTAGGTTAAGGGCTCCTTTGTGGACCTCATGGAGCGAAACAAATCCTAGTAGGAGGTTTTTCTCATGCTCGAAATTCAGAGTAACTTTTTATAATTTACTTTGATTTTGTGTATGGAATTTTTTTTACCTACAACAATTGAATAAATTTTACTTTTTTGTATTCTGGAAAGGGGATGTGGGTTCTTTGTATGGCATGACCCACATATGTGTGAGAAAAAGTTATCATAAATGATCTGAAAAGGGAGAACAAAATTTTGTAGGGTAAGGAGCTGAATAAATTTTCTCAGGTTGAAGGGACATCTGAATTGAAAGAATTGGTTCATGAGTTGAAGAAGTTGAAGTCAATTGTAGATGAAGTTTCTGTGAAACAAATTAAAGAAGTAAACTATTTGAATATGAAGTGCATTGGTGTGTTATTTTTAGTTATATTCATATGCATTTCTTTTATGCTACTTAGGTAGAAAAATGGTTAGATGAATTGGTAGTGTTGTGAATTGTAATGTACTACAGTTTGAAATATGCAGTTAACTCAATGTAATTGGTGAAAATGGTTAATATAAGTAATTGTTTTGTGTGTTAATGGAAATCCTTGTTTGACCAGTCCTTTAATGAGTTGTGCAAGTTTAATATGTGTTTTGAGGTTGCTTTGTGACTTGTAATGTTTCTTTTACCTCAATGTCAAAGAATTGATGAATCAACTTGGTTAATGGAAGTCCTATTTGTGTGTATATTTGTGAATGAGTTGTGTAAGTGACACATGATCAATAAATGTACATTACAAGATAGTGCCAATGAGTTGAGCACTTGTTACTTAATGTATTTTTGTTAACTTAATCTGGTTGTCAATGAGTTAAGCAAGTTTAATAAAATGAACAAAATATATTGCCAAAATATAGGCTGGAGAAGCATGTTCATTATATTTCTTTTAATTGAGCATAAACACTTCAACATTGTCCAAAATATATTCCCAAAATGAATTTCTCAGTTCCAAAAACATAACTGGAAGAAGTACAATTACTTAGTATGCTCTAATTACAAAATAAGTCTAATGGTCAATTTCCCAAACAACTGCAACAGTTAAAAGTTCAGTTATCTCCACTACCATTAGGAGGAATTCCTTGTAACTTACTTGCATTGCTGCTCCTACCAATCCTTCCATCCCTATCTGCCATAAGTTGTGTGGTAGTGATGCAACTTCTACCCCTCCATTGCAGTCCTGGAAGTCTGAAGGTCATGTTTGACATGTTTACGGGCCACCATCACCACTATTGTTTATTTTTCTATTGCCAACTGAAAAGGATGCTTTGTTTTTAGCTTTGTTCGCTCTTAGTTGAGCTTCATTAGGGATTGAAAATCTGTTGTTAGGGTCAACCATAGGTGCCTGTGTCTGACTTCCTTCATTAAGAATTGTTGATGATGTGCCACTCTGCATGTACATAACACAACATCATTCTTTGCAATTAGAAGCTTACACATCATATTATATCAATCACAATGAAGCACATATAAATTACCGTGTATGTTATTATCATCATATAACAACCCAAAACCTTCACCATGGCTGGCTTTCTTCCTAGAATGAGCTCTTACAACAGATCGAACTTGTAATTTTGAAGGCTTTGGCCTTGCAGTAGGAGGTGCACTCCTGGCTGACCTTGCATTAAGCCCTGGGCAACAATTACTTTCTACAATAAGAAGAAGCATATATATATATATATATATATATATATATATATATATATATATTTCAATTACCTTATCCTAACCACTGAACATTTCAAGTAAACTATATATATATATTTCAATTACCTTATCCTAACCACTGAACATTTCAAGTAAACTACAAAATACAAAGTTTAACTTATATAACTAATCACACCCATAAAGTACCATTATCTGCACTAAAACATTAACCCTCAACATAAATTGTATCAAACATCTCAACAAAATCCAACACATATCTATCTACCAATGCTTTGAACAAAAAACACTCAAAAACAAAAAATATCCATGCTTTATTCCTGCTGAACAAAAATTGAAACAAAAAATTACCTTTCAAGTTATTTTCACCATAATATAGTGTCCTTGCTTCACTATTTTCCTCTGAAACACAATCACTTACTCCTTTTTGTTGCCAATCCTTTTTTGCAAAGTTAAGTGGTGAATAAACTCTTTAAAGACTTAAATGTGTTACAATTATACAAATATAGTATTTTCTTCAAGTGTAATAATCACCATAACATGTATATTTAAAATACCTGGTTTAGCTTGACTTGGAAGTGAGATTGATGAGCCACATTGTGCTTGAGTTTGCACTGAAAATTCAGTTTGGGATTGAGGTAGGATTGAACTTTCTGTTTGTGATTGTCTTGCATTGTTAGGTTTAGATTTCCTTTTCCCTATTTGAGATTGAGCTGGGACTGAACTTCCTCCTTCTCTTTAGCTTTTATTCTGATATAGACCAAAATGTCAACATGTATACATTATATTGAAAGACACATAATTAACTAATTACATTACCTTTGAACAGCTAGTTTTGTTATGTCCTTGTTGCATACACAGATTGCATGTGATACTTTTGCCTTTCCTAGATAATTTTGTGACTTTATTTGTAGGTCTGGCCTCAGTTTCCTCTCTTCTTCTCTTAATCTTAGGCCTTCCCCTGTCAATCTTTAGTGCCTCAACAGGTTGATACTTGTCCATTTCATATAATCTCTCCCCTCTCATTGGCATAATTTTATACTTATAAGGAGTTTGGTATACATCTTTATGATACAACTTTGAAATATGGTTCATTGGGTCCTGCTTGTTGCGAACTAGAGCACATATAACATGTTGGAAAGGGATTCCAGTGAGATCTCATGCCCTACATGTGCAAGAGTTCTTGTCCAAGAACACAGGGTGTCCTCACCCTCCTTGATTTCATAACATGTGTCTCCATTAAAGAGCACAGTGCATCCAACTGCTATGCTTTTATTTGTCTAAAAAATGTTATTGCAGTAAGGACTAAAACAATTGATCCATTTCCCACTTGCTGACCCAAGAGTTTCCAACCTGTCCATGGTTTTTTGCCTAATGTATTCTATCATAGTTCTAATAGGCTTGTGCCTAGCTTCAAGAATTCAAGAATTAAAACAACATGTTGTTATCTATTGCCCATAATTTGCTTCTACTACTAAAGTAGGCTCTGCACCATGTATGAGGTGGATACTTCATGAGATCAATTGCTCCCTTTGAACTCATGTCTCCAAGTAACTTCATGTTGTTCTTAAATTCTTCCTCAAAGGTACACCAGGTTGCATTCCAAAATTTCTTCTTCAACTCTCCACCTCTTTGTTTCTTACACCAATTTGTATATATATGGAGAGTACACCATCTGTGTTCAGCCTCAGGAAGTACATCGATAACAGCTTATATTAAACCCTACAAGTAAAACATTAAAAGTTACATTCAAAGTTGCACAAAATAATTTGACATAAAAAACATTAAACATTAAAATTCAAAAACGTTAAAACATTCATACGTTTTGCATATCAGATATGATGGTGTACTGACTGCCATCTCCCAAATCAAGTTGTTCTTGCAACAAAGTCAAAAACCAAGTCCAGTTGACCTTAGTTTCACTCTTCACACATGCCCAAGCTATGTGAAAATCTGCTCATTCCCATCTCTTCCTAGAGCTACAAGCAATTCTCCCTTATATTGTGTCTTCAAAAAACACCCATCAAGGTCAATCATAGGCCTACATCCTTCTTTCCAACCTCTCTTGCAAGCATCTAAACAAATAAACATTCTTCTAAATACTCTTCTCCCTTCCTTTAATTCATCTGTGGACAACTCCACTTGCACTTTAGACCCTGGATTACTTCTCACCAGTTCTGCTGCATAAGCCTCTAACTCAGAATACTCAGTAGTAAAGCTCCCTGAGAATTCATCCATAACTATCCTTCTGGCTTTCTTGCACTTGGCCAAGAACTTTGTCGAAACCCTAGGGTTGTTGAAAATCCTATAACACTTGTGCTCTTCATTTAATGTCTTGACAGCCAACCCAGGGTTACAACCGTCCTTTGACATATACAAGACAAAAGGACTCTCAGCCTCACATTGGACCCTTATTCTATATGGTTCACTTTTCATATATTTCAATGCCACTCCCCTAGATATAGCATACATTGATATGGATTCCCTAACTTCAGATGCACTAGCAAACGTCATTCCCAAGCTAAAATAGGGTGTCTGGTTATTTACATTGAAACAGATAAGATGTCTTCTCTCACATGGCACCTGACCCTCATCAGTCCTTCTGTCACTATCATCATTATCATCCCATTCCTCACTATCATCACCTTTCTCACTCTCCTCAATCTCCTCTACATATGTAGCATCTTGACTATCCTCACTACTATCAGGATTTAAGCATTCATTAATTCCAACAAATACCTCTACTAATATCTTCCTCACCAACCCTGCTACTGTGACGCCCCCAAAAATAGGTATACATCACCCATCTTGGGTCGTCAGATACATGGTACAGAAAACAAATACAACTTACTAATACAACTGTCGTGTACAATACAACAAAACATAACTGTGAGTTTCAATACAATTATTGTCTACTAGAGACTATACAAACTCAAAAGGAATCCTCATTATAATTATTGTCACACTATTTAACAGAATAGTGAGGACTACTAATACTATCATCTGGTCCATCACTCCGTTCCCCGACTCGTCCCAGCTATATTCTCATTTTCTGAAGAGAATAGTGAAAGAAAGGGTGAGCTCAACTAGTCCAGTAAGAAATATTATGACTAAGATAATGCAGAATAAATTATCATTAGCCTTCAACAATGTTAAACTGATAAAATATAACGAACATCAAGTTTAACTGTAGCGGAACAAGCAATCCATAAAAAGAGTCAAGTAGAAAATAAAATCTACTATCTTCTATGATTTAAAAGGTTTTTCAACACTGTTATCACTGGGACTCAGCTTAGTAAAATAATCCACATCATCGAATCACCCCTGCACTATGGCCAAGGATATTCGTGTATTCATTAATGGTCATGATCATGCCAACAACTGTCCATCAATGCACTACGGGCCAATGAGGACTTTTACCACATCATTTGCAACATTACGATCATGATTATACCGAATAATCCCTGGTCATAATCATACCAAGTCCATCCATGCACTACAGGCCACAGATGACTTTCAACATTTTATAAACAAGAGGATGATGACAATGATATAAGAATTCAATAAAACAAGTTCAAGAATTAATTTATCCAAGAATTAACAACGTCTAAATTGTCAACATGATACTGCTTTGTGGAGTAAAATTTAAGAATGCTTAGAAGAATATTTTCATGAAAAGATACTGGATGAAACGCAATTATCAAGGATATTCCACAAATTTCATGGAGTATGAAGTCAAAACTTAACCAATTGAGTATAATAAAGAATAGAATAACAAAAGAAATTACCATGCATGCGATAGACCGTACAGACAGGTTATTCCAACAGAATAATAAATAATGGAACTAGGTCCGGCGTAAAACGCACAGACAGGATATTCCAACAGAATAATAATAAAGACGGAACCAGGTCAGGTGTAAAACACACAGACAGGATGTTCCAACAGAATAATAATAAAGACGGAACCAGGTCCGGTGTAAAACACACAGACAAGATGTTCCAACAGAATAATAATAAAGACGGAAGCAGGTCTGGTGTAAAACACACAGACAGGATGTTCCAACAGAATAATAATAAAGGCGGAACCAGGTCTGGTGTAAAACACACAGACAGGATGTTCCAACAGAATAATAATAAAGACGGAACCAGGTCCGGTGTAAAACACACAAACAGGATGTTCCAACAGAATAATAGAAGAATATCACCAAGTATAGGGTAGACCGCGTATACGGCTATTCCAACAGAATAATAAGAAATGGAATAACAACAGTTCTCTTCATGAATAAGAAAGAATAACACCCCTTACCGTTTTAAAGAAGAACTGAAATAAGGAAGTAGTTAAGTAACAGAATACTTTTCTTCTCTCTCTCTATAGTTTCTCTCTCTAGAGTTCAGTGAATTCGTAAGAAATAATAAAGGAATGAGCTGCTATTTATAGAAAAATAGAATGCATAGTAACTAATCCATGAACGGTCCAGATTGATTACTTTAATCTGACGGTCCATATTTAAAGAAAAATCTTTTAAATAAAATATAATATATTCTATTTATAGAATAACTTTAATAAAGTATTCTGTTTTATATAAAAAGATGTTTCTGTTTTATTACGTTAATAATACGAATAAAACAAAACTTCATTATCGCTAAATAATTCATATTATTAACTGATAATAATTGAATCAAACTGAGTGACTTCTCACATAAGCATTAATAATCAATACCGTGTGCTACTATGTAACCACGCGTATTACTGTACTTTTACTACCGAGTAGTTTAACAGTATCAATGATAAAACTTCCGTTGTTATTTTTAATAAAATATTTTTGTCGTTTTCTCAATCCGACAATAATTCCGTTGTGGGGTCCACCAATGATTGTGCCGTTGTACGAATATTCCCTGTTAAAACGAATATTTCCCGACTAATCTAATATTATATAACAACTTGCGTACTTTGTAAAATTTATAAATATTACCCACAACTATAACATTATATCAAATTAACTCCATAATATTCAAAAATGATACTTATAGAAAATTCATCTTTATTTATAAAAGTTGGGGTCTTATAACCTCCCCTTCTTATGAAATTTTGCCCTCGAAATTAGGGTACGTACCTTGTATGTCGAAGAGGTAAGGATACCTTGACTTCATTTCAGATTCTAACTCCCAAGTCATTTCCTCAACATCGTGATTTCTCCACAAAACTTTGACTTGAGGTATAACCTTGGAGCGTAGAATATGTTCCTTCTTATCCAAGATTTGAACAGGAACTTCTTCATACATCAAATCCTCCGCTATTTCGTCCGGTTCTAACTCAATAATGTGGTTCGGGTCTTCCACATATTTACGTAACATGGATATGTGAAAAACGTTATGAACACGAGACATACTTGGCGGTAAAGCGAGTCTATAAGCAGTTCCTACTCGATCGAGGATTAAAAATGGACCGATGAATCGAGGATTGAGCTTTCCTCTCTTTCCAAATCTCGTAACTCCTTTCCATGGAGCAACACGTAAGAACACATGATCACCTATATCAAATTCTACGTCCTTTCGATGAAAATCAGCATAACTCTTTTGCCTATCTTGTGAGGTTTTTATACGTTGTCGGATCGTTTGAATCTTTTCTGTAGTCATACGTACCAACTCCGGTCCCAACAACGTTGCTTCACCCACCTCATCCCAGCATACTGGAGAACGACACTTTCTTCCATACAACGCTTCGAATGGAGCCATGCCAATACTTGCTTGATAACTGTTGTTGTAGGAAAACTCCACCAATGATAAGAACTTGTCCCAACTTCCCTTGAAGTCAAGGACACAGAGTCTTAATAAATCTTCCAGAGTTTAAATAGTCCTCTCTGATTATCCGTCCGTCTGAGAATGATATGCCGAACTAAATCGTAAATCCGTGCCCATAGCTTTTTGTAAGCCAACCTAAAATCGTGAAGTGAATCTTGGGTCTCGGTCAGAAACTATGGATACTAGTATACCATGCAGTCTTATAATCTCGTTTATGTACATACGAGCAAGACGTTAGAGTGTATTAGTTTCTCATATCGATAAAAAATGAGCAGACTTGGTCAATCTATCAACAATGACCCAAATCGCATCAATACCTTGAGAAACCTTAGGAAGACCGGTAACGAAATCTATGGTAATGTGCTCCCACTTCCATTTTGGAATTTCAAGTGGTTGCAATGGACCTTTTGGTACTTGATGCTCCGCCTTGACTCGTTGACAAGTTAGACACCTTGAGATAAACAGCGCTATCTCTCGCTTCATATTGCTCCACCAAAATGTATGACGAAGATCATGATACATTTTGGTACTCCCAGGATGGATTGCAAACGGTGTATTGTGCGCCTCCATCATGATTTCATACTTTAAATCAGGGTCATTAGGAACACAAAGTCTGGAGTTGACTCGAAGTATTCCTTCTTCATCGATTCTTGCTTCAGGCATAGCACCTTCTTGCACTTTCTTCCTCATACGCATCAGCTCCAAGTCTGTAGCTTGAGCAGCTTTAACTTTATCGATTAAAGTCGGTCCTACTCGTATATTCGCCATCATCACATGGGTCCCTGGAGTCTTTAACTCTATTTCCATCCTTTGCAAGTCACACAAAATGGGCCTTTGTGTTAACAATATCGCACTCGTACTTGCATATGATCTTCTACTCAATGCGTCAGCTACCACGTTCGCTTTCCAGGATGGTATTGAATGGTATGATCATAATATTTCAACAGTTCAAGCCAACGTCGTTGTCGCATGTTGAGTTCCTTTTGAGTAAAAAAATATTTGAGGCTTTTATGATCCGTAAAGATCTCCACCTTCTCCCCATACAAGTAATGCCTCCAAATTTTAAGTGCAAAGACAACAGCTGCCAACTCTAGATCATGAGTAGGATAATTCCTCTCATATTCCTTGAGTTGTCTTGATGTATAGGCTATGACTTTTCCATGTTGCATGAGAACGCATCCCAACCCTTTGCTCGAAGCATCACTGTAGATGACAAATCCCTCCGAGCCATATGGTATTGTTAGAACAGGTGCTAAAATGAGTCTCCTATTGAGTTCTTGAAAACTCTTATCACATTCTTCGCTCCAACAGGACTTTGTATCTTTTCGAGTCAGCTGAGTTAGTGGAGTAGCAATTCGAGAAAATCCTTCCACGAATCTTCGATAATAACCAGCTAAACCGAGAAAGCTACGTACTTCGGTCACTGATTTAGGTTGCTCCCAGCTTTGAATAGCTTTAATCTTTGTCGGGTCAACCGATATTCTACGACTTGATACTATGTGCCCAAGAAATGCTACCTCCTCCAACCAGAACTCGCATTTCTTCAACTTGGCATAAAGCTTGTATTCACGAAGCTTTTGGAGTACCAGCCTCAAGTGTTGCTCATGATATTCACGACTTTTGGAATAAATAAGGATGTCATCAATAAAGACGACCACAAAGTGATCTAAATATTCCTTGAATACCCGGTTCATCATATCCATGAAGGCAGCAGGAGCATTAGTTAATCTAAAGGACATGACTAGGAATTCATAATGCCCGTACCGAGTTTTGAAAGCCGTCTTTGGAATATCTTCAGTTCTAACCTTCAGCTGATGATATCCAGAACGAAGATCGATCTTTGAAAAGAATTGTGCTCCTTGTAACTGGTCAAACAGGTCATCAATACGTGGCAATGGGTACCTGTTTTTGATGGTGACATGATTCAACTCCCGATAATCAATACAAAGTCGCATACTTCCATCTTTCTTCTTCACGAATAGAACAGGAGCACCCCAAGGAGAAGTACTAGGACGAATAAAGCCAATGTCTAACAATTCCTGCAGTTGGATCTTTAACTCCTGAAGTTCAATAGGAGCCATTCGATATGGGGATTTGGAAATGGGTTTTGTACCGGGTTCAAGGTCGATACAAAATTCAATTTCACGCACTGGGGGTAGGCCAGAAAGTTCTTCAGGGAATACGTCAGGAAATTTATTAACAATAAAAATATCATTCAAAACTGACGTATTTTTGTTTAGATCCGTGACATGAGCTAAGAAAGTTTGACATCCGTTTTTCAATAAACGAATAGCTTTATGGCTTGAGATGACATCGATTGATTTTAATTGTTTGGTTGCTTGAATTCGCATAATAGGTCGATTAGGAATATGAAAGCTAACAACCTTACGAAAACAATCAATTTTTGCATGATGAGTAGTTAACCAATCAGTACCTAGAATCACGACAAATGCAAGTATTTTTAATGAAATCAGATTGACAGGTAATGTGTGGGTACCAACTTGAACCAAACAAGACTTATAAACCGTGGATGTAATGAAGGTTTCTCCCAATAGAGTTTCAACAGATAAGTCAAAGTCTAATTTCTCCGGAGTCAAATTTAATCGATGAGTGCAAGTAGGAGAAATAAAAGAATGGGTAGAACCGGTATCAAATAAAGTATAGACTTCGTTAGAGTTTATGATAAGCTTACCCGTGATGACCTCATTCGGGTTCCTTACTTTCTGGGAGGTCACAACAAACGCTCTCCCTTGCACTACCGGTTTTGACTTTTCTGGGACGGCCTTTGGTGCCTCCATCCTGGCTGAACTTGTTTTTGGTAAACGACAAAATCGAGCTAAATGACCTTCTCTTCCATAATTATAACATCCTTTAGACGGCATCACACAGTTTGGACTGATGTGCCCCTCCCCTCCGCATTTGAAACATATGATAGGTGGTCGTTCTCCTTCCTTAACAACGGGTGCTGGTGCTGACGTCTTTCCATCATTGTTGAATCTCCTCTTCTTGAAATGACCATTCTTATTGTTTTGGCCCTGATTACCACCGAAGTGGTTACCATTTCTGGCCTGTTGATTCCCATCACGCTTGTTGTCACCGCTTCGATGGCTGCTCTCACTGGTATTATCATTTTACCGACTGCTCTCTTTTGCTTGCGTTGACTCGTTATCGCGCTCCACTAACTGAGCCCTATTCACAACATCTGAATACAAACACAGTTTATGAGAAATAAGATGTTGACGTATCTCAGGTTGCAAACCTCGTAAAAACATTCGCGTCATTCACTCTTCATTATCCACCAGGTGGGACGCAAACCGGGACAACTCAGCAAATTTAGCCTCATACTGCGACACGGTCATATTATTCTGCTCCAATTTGATGAACTCCACCTCCTTCATGTGTCGAACACTTTCGGGAAAGTATTTGTCATTGAACAGCTCTTGGAACTTCTCCCAAGAAATCTTCAGCGTGGCAAGTTGAGTACGCTTAATCGATTCCCACCAGTAATCTGCCTCTCCTCGCAAAATAAAGGCGGCAAAGGGAACCTTTTGCTCCTCGGAGCATCCCAAGACATCAAATATCTTAGTGATCTACTTTATCCATGTTTTCGCTATAAGTGGTTTTGGCTCTCCGTTAAACTCCGGTGGTCCCAGCTCCTTGAACTGTTCAGCGGTGACCGTCCGAGAGTTTTCAGTGTTTCCACCTACATTTTGAACAGGAGCCGCTCTCGCCTACTGTTGCATGAACTGTATAAAGCTTCTGAACATTCCATCATTCATCATTTGGTCAGTATTGTTGTTTGCATGAGGATTGTCGCCTTCCTGATGCACATTATCCCGATTATTGATATGTGGTGAATCAGCAGTCGCCTGTGCTCCATTGCTATTCTCAACATTCTCGGATGCCATTTTCAGATACTGCCACAAAACAAAAGTTAATTGATATGTCTTATATTATCCTTATATTCTGACCGACCAATAAAATACCATGCAAATAAACTTAGGTAGGTCATACTAGCGAAAGAATTCTCCGTCTCTCCCCTCCTAGTTCTATTCTCACATCTTAGCCAGGGATCATATCCCTAAGTTTTGATACCAACTGTGACGCCCCCAAAAATAGGTATACATCACCCATCTTGGGTCGTCAGATACATGGTACAGAAAACAAATACAACTTACTAATACAACTGTCGTGTACAATACGACAAAACATAACTGTGAGTTTGAATACAATTATTGTCTACTAGAGACTATACAAACTCAAAAGGAATCCTCATTACAATTATTATCACACTATTTAACAGAATAGTGAGGACTACTAATACTATCATCTGGTCCATCACTCCGTTTCCCGACTCGTCCCAACTATATTCTCATTTCCTGAAGAGAATAGTGAAAGAAAGGGTGAGCTCAACTAGCCCAGTAAGAAATATTATGACTAAGATAATGCAGAATAAATTATCATTAGCCTTCAACAGTGTTAAACTGATAAAATATAACGAACATCAAGTTTAACTGCAGCGGAACAAGCAATCCATTAAAAGAGTCAAGTAGAAAATAAAATCTACTATCTTCTATGATTTAAAAGGTTTTTCAACACTGTTATCGCTGGGACTCAGCTTAATAAAATAATCTACATCATCGAATCACCCTTGCACTACGGTCAAGGATATTCATGTATTCATTAATGGTCATGATCATGCCAACAACTGTCCATTAATGCACTACGGGCCAATGAGGACTTTTACCACATCATTTGTAACATTACGGTCATGATTATACCGAATAATCCCTGGTCATAATCATACCAAGTCCATCTATATACTACAGGCCACAGATGACTTTCAACATTTTATAAACATGAGGATGATGACAATGATATAAGAATTCAATAAAACAAGTTCAAGAATTAATTTATCCAAGAATTAACAACGTCCAAATTGTCAACATGATACTGCTTTGTGGAGTAAAATTTAAGAATGCTTAGAAGAATATTTTCATGAAAAGATACTGGATGAAACGCAATTATCAAGGATATTCCACAAATTTCATAGAGTATAGAAGTCAAAACTTAACCAACTGAGTATAATAAAGAATAGAATAACAAAAGGAAATCACCATGCATGCGATAGACCGCACAGACAGGTTATTCCAATAGAATAATAAATAATGGAACCAGGTCCAGCGTAAAACGCACAGACAGGATATTCCAACAGAATAATAATAAAGACGGAACCAGGTCAGGTGTAAAACACACAGACAGGATGTTCCAACAGAATAATAATAAAGACGGAACCAGGTCTGGTGTAAAACACACAGACAGGATGTTCCAACAGAATAATAATAAAGACGGAACCAGGTATGGTGTAAAACACACAGACATGATGTTCCAACAGAATAATAATAAAGACGGAACCAGGTCCGGTGTAAAATACACAGACAGGATGTTCCAACAGAATAATAGAAGAATATCACCAAGTATAGGGTAGGCCGCGTATACAAGTTATTCCAACAGAATAATAAGAAATGGAATAACAACAGTTCTCTTCATGAATAAGAAAGAATAACACCCCTTACCGTTTTAAAGAAGAACTGAAATAAGGAAGTAGTTAAGTAGCAGAATACTTTTCTTCTCTCTCTCTATAGTTTCTCTCTATAGTTTCTCTCTCTAGAGTTCAGTGAATTCGTAAGAAATAATGAAGGAATGACCTGCTATTTATAGAAAAATGGAATGCATAGTAACTAATCCATGGACGGTCCAGATTGATTACTTTAATCTGACGGTCCATATTTAAAGAAAAATCTTTTAAATAAAATATAATATATTATATTTATAGAATAACTTTAATAAAGTATTCTGTTTTATATAAAAAGATGTTTCTGTTTTATTACGTTAATAATACGAATAAAACAAAACTTCATTATCGCTAAATAATTCATATTATTAACTGACAATAATTAAATCAATCCGAGTGACTTCTCACATAAGCATTAATAATCAATACCGTGTGCTACTATGCAACCACACGTATTACTGTACTTTTACTACCGAGTAGTTCAACAGTATCAATGGTAAAACTTCCGCCGTTATTTTTAATAAAATATTTTTGTCGTTTTCTCAATCCGACAATAATTCCGTTGTGGGGTCCACCAATGATTGTGCCGTTGTACGAATATTCCCTGTTAAAACGAATATTCCCCGACCAATCGAATATTATATAACAACTTGCGTACTTTGCAAAATTTATAAATATTACCCACAACTATAACATTATATCAAATTAACTCCATAATATTCAAAAATGATATTTATAGAAAATTCATCTTTATTTATAAAAGTTAGGATTTTACAGCTACCCTGTGTGCTTAATACCACATTAGGATCATCTCTTCTTTTATGTGCTCTATTAATGCTATTAAAAGCATTAAGTACTTCAACACTTTCCATGAAACTATCATCACTATCCTCACCCTCCTCTTCAGGTGAATTTATTAGGGGCTCGGGTGGAACATCAGGAGTTGATTCATCATTCATTACAGGTTCATCTATCTCATGTTTTTCAAAGAAATCTAGGACAGCTGTGTCTGACTTTATTTTACTCAGAAGTCTCCTAATCCCATGGTCACCCTCAAGTATAAAAATTCCTTCTTTAATACTCGATCCAGGTTCCAGATAATAGATTTGGGATATATTGGCATAATTCAATTCATCTTGATATGTATTCTTAACGCAAATAATAGAAAGGTAATTAACATCAAAATTCTTACATATATAAACATCTCATCCCACATATCTCTACACATGATCCTTTACCCATATGCCCCCATGATGTTAATGTACATCTACACGCCCAACCATTCTGTCAGTAAAAAAAAACTTAGACTTCACAAAATAATAAACAATAAATTACAAGACAAATGCCAACTCTAAAGTATTAAGAATCCATATACCAGTCAACACCTAACTTAAACATGGACCACATGTGATGTTCCCTACCACATGCACTTTATTAATCAAAAACATAGATGAAAGTACCTGAGTGATTCCTTTTCTTCTTCTTAAAAGCTTCCTTCAACTTTATGCCTTCGATTAGACTCAAGTTCGTTCGACGAACTGATTGCAGAGCACACACAGAGCAATGGGTTCTTCAATATAGAGCAGTAGCTTACTCAATACAACTTAGACTTCTCTTCGACGAAATGGCAGGAACGGGGCTTCACATTCTTCTCGCCTCTTATTCTCCTCTTGATCTCCTCTTTGATTTCGTTTCTTTTTTTGAAGAAAACTGATTAGGGCTTTTCTGCCCTTTTTGAAAATCGATTAAGGCTTTTGTTCTATCTTTGTTTACGTGCCTAATCAACAAAAAATGTCCATGTGTAACAGAGTTAGTCTAGGTGGCTGGTCCGCTTATAGCAGGGGCACATTTGACCTAATTTTTGTAACGTTAAATGTACTTTTAGAAAAAAAAATAGTTCAGGATGTAAGTGGGACATCGGGGTAAATATCAGGGGCATTTTTGGACCTTTGCTCTTTCATTTTATGTTAATTTATTTCAATTATGTTATGTTATTTTAATTTATGTTAATTTATTTTATTAGCTTTGATTAATTTTTTTCAGGATATTTTTAATGTAATTGTGAAAAACTAAGCAAATGCTACTTACTTTATTTTTCCAAAGATAAACTAAGTAAATGCTACTCGGTTTAAGATAATTATTTTATTTTAGTGTTGGATTTTATTTTATTTTGTAGTATATTATATTAAATAATTTTGTAATTTTATTTTATTAAATTTATTAAATTCAAATTATTTAAATTTAAATTTATTATATTATATTATATTATATTTTTATTATATTATATTATATAATTTATAAATTTATAAAATTAAATTAAATTTATTTAATTAAATTTAATATATTTTATTTTATTTTATTAAATTAAATTTATTTTATTCTAATTTATTATTATTTTTAATTTAATTTAATTTTATTATATATTATATTATATAATTTATTAAATTAATTTTATTTTAATCAAATTTATTATTATTTAATAATTTTTCATATTATATTATATAATTTTTAAAATTTATTTTATGTTATTAAATTAAATTAAATTTATTAAATTTAATTTATGTTATTCTAACTTATTATTACTTTATTTTATTTATAGTGTATTATATTATATTATATAATTTATTAAATTTATTAAATTTATTTAATTTTCCTAGTATTTTATTTTGTATTATATTATATTATAAAATTTAATTATATTATATTAAATTATTTTTTAAATGTATTGTATTATTTTATGTTATATTAATTATTTTATTTTATTTATATTTTAATATATTTAAACTAATTGAATTTAATGTATTTATAGTTAAGTATTGATTTATTTTTTACCTTCTATAATTCCCACGGAAATTTTCGTCACAAATAATTTTCAATACAAACAAATAAGTTGCTATTATTGTTTCCCAATTTTAGCAACCTATCAAAATATGTTACTGCAACTACATGTTTCCCAATTTCAGCAATATATCAAAATAATCTCAATTTCGACAACAACTTCATCTCGATTTCAACAGCAATATATCAAAAATAAGCCCAATTTCAGACCAATAATTTCAATAATCTCAATTCCAGATTCCAACATAATCAACAATTAAAAATTGCATATATTAACAATTTAGGAGAAGCCATCAATTTAAATTCCAGCAAAATATAAAAAATAATCTCAATTTCATGAACAACAATTTCATTGAAAATTTCAACAGCAATCTATCAAAAATAAACCCAATTCCAGGCCAATAATCTCAATTTCATATTCTAATCCCAAATTCAAACCCAAATCAAAACTAAACTCTAACTAAACACAACCCACTAATTTTTTTTACAAACACATATCTCACTTTGACAGAGATCCGAACATCTTTCGTACCCTTGAAACACAAAAGCTGATTTTTCAGAATATTCACCAACAAACTGAGAGCTCCATTAACACCATGACAACTGAAATTCTTAACCTCCATTTTGCTTTTGAAGATGCTCCAAACCTGTTATGGTTGTTTTGGTAACTGCTCCCTAGATTGTATGATGACAAAAAGGGGGAGAAGAAGTAGATTCATTAAGAGGAAGTTTAATTGAAATAGTTGAGAAGAAAAGTAAAGAATAATGAGTAAAGAGTAGGTTGCAGTAGTGAGGGGAGATTAATTGATAAGAAATATGTGGATAGAGGAAGAAAGTAAGCAAAGAAAATGTAACAAAAAAGAACAACAACTAGTCAGAGGGAGCAAGATCATGTCTGATGGAAGATACCAGAGTAAGGGGGAGAAAATAAAGAATCAAATGCAAAAAGATTAGAGGTGAAGCAAGATGACAGAAGCAAAGGAGCAAGTAGGTATATGTAAGTGAAAATTTGTCATATTTTGTAAGCACTATGGTTTAAGTCAATAAACTTATCATTTTGCATTAGCAGTACAGTGCCTTACTGTATTTGAAGATCAAATTTAATCTTTCAGTAAATGCATCGGATATTATGATCTTGTTGGTTTAGTCATCATCAAATAGGGAGATATTGTTGATGATCGTTTGATTTGATGATGACTACTATGATTGTGCAAATGTATATATGCTTATGTGATTACATGGGTTGATGATGATTGTGATGATAAGACAATGTGCTTATGTGATAATGTGATTATATGGACTTAAGTAATTATATGAATATGTGATATCTTGCTAGTTCGTAATATGAATATATGTTTGCGTGAATCATTCGTATAACTAGATACTGAATATTAGATTACATATCTATTGATTAATGCAATGAAAGATTAATACATACTTGATTTCAAGCTTTATAAAGTCCTTATTAAAATAAATGCATGTGCATGGACTTAGAATATAAAGATCAAGAATTTCAGGTTGATTCTATCGTAGAGTTACTCTACATATTCGTAGTGTATATACTTATTTACAAAACGTAGAGCTCAACTCTACGACTCTTAAGACAACAGACCGTAGAGCCATGTCAGGTCTGACAAAAGGACTGACAATGGGACGTTACTAGTAGAATTTCCCAAGGTATTAAATAATACTCCCTCCGTCCCAAATTAATTGCTCAATTTTGACTTTTTAAAGTCAAATTGACCATTTTTAAAACTAATCTTTTTACTATTTTTGCTAAAATATAGGTGAAGAGATTATAACCAAAAGAAAAAATATACAATTTATTACTAATCCCAATTTTTAGAATTTTAGAAATATATTTATATATGCTTAATTATTAATTCTAAAAATAGTCAATTTGACTTAAAAAAGTTAAAACTGAGCAATTAATATGGGACGGAGGGAGTATACCTTTGGCAGAGATAAAGGGTGTATCTACTGGCTAGTTTGCCTAAAGTGACCTGTCAAGGAAGTAGGTAAAGATGCAACTTGATGTGACAACTCCTGAGCCAGAAACTACGTTGACACAATAGCTCCAGAAAGTCAACATCAGGAAATCAGAGTACCTGCACATTAAATGTTCCAACGAACACTTTTTAACAGGAAGATTTCAAAAGAATTATAAAAGGCAATATCATTCAAAGTGGAATGATGATGATGGGCATTAAACGACTAATACAAGAAAAGGATCATCATCAGAAAAGAACAGAGAGTTAAACAAGTAAAAATTTAGAGTAAATTTCACTCTACGATCGAAGATATGTTCAAGTCTACCAAGTACAAAAAGAAAGAGATTAAGATGTCATTTTGGCAGCACAATAGAAGATCATGTTAAGTACTAAAAGAAGTCAAGTCTCAATGGAACGCTCAATGGAATAGTTTAGCAGCACATTAACTATGATCATAAGTAGTTACTGACTACAAGAAGAGATCAAGCCTCAATGACAAAGTTCAGCAGTACCAAGAAGATGATCACAACATTGCTGCTAAGTATCAGAAGATGAAGAGCTATCATGCCATCTTAGTAGCACCTCCAACACACTTCAATAATTAAGAATTAGGGTCAGTGGGTGTGACGCCCCCAAAATAGGTATACAACACCCATTCTGAGTCGCCAAATACATGGTACAAAAAGCAAACTACAACTTCAATAATACAATTGTCGTGCAAAATACGACAACACATACTGTGAGTTTAAATACAAATATTATCTTCTAGACAATATCCACACTCAAATAAGTCCTTATTACAATTATTCAAACACTATTTTACAGAAATAGTGAGGACTGCTAAAACATCTTTCTAGAACCATCACTCCATACCCCGACTAGATTCTGCTATGTTCTCACCTCCTGAGAAGAAAAATGGAACAAAAAGGAAAAGGGTGAGCTCAACTAGCCCAGTAAAGAATATTATGACTAAGATAATATACAACAAATTATCGTTAGTCTTCAACAGAGAAAAATCTGATAGAATATAATCGACAACAAGTTTTAGATCAACAACTGCAGCGAAAACAACAAACCATTAGAAGAGTCAAGTAGAGAAAGAATTCTACTATCTTCTAAGATTTAAAAGTCCATCATCAATATTTTATCCCTGTAACATCAATTAATAATCATCTTTAACCAAATATTCATCTTTGCACTACAGGCCAAAGATATTCATTTGTATCACCAGTCGGTCATGTTCATCTCAACACATGTTCATCTTTGCACTACAGGCCAAAGATATTCATCAGGTAATCATACATCTTTGCAATACAGGCCAAAGATATTCTGTAATATCATCATTTAGGACTGAGGATGATGAAAAATATCTTAAAGAAAACGAATCCAATGAGACAGAAGGACAAATAGTAGGGATTCGTATAACAGTTTATCCAAGATCAATAATACTTCATAATAATCAATTGTGAAGCAGAATTCAAAAATAAAGATCAAAACATGGATACAATCAAAGATAGTAACCATAATAGATATCTTGGGCAAAAAAGAAAAATTTTATTTTTCGGTGAATTGTGCCGTATTCGTGAATAGTGCCGTATACGTGAATAGTAACGTATACGTGAATAGTAACCCCGACACAAAAAGTTCCAAATTTGATAAAAAGTTCATATCAATATTTCGGCATAATGATATTGAAGAAAATATCATTTAAGAAGAAGATAATATCCCTTACCTCAAAATATCAGTACTTCTGGTCGGAATACCGGTATAAGGCTGAAAGCAACTTGCTCTGATGAATAGAAACTATCAAAGTATCTAAATACTCACAAAATACACTCAATAATCTAGAGAGAGAAAGAGAGAAAACTTGTTTCTGGTGTGATTTTTAATTCTAACTTAGCCCTCTATTTATAGAAAAATGTTAGCACGCCGAAGCAGATTTAACCTGCAACCTGATGGCTTTACCTGCTACTATTCAAGCCTACCATATTTAAATAAAAATCTCAGCACATTTCTTCACCAACCAAGAGTGGGTCCCACCAATTCTAGAATTTTCCACTAAAATGATAAACTCCGAAAATTCAACAATTTCTGAACCAGTCATCTCGTAAAATCCATAATAAATCATACGTTCATTTTTAACGGTTCAAAATTTATGGACATATACTCAACTTATATATGTATAACATATCCAAAAATTACCACGATCCAACGGTCGGATTAAAAATTATAACCCCCGCAAAATATCTCAAAAACCCTGATTTTTAATACCTCCATTCCGACAAAAATACTGATAAAAACCTCAACATTAACTCCTTCATTTTTAAACACAAAAATATATCCCTCATTTATATCCACATAAAATAAATATTTCCTTATCATATGAATCAATAATTAATTATTCACAAATAATATTACAGAATCACATTTATGACAACCAGGCCGTTCCCAGGAAAGAGTGGGCTTTCTAATAAGAATTTCTCCTTACTAGCGCACAATTAGATGACCAAACCTCTCCTTAGACAGAACTTTCTAGACATTGCCAATAATATTATCTAATAATATTATTCAAATAATATGAATTATTGATCTGATAATGGGAAATACTGTGCAGTGACAATTATTGAAACAACAATAATATAAAATATCAATGCAGCAATTATTGAATCAATAAAATAAAATATTGAACAGTAACTACTGTAACAATTATTGAATAGTGCCTTCCTTCGTAAGAATCAATAATTGGTGCAATACCGTGTGCTACTGTATTTTAACCACTAGGTATTCCAACAGTATTAACGGTAACAACTACGCCGTTAATTATAAACAACTTATACTTGTCGTTTTCTTCATCCAATCGCTTTCCGTTATGGGCCCACACAAGGCTGCGCCGTCGTACGAATATTCCCCGACAGCAAGAATATTCCACGACCAAACGAATATTCACCGACCAAAAATAAATACTTTATAACCACTTGCTTATTTGAAATATTTGCGTATTTTACCCATAACTAACCACATTAATCAAATCAACCCTTTCTATTTCAAAATAATAAATAGAGGAAATTTCATTTCATTTATTAATAAGTTGGGGTCTTACAACCTCCCCTCCTTATGAAATTTCGTCCTCGAAATTGACGTACGTACCTGGTATTTCGAAAAGGTGAGGATACCTCGCTTTCATTTCTGATTTTAACTCCCAGGTCATTTCTTCAATAGCATGATTTCTCCACAAAACGTTAACTTGTGGTATAACCTTTGTGCGTAGAACATGCTCTTTCCTATCCAAGATCTTAACAGGTACCTCCTCGTACGATAAATCTTCGGCTATCTCGTCTGGTTCTAACTCAATAATGTGGTTCTGGTCTTTCACATATTTACGAAGCACAGATATGTGAAAAATATTATGAACACGAGACATGCTTGGAGGTAATGCGAGTCTATAGGCCACATTTCCTATTCGGTCAAGAATCTCAAATGGACCGACAAATCGTGGATTGAGCTTTCCTCTCTTTCCAAATCTTGTAACTCCTTTCCATGGTGCAACACGTAACAATATATGATCCCCAATATTGAATTCTACATCCTTTCGATGAAGATTCGCATAACTCTTTTGTCGATCCTGTGCCGTTTGTATACGTTGTTGAATTATTTGGATCTTCTCTGTAGTTATGCGTACCAATTCTGGTCCCAACAATGTTGCTTCACCCACCTCGTCCCAGCATATTGGAGAACGACACTTTCATCCATATAAGGCTTCAAATGGAGCCATACCTATACTTGCCTGATAACTGTTGTTGTAGGAGAATTCCACCAGTGGCAAGTACTTATCCCAGCTTCCTTTGAAATCTAGAACACAGAGTCTTAATAGATCTTCAAGGGTTTGAATAGTCCTCTCTGATTTCCCGTCCGTTTGAGGATGGTATGCTGAACTAAATCGTAAATCCGTGCCCATAGCTTTCTGCAAGCTAACCCAAAATCGTGAAGTGAATCTTGGGTCACGATCCGAAACTATGGATACTGGCATGCCATACAATCTCACAATCTCATTCACGTATATACTAGCAAGACGTTCAAGGGAATAAGTCTCACGTATAGGCAAGAAATGGGCAGACTTGGTTAATCTATCAACAATGACCCAAATCGCATCTATGCCTTGAGAAACCTTGGGAAGACCTGTAACGAAATCCATGGTAATGTGTTCCCACTTCCATTTCGGGATCTCAAGTGGTTGCAATGGACCCTTTGGCACTTGATGCTCCGCCTTTACACGTTGACAAGTTAAACACCTCGAGATATACTCCGCGATCTCTCTTTTCATATTGCTTCACCAAAATGTATGTCGAAGATCGTGATACATTTTGGTACTCCCAGGATGAATTGCAAACGATGTGTTGTGTGCCTCCATCATTATTCTATGCTTCAAGTCAAAATCGTTAGGAACACAAATTCTGGAGTTGACTTGAAGTATTCCTTCTTCATCGATTCTTGCTTCTGGAATAGCACCTTCTTGCACTTTCTTCTTCATATGCATCAGCTCTATGTCCGTAGCTTGAGCGGCTTTAACTTTATCAATTAAAGTCAGTTCTACTCGTATATTTGATATCATCATGTGGGTACTTGGAGCCTTCATCTCTATCTCCATCCTTTGCAAATCATACAAAATGGGCCTTTGTGTTAACACCATTGCACTCGTACCCGCGTATGATCTTCTACTCAATGCGTCAGCTACTACGTTTGCTTTTCCAGGATAATATTGGATGGTATGATCGTAATCTTTCAACAGCTCAAGCCAACGTCGTTGCCGCATGTTGAGTTCCTTTTGGGTGAATAAATATTTGAGGCTTTTATGATCCGTATAGATCTCCACTTTCTCCCCATACAGGTAGTGTCTCCAAATCTTTAACGCAAAAACGACTGCTGCCAACTCCAAATCATGAGTAGGATAATTCCTCTCATATTCTTTGAGTTGTCGCGAGGCATAGGCTATGACTTTCCCATGTTGCATGAGAACACATCCTAACCCTTTGCCTGAAGCATCGCTGTAGATAACAAATCCATCCGAACCAGATGGTATTATCAGAACAGGTGCCGAAATAAGTCTCCTCTTGAGTTCTTGAAAACTCTTCTCACAATCCTCGCTCCAACCGAATTTTGTATCCTTCCGAGTCAGCTGAGTTAACGGAGTAGCGATTCTAGAAAATTCTTCCACGAATCTCCGATAATACCCAGCTAAGCCCAGAAAGCTACGTACTTCGGTCACTGACTTCGGTTGCTCCCAACATTGTATGGCTTCAATCTTCCCCGGGTCGACAGATACTCCATGTAATGACACCACGTGCCCAAGGAATGCTACTTCCTCAAGCCAGAACTCGCATTTCTTCAATTTGGCATATAGCTTGTTTTCACGAAGCCTTTGCAGTACCAGCTTCAAATGGCGCTCATGATCTTCACGGCTTTTGGAATAGATGAGGATGTCATCAATAAAGACAACAACGAACTGATCTAAATATTCTTTGAATACACGGTTCATCATATCCATGAAAGCAGCAGGAGCATTAGTCAATCCAAAAGACATGACTAAGAATTCATAATGCCCGTACCGAGTTCTGAAGGCAGTCTTTGGAATATCCTCAGTTTAAATCTTCAGCTGATGATATCTAGAACGGAGATCGATCTTTGAAAATAATTGTACTCATTGCAACTGGTCAAATAGGTCATCAATGTGAGATAGCGGATACCTATTCTTGATGGTGACATGGTTCAATTCCCTAGTCGATACAAAGTCGCATACTCCCGTCTTTCTTCTTTACGAATAAAACAGGAGCACCCCAAGGAGATGTACTAGGACGAATAAAACCGATGTCTAATAACTCCTGTAATTGGACTTTTAACTCCTAAAGTTCAATAAGAGCCATTCGATATGGGGTTTTAGAAATGGACTTTATACCGGGTTCAAGGTCAATAAAGAATTCAACTTCACGTTCTGGGGGTAGACCAGGAAGTTCTTCAGGAAATACATCGGGAAATTCTCTAACAATAGAAATATTATTCAAATCTGACTTGTCTTTGTTCAAATCCATAACATGGGCTAGGAAAGCTTGACATCCATTTTTCAATAAACGAATAGCTTTGTGGCTTGATATGACAGTGACTGATTTTAGTGGTTTAGTAGTTTGAATTCGTATGACAGGTTGGTTAGGAATATGAAAACTTACAACCTTACGAAAATAATCAATTTTAGCATGATGAGTGGTTAACCAATCAATTCCTAAAATCACATCAAAAGTAAGTATCTTTAAAGAGATAAGATCAACAGGTAATGTGATAGTGCCAACTTGGATCATGCAAGATTTATAAACTGTAGATGTAACGAAGGTTTCACCCAACGGAGTTTCAACAGATAAGTCAAAGTCCAATTTCTCCGGAGTTAAGTTTAAACGTTGAGCACAATCAGGAGAGATAAAAGAATGGGTAGAACCGGTATCTAATAAGGTATAAACTTCGCAAGAGTTTATGATTAGCTTACTCGTGATCACCTCGTTCGGGTTCCTCACGTTTTGGCCAGTCATGACAAACGCTCTTCCAGGAACCGCTGATTTTGACTTATCCGGGACAGCCCTTGGAGTCACCATCCCCGTTGAACTTGGTTTTGCTACAGAACAATCCCGAGCTATGTGGCCTTCCTTTCCACAGTTGTAACATACCTTGGATTGTTGTGGACAGTTTGGGTTGATATGTCCCTCTTTCCCGCATTTGTAACATCTAACTGGCGGTCGTCCTCCTCCCCTAGAATTTGTTGTTGGTGCTGGTGCAGCTGCTGATGTCTTCCCGTTATTGTTGAATCTCCTCTTTCTGAAATTTTCACTTGACTCACCTCTCCTATTATCATGGCCACGATGACCACCCAAGTGGTTACCGCCTTTGTTCGTATTTTCCCTCCTCGTTGGTTATCATCGCTCTGATGACTGCTGTCACCGGTATGACTCTGGTTGTGGTCCCTCGGTTGCACATACTCATTATCTCGCTCTAATAATTAAGCCATGTTTACAACATCTGAATATAAAGAAAATTTATGAGAGATAAGATATTGCCGAATCTCGGGTTTTAGACCTCTTAGAAACATCCTTGTCATTCGTTCCTCATTTTCGACCAAATGAGGTGCAAACCTGGATAACTCTGTAAACTTTGCCTCGTACTGGGATACCGTCATGTTGTTTTGTTCCAGTCTGATAAACTCCACCTCATTCATATGACGAATACTTTCAGAAAAATACTTGTCATTGAACAGTTTCTGAAATGTTTCCCAGGACATGTTGAGTGCGTCAGGCTGGGCACGCTTCACAGACTCCCACCAGTAGTCTGCCTCACCGCGGAACATAAAGGTGGCGAATGGAACCTTCTGTTCCTCCGTGCATCCCAAGACATCGAATATCTTGGAATTTGCTTGACCCACGTTTCCGCCATGATCGGATCTAGCTTTCCCTTAAATTCTGGTGGTCCCAATTCTTTGAACTGCTTGGCTGTGATAAACCGCGCATTGTTATCATTTCCACCCGTATTTTGCACACGAGTCTCCCTCGTCTGATTTTGCATGAACTGCAAAAAGCTCCTAAACATTCCATCATTCATAGTTTGCTCGGTAACGTTGTTTACAAGAGGAATATTGCCTTCCTGTTGCATGTTCCCCTGGGTGGTGATCAAAGGTGTCTCCACGGTCTGATTTACTCCATTATTAACGTTCTCAGCTGCCATTCTTAAATACTGCCATAAAACAAGGGTTAATAGTCATGTCATATATTATCCCTATACTCTGACCGACCAAATAAACTTAGTCAGGTCATACTAGCGAAGGAATTCTCCGTCTCTCCCCTCCTAGTTCTTGTCTCACATCTCAGCCAGGGATCATATCCCTAAGCTCTGATACCGACTGTGACGCCCCCAAAATAGGTATACAACACCCATTCTGAGTCGCCAAATACATGGTATAAAAAGCAAACTACAACTTCAATAATACAATTATCGTGCAAAATACGACAACACATAACGTGAGTTTAAATACAAATATTATCTTCTAGACAATATCCACACTCAAATAAGTCCTCATTACAATTATTCAAACACTATTTTACAGAAATAGTGAGGACTGCTAAAACATCATTCTAGAACCATCACTCCATACCCCGACTAGATCCTTCTATGTTCTCACCTCCTGAGAAGAAAAATGGAACAAAGAGGAAAAGGGTGAGCTCAACTAGCCCAGTAAAGAATATTATGACTAAGATAATATACAACAAATTATCATTAGTATTCAACAGGGAAAAATCTGATAGAATATAATCGACAACAAGTTTTAGATCAGCAACTGCAGCGGAAACAGCAAACCATTAGAAGAGTCAAGTAGAGAATGAATTCTACTATCTTCTAAGATTTAAAAGTCCATCATCAATATTTTATCCCTATAACATCAATTAATAATCATCTTTAACCAAATATTCATCTTTGCACTACAGGCCAAAGATATTCATTTGTATCACCAGTCGGTCATGTTCATCTCAACACATGTTCATCTTTGCACTACAGGCCAAAGATATTCATCAGGTAATCATACATCTTTGCAATACAGGCCAAAGATATTCTGTAATATCATCATTTAGGACTGAGGATGATGAAAAATATCTTAAAGAAAACGAATCCAATGAGACAGAAGGACAAATAGTAGGGATTCGTATAACAGTTTATCCAAGATCAATAATACTTCATAATAATCAATTGTGAAGCAGAATTCAAAAATAAAGATCAAAACATGGATACAATCAAAGATAGTAACCATAATAGATATCTTGGACAAAAAGGGAAAATTTTATTTTTCGGTGAATAGTGCCGTATTCGTGAATAGTGTCGTATACGTGAATAGTAACCCCGACACAAAAAGTTCTAAATTTGATAAAAAGTTCATATCAATATTTCGGCATAATGATATTGAAGAAAATATCATTTAAGAAGAAGATAATATCCCTTACCTCAAAATATCAGTACTTCTGGTCGGAATACCGGTATAAGGCTGAAAGAAACTTGCTCTGATGAATAGAAACTCTCAAAGTATCTAAATACTCACAAAATACACTCAATAATCTAGAGAGAGAAAGAGAGAAAACTTGTTTCTGGTGTGATTTTCAATTCTAACTTAGCCCTCTATTTATAGGAAAATGTTAGCACGTTGAAGCAGACTTAACCTGCAACCTGATAGCTTTACCTGCTACTATTCAAGCCTACCACATTTGAATAAAAATCTCAACACATTTCTTCACCAACCAAGAGTGGGGCCCACTAATTCTAGAATTTTCTACCAAAATGATAAACTCTGAAAATTCAATAATTTCTGAACCAGTCATCTCGTAAAATCCATAATAAATCATACGTTCATTTTTAACGGTTCAAAATTTGTGGACATATACTCAACTTATATATGTATAACATATCCAAAAATTACCACGATCCAACGGTCGGATTAAAAATTATAACCCCCGCAAAATATCTCAAAAACCCTGATTTTTAATACCTCCATTCCGACAAAAATACTGATAAAAACCTCAACATTAACTCCTTCATTTTTAACCACAAAAATATATCCCTCATTTATATCCACATAAAATAAATATTTCCTTATCATATGAATCAATAATTAATTATTCACAAATAATATTACAGAATCACATTTATGATAACCAGGCCGTTCCCAGGAAAGAGGGGGTTTTCCAACAAGAATTTCTCCTTACTGGCGCGCAATTATATGACCAAACCTCTCCTTAGACAGAACTTTCTAGACATTACCAATAATTTTATCTAATAATATTATTCAAATAATATGAATTATTGATCTGATAATGGGAAATACTGTGCAGTGACAATTATTGAAACAACAATAATATAAAATATCAATGCAGCAATTATTGAATCAATAAAATAAAATATTGAACAGTAACTACTGTAACAATTATTGAGTAGTGCCTTCCTTCGTAAGAATCAATAATTGGTGCAATACCGTGTGCTACTGTATTTTAACCACTAGGTATTCCAACAGTATTAACGGTAACAACTACGCCGTTAATTATAAACAACTTATACTTGTCGTTTTCTTCATCCAATCGCTTTCCGTTATGTGGCCCACACAAGGCTGCGCCGTCGTACGAATATTCCCCGATAGCAAGAATATTCCACGACCAAACGAATATTCACCGACCAAAAATGAATATTTTATAACCACTTGCTTATTTGAAATATTTGCGCATTTTACCCATAACAAACCACATTAGTCAAATCAACCCTTTCTATTTCAAAATAATAAATAGAGGAAATTTCATTTCATTTATTAATAAGTTGGAATCTTACAGTGGGTCCTGGTCTTAGTGACCGAATTGGGTTCGGTGGATCCTGGTCTTAGTGACCAAATTGGGGTCAAAGGATACTTGTTTGTGACTAAATATCTAAGTCTGTTGGGCTTGAAGAGGTCTTTGTATCCTTGTCAATGTGACTAAAATAGCCAAGTCTACTGGACTTGAAGAGGACAGAGTGTTCTAGTCTAAGTGACCGAACTCAGAGTGGATTTCCTACTCGTGGAGTAAAAGAGTGGACTATGAGTTATTCATTCTCTGAACCACTTAAAATCTCTTGTGTCATTTACTTTCAGCAATTTACATTCTATTACTTATCTATTATACTTATTATATTTGATAAATGATCAACTTCCACATAGGCTAAATTCAGAACTATTACTTCTTATAAATCTTTAAAGGGAGATTTCAATCTCTTGTTCTGTTGTGCATAACCAAACTTAATTAACTAGTCATTTCGTAATATTTCTTTAATGAATTGAAAAGTTTATAAGGATTTATTCAACTGCCCTTCTAGATCCTTATTATGCCTCTAGGAAATAAAATGGTGCATAGAGTACATCGTGAAAAATCAATGCAGAGCATCTGTGACGCCCCCAAAATATGTATACATCACCCATCTTGAGTCGCCAAATACATGGTACAAAATCAAATACAAACTTAATTATATAACTGTCGTGTACAATACGACAAAACATAGCTGAGAGTTTAAACAAGAATATTGCCTTCTAGACAATATCCACTCTCAATGGAGTCCTCATTACAATTATTATCACACTATTTCACAGAATAGTGAGGACTACTAAAGCCACTTATCCTGGACCATCACTCCATTTTTCAACTCGTCCCAGCTATATTCTCATTTCCTGAAGAGAACAATGAAAGAAAAGGGTGAACTCAACTAGCCTAGTAAGAAATATTATGACTAAGATAATGCAGAATAAATTATCCTTAGCCTTCAACAGTATAACAACTGATAGAATATAATAGACAACAAGTTTTAGATCAACAACTGCAGTGGAATAAGCAATCCATTAGAAGAGTCAAGTAAAGCATAAAATCTACTATCTTCTATGATTTAAAAAGTTTTTCATCAACTTTATCGCTGAGACTCAGCTTAATAAATAAAATCAAATCATTCCTGCACCACAGCTATGGATATTCATGTAATCATCAATGGTCATGATTATACCGAATAATCCCTAGTCATAATTATACCAGCAACTGTCCATCAATGAACTACAGGCCAATGAGGACTTTCACCACATCATTCGTCACATTACGGTCATGATTTTACCGAATAATTTCTGGTCATAATCATACCAAGTCCACCTCTGCACGTAAGCCAAAAATGACTTTCAACATAATATAAGCATGAGGATGATGACAATGACATAATAATTCAATAAAACAAGTTCAAGGATAAATTTTAAAGATTTATAATTTAATTTATCCATAAATCAATAACGTCCAAATTGTCAACATGATACTGCTTTGTAGAGTAAAATTCAAGAATAATATTCATGTACCAAAAATAATTTGGACAGAAAAGAAATATATTTTTCGGGTAAATAGTAATTCGTGAATAGTACTTCGAGAATAGTACCTCGTGAATAGTATCCCGACATGAAAAGTACCCCAAATACCCGAGTGAATAATATTTGGATAAATAGTAGCACGTGAACAGTAACTCATGAATAGTACTCCGACACGAAAAGTACCCCCCCCGAATACCCGAGTGAATAATACTAGAGTGAATAGTAACTGGGTGAATAGTAACCCGTGAATAGTAACTCGTAATAAAAAAATAACAAATAAAATGATATTTCATGACGAGTACAAAAGAAATGATATCTCATACGAGTATAATAGAATATACGAGACTGCAAATGGATTTTCATCCGCCATGCGGAAATCCACGTAGACAGATCATTTCCACAATTTAATAAAGAATGAATACGAAAGGACATTCACCATACATGCGGTAATCCACATAGACAGGTTATTTCAACAAAATAATAAAGAATAGAATAACAGAAGAATTCACCAGGCATGCGATAGACCGCACAGACAGGTTATTCCAACAGAATAATAAAGAATGGAACCAGGTCATGCGTAATACGCACAGACAGGATATTCTAACAGAATAATAAAGAACGGAACCAGGTCATGCGTAATCCGCACAGACAGGATATTCTAACATAATAATAAAGAAGGGAACCAGGTCATGTGTAATCCGCACAGACAGGATATTCCAACAAAATAATAAAGAATGGAATAACAGAAAAATTTCACCATGTATGCGGTACTTCGCATAGACATGTTATTCCAACATAATAATAAAGAATGAAATAACCGAAGCTCTCTTCATGAATACGAAAGAAATAATATCATTTCCTTAGAAGAAAACTGGATACTAGAATAGTGAGGTAACAGACTTCTATTCTTCTTTCTCTCTATAATTTCTCTCTATAATAATTGCTCTATAGCTTTAGTGAATTGGTGAGAAATGAAGGAAGAATGAGCTTCTATTTAAAGGAAAATATAGTTTCAATAATTGCACATTTTGGGGCTCGAAATATTACAGTACAATACCTTCCTCTTATTCTTCATTTTTAATTTAGTCCTGCAAGTATTATCAAACTTGCACCACCTCCCCTAATAGTAAATCATGTGAATCAATAGTTCATTCATGTGACTCAATAGTATAATCATGTGAAAATACGAATTACAATATAGTACCTCCATCTATACCTCCATTTTTAACTTAGTCATGCAAGTATTATCAATCTTGCACCAACTCCCCTAATAGTACAAGAATGTGAATCAGTAGTACACACATGTGAACAACTAGTTATAATCATGTGAATTAATAGCAATTAATTACTCATTTATCCGATTAATTACCCGATTGGTCAGTGTAACTTTCAAACATCAATTATTATCGAAATAAATGTCGATTTTTACTAACACTAATAATTCCAACACAATGGAGCTATCCATTTCATCTTTAATTAACACGAACTTATTCATCATTAATATTATAACTCACAATATTTAACAACCAGGTCGTTCCCAGGAAAGAGGGGACTTTTCGATAAGGATTTCTCCCTATTGGCGCGCAATTAGATTATCTAACCTCTTCTTGACAGAACTTCTTGACATTGTCAATATTGCAAATAATAATATGAATAACTTTGTCGTCTCAATTATTGATTTAATAATATAATATATTATCCAGATAATACTGTGACAATAATTGAATCAATAATATAAGAGATATGATGCAGCAATTACTGTAGCAATAATTGAGTATAACTGAGTGACTTATCACGTAAGCATCCATAATCAATATCGTGTGCTACTATGCAACCACGCGTATTACTGTACTTTTACTACCGAGTAGTTTAGCAGTTTTAACGGTAACACTTTCGCCGTTATTTTTATAAAATGATAATTCTGTCGTTTTCTAACTACGACAATACTTTCGTTGTGGGGTCTACCAATGATTTTGCCGTCGTACGAATATTCCCTGTAAAAACGAATATTCCCCGACCAATCGAATATTATATAACAACTTGCATACTTTGTAAAATTTATAAATATTACCCACAACTATAACATTATATCAAATCCACACCATAATATTAAAAAAAATCGAGAAATTTAAATCTTTATTCATAAAATTTGGGGTCTCACAATCTCCTCTCCTTATGAAATTTCGCCCTTGAAATTTACGTACATACCTGGTATGCCAAATAGGTTAGGATACCTTGACTTAATTTTAGATTCTAACTCTTGAGGCATAACGTTTGAGCATCGAATATGATCCTTCTTATCCAAGATTTTAACACGTATCTCCTCATACGTTAAATCTTCTGCTATCTCGTCTTGTTCTAATTCAATAATATGGTTTGGGTCGTCCACATATTTACGTAACATCGATACTAAAAAACGTTATGAACACGCGACATACTTGGCGATAAAGCGAGTCTATAGGTCATAGTTCCTACTCAATCGAGGATTTCAAATGGGCCAATTAAATCGAGGGTTGAGATTTTCTCTCTTTATTGATTCTTGCTTCTAGAATAACGCCTTCTTGAACCTTCTTCTTCACATTCATCAGCTCTGGGTCTGTAGCTTGAACATCTTTAACTTTATCGATTAAAGTCGATTTTACTCGTATATTTAATATCACCACGTGGGTCCCTAGAGTCTTTAACTCTATCTTCATCATTTGTAAGTTATACAAAATGAGTTTTTGTGTTAACAACATCGCACTCGTAAACGCATACGATCTTCTACTCAATGCGTCAGCTACCACGTTCGCTCTTTCACGATGATATTGAATGGTATAGTCGTAATTTTCAACAGCTCGAGCCAACATCTTTGGCGTATAATACGTTCGTTTTGGTTGAAAAAAGTATTTGAGGGTTTAAGAAATGGGTTTTGTAATGGGGTCAATACAAAATTCGATTTCACTCTCTAGTGGTAGGCTAAGAAGTCTTCAAGAATACGTCAGGAAATTTATTAACAATAGAAATATCATTCAAAACTGTGACTCGCATCCCAAGACTTGGATAGCACGTCACATTGATATCTATCAACTTGACACCATTATTCACGACGTCCTCTACGGATATTCTAGCTTCGGTGTATTCTAAGACTTGGAAGTCACCAGCGAAAGGTTCAGCGCTCTTTACTTATGGCTTAATATAACAGTGATTTACTTTAGTGGTTTGGTTGAATTCGCATAACAGGTTGGTTAGGAATATAAAAGCTAACAACTTTACGAAAAGCATGATGAGTAGTTAACCAATCGATTCCTAAAATCACATCCAAGGCAAGTATTTTCAAAGAGATAAGATCGACAGGTAACGTGAAAGTGTCGATTTAAATCAAACAAGATTTATAAACAATGAAGGTAAATAAGGTTTCTCCTAACGGAGTTTCAACCGATAAGTCAAAGTCTAATTTCTCCGGAGTCAAATTTAAACGTTGAGCACAAACAAGAGAGATAAAAGAATGAGTAGAACCGGTAACTAATAAGGTATAGACTTCGCAATAATTTATAATCAACTAACCCGTGCTAACTTTGTTCGGGTTATTTGCTTTTTGAGAAGTCACGAAAAGCGCTCTTCTTGAAACCACCGACTTTATTTTGTCCGTATCCGCCTTTGGTGCCACCGTCCCAGCTGGACTTGACTTTGGTGCACGACAAAATTGGGCTAGGTGATCTTCTTTTCCACAATTATAACATGCTTTGGACTGCATCACGCAGTTTGGACTGATATGTCCCTCCCCTCCGCATTTGAAGCATACAATTGGTGGTCGTTCTCCTTCCTTGAAAACGGGTGTTGGTGCTGCTGTCTTTCCATCGTTGTTGAACCTTCTCTTCTTGAAATTTTCACTCCTATTATCTTGGACATGATTACCACCGAAGTGGTTACCATGCTTGGCATGATAATTTCCCCCACGATGGTTATCATTGTTCTGATGGTCGTTGCCACCAGTATTATTATTATCGTGTTGCTGGTCATTACCTTTTGGTTGTGCTGACTCATTATCGCGCTCCAATAACTGAGCCCTATTCACAACATCTAAATATAAACAAAGTTTGTGAGAAATGAGGTATTGACGTATATCGGGTTTTAAACCTCTTAGAAACATTCGCGTCATTCGCTCTTCATTATCGACCAAATGGGATGCAAACCGGGATAACTTCGTAAATTTAGCCTCGTATTGCGACACAGTCATATTATTTTGCTCCAACTTGATAAACTCCACCTCCTTCATGTGACGAATACTTTCAGAAAAGTACTTGTCGTTGAACAGCTCTTGGAACTTCTCCCAAGACATCTTGAGTACGTCAGGTTGGGTATGCTTTACAGATTCCCACCAATAATCTGCCTCTTCACACAACATAAAGGTGGCAAAAGGGAACCTTTTGCTCCTCGAAGCATCCCAAGATATTAAATATCTTGGTGATCTGCTTTAACCACGTCTTCGCCTTAAGTGGTTCTGGCTTTCCCAAAAACTCCGGTGGTCCCAGCTTCTTGAACTGCTTAGCGGTGACCAACCGTGGGTTGCCATTATTTCCACCTATATTTTGAACAGGAGCCATTCTCGCCTGATATTGCATGAATTGCATAAAGCCTCTTAACATCCCATCGTTCACCATTTCATCGATGTTGTTATTTACCTGAGGATTATTATCTTCCTGTTGCACATTATCCTGTGTATTGATCATTGGTGACTCAACGGTCTCATGTGCTTCATTGTTGATCTCAACATTTTCATATGTCATTTTCAAACACTGTCACAAAACAAAGGTAAATTAACATATCACATATTATCCCTATACTCTGACTGACCAATTAAATACCAAATAAACTTACGTAGGTCATACTAGCGAAGGAATTTTCCGTCTCTCCCCTCCTAGTTCTTGTCTCACATCTCAGCCAGGGATCATATCCCTAAGCTTTGATACCAACTGTGACGCTCCCAAAACAGGTATACATCACCCATCTTGAGTCGCCAAATACATGGTACAAAATCAAATTCAAACTTAATTATACAACTATCGTGTACGATACGACAAAACATAGCTGAGAGTTTAAACAAGAATATTGCCTTCTAGACAATATCCACTCTCAATGGAGTCCTCATTACAATTATTATCACACTATTTCACATAATAGTGAGAACTACTAAAGCCACTTATCCTAGACCATCACTCCATTTCCTGACTAGTCCCAGCTATATTCTCATTTTCTGAAGAGAATAATGAAAGAAAAGGGTGAGCTCAACTAGCCCAGTTAGAAATATTATGACTAAGATAATGCAGAATAAATTATCCTTAGCCTTCAACAGTATAACAACTGATAGAATATAATAGACAACAAGTTTTAGATCAACAACTACAGTGGAATAAGCAATCCATTAGAAGAGTCAAGTAGAGCATAAAATCTACTATCTTCTATGATTTAAAAAGTTTTTCATCAACTTTATCGCTGAGACTCAGCTTAATAAATAAAATCAAATCATTCCTGCACCACAGCTATGGATATTCATGTAATCATCAATGGTCATGATTATACCGAATAATCCCTAGTCATAATTATACCAGCAACTGTCCATCAATGAACTACAGGCCAATGAGGACTTTCACCACATCATTCGTCACATTACGGTCATGATTATACCGAATAATTTCTGGTCATAATCATACCAAGTCCACCTCTGCACGTAAGCCAAAAATGACTTTCAACACAATATAAGCATGAGGATGATGACAATGACATAATAATTCAATAAAACAAGTTCAAGGATAAATTTTAAAGATTTATAATTTAATTTATCCATAAATCAATAACGTCCAAATTGTCAACATGATACTGCTTTGTAGAGTAAAATTCAAGAATAATATTCATGTACCAAAAATAATTAGGACAGAAAAAAAATATATTTTTTGGGTAAATAGTATCCCGTGAATAGTATCCTGTGAATAGTACTTCGGGAATAGTACATCGTGAATAGTATCCTGACATGAAAAGTACCCCAAATACCCGAGTGAATAATATTCGGGTTAATAGTAACCCGTAAATAGTAACTCGTGAATAGTACTCCGGCACGAAAAGTGCCCCGAATACCCGAGTGAATAATACTAGAGTGAATAGTAATTAGGTGAATAGTAACCCGTGAATAGTAACTCGTAACAGAAAAATACCAAATAAAATGATATTTCATGACGAGTACAAAAGAAATGATATCTCATACGAGTATAATAGAATATACAAGACTGTAAATGGATTTTCATCCATCATGCAGTAATCCACGTAGACAGATCATTTCTATAATTTAATAAAGAATGAATACGAAAGGTCATTCACCATGCATGCGGTAATCCACATAGATAGGTTATTCCAACAGAATAATAAAGAATGGAATAATAAAAGAATTCACCAGGCATGCGATAGACCGCACAAACAGGTTATTCCAACAAAATAATAAAGAATGAAACCAGGTCATGTGTAATCCGCACAGACAGGATATTCCAACAGAATAATAAAGAACGGAACCAGGTCATGTGTAATCCGCACAGACATGATATTTTAACAAAATAATAAAGAACAGAACCAGGTCATGCGTAATCTGCACAGACAGGATATTCCAACATAATAATAAAGAAAGGAACCAGGTCATGCGTAATCCGCACAGACAGGATATTCCAACAAAATAATAAAGAATGGAATAACAGAAAAATTTCACCATGTATGCGGTACTTCGCATAGACAGGTTATTCCAACATAATAATAAAGAATGGAATAACAGAAGCTCTCTTCATGAATACGAAAGAAATAATACCCCTTACCTTAGAAGAAAACTGGACACTAGAATAATGAGGTAGCAGACTTCTATTCTTCTTTCTCTCTATAATTTCTTTCTATAATAATTGCTCTATATCTTTAGTGAATTGGTGAGAAATGAAGGAAGAATGAGCTTCTATTTATAAGAAAATATAGTTTCAATAATTACACATTTTGGGGCTCAAAATATTACAGTACAATACCTTCCTCGTTTTCTTCATTTTTAATTTAGTCCTGCAAGTATTATCAAACTTGCACCACCTCCCCTAATAGTAAATCATGTGAATCAATAGTTCATTCATGTGACTCAATAGTATAATCATGTGAAAATATGAATTACAGTATAGTACCTCCATCTATACTTCTATTTTTAACTTAGTCATGCAAGTATTATCAATCTTGCACCAACTCCCCTAATAGTAAAAAAATGTGAATCAATAGTAAACACATGTGAACAAATAGTTATAATCATGTGAATTAATAGCAATTAATTACTCATTTATTCGATTAATTACCCGACTGGTCAGTGTAACTTCTAGACATCAATTATTATCGAAATAAATACCGATTTTTACTAACACTAATAATTCCAACACAATAGAACTATCCATTTCATCTTTAATCAACACGAACTTATTCATCATTAATATTATAACTCATAATATTTAACAACCAGGTCGTTCCCAGGAAAAAGGGGGCTTTCCGATAAGAATTTCTCCCTATTGGCGCGTAATTAGATTATCTAACCTCTCCTTGACAGAACTTCTAAACATTGTCAATATTGCAAATAATAATATGAATAACTTTGTCGTCTCAATTATTGATTTAATAATATAACATATTATCCAGATGATACTGTGACAATAATTGAATCAATAATATGAGAGATATGATGCAGTAATTACTGTAGCAATAATTGAGTATAACTGAGTGACTTATCACGTAAGCATCAATAATCAATATCGTGTGCTACTATGCAACCACGCGTATTACTGTACTTTTACTACCGAGTAGTTCAACAGTTTTAACGGTAACACTTTCGTCGTTATTTTTATAAAATGATAATTTTGTCGTTTTCTAACTACGACAATACTTTCGTTGTGGGATCCACCAATAATTGTGCCGTCGTACGAATATTTCCTGTTAAAACGAATATTCCCCGACCAATCAAATATTATATAACAACTTGCATACTTTGTAAAATTTATAAATATTACCCACAACTATAACATTATATTCAAAAAAATATTTTGAGAAATTTAAATCTTTATTCATAAAATTTGGGGTCTCACAGCATCCTCAAATCTTTGATTTGTAAGTGCCAATTCCTAGTACGTCTATATTGGAGTCATTCCTAATTAGTACTTTTCTGCCAGCTGAAACTCGAAGATACTCCACGAACCCGGTCTGATCTCTTATTATGTGGTCCGTTGCTCCGGAATCTACAAACCACTCATAGAGAGAATGAGCAAAGAATACAATGGAAGACACTAAACACATAACTTGATCAAGACAAGTGAATACCTTCTTCGGCTCAATGTAATCACGAGCGAAGTGTTCTGTTGTGCCACAGTTGTAACAAGTCAACTTGGCCTTATCTTTCTTGCCAGAACCATGTTTTCTCTTCCTCTTAGAATTACCAGCCTCTGCAAACCTTCCGAGGAGCATTAGCATTGACAATCTATATTTGTTGAGCCTTGAAGTGTTCATCCTCTAGTCGTTTAGTCTTTAAATGTTCAACCTCCAGCTGCTCAGCTTCTAAGCGCTTAAGGTGATGAAAAATATCTTCCAAAGAATTAATATTTTCATTTTGATCTATGTTAACCTTGAGATTGTTCCAATTGCCAGGAAATGAACGTATCACTACCCGAATTTGTTGTTCATTTAACAAACGGTTGCCAATAGCTCTTAACTTTTCAATAATATTCGACATGAACTAAAGATGTTCTCTACAGGTGTGCTCAACTTTCTTTGTATAACTATCGAATTTGGTAGTTAAGTGATTCAACCTAGCCATGACCATTTTCTTTTGGAAAAAGAAAAGTGAGAATCTTATTAGAGATATTCGATTAATTCATCACAGTATAAAAGAATCTTTACAACATGAATCAAATTAACATAAAAATAATATGACATAAATACAAAAGGGAGACTTTGTCAAGCTTAGGAATCACAATTTGTATAAATTCTTAATTATTTTAACTTTATTTTTTCAGCGCAAAAGACGTGTAATTTAGGGAATAATTTAATCAAATTACTACAACCTAAATCACTCCCACTAGGAACAAGGGTACAACTATAATTATAGTATAATAATTTAATTCCAAGCACCAACAATTAATATTTCAAAAATATTAACAAAGAGAATTAAATAATAGGTATATTACTCAATAAATATACTAAGTATGATATAAACACATTAAAGTACTTCCAAAAAAATTTCAACAGTATCTTATCATCACAAAAGGTTACTGTAATTTTTTGGAATTTTTTTAATTATTATGTTAATTATCATAATTAATTAACCTTTGCATAATTAAATTGAAAATTAACTAAAACTATCCAAATATATTAATTTTCCAAAATTTTAGTGAAAACATTAATTATATGCCAATAATTAATTTCTATTAAATTTCCAGAATTTAATAATCACAATTACTATTTATTAATTAATTTTCATGCATTAAACAATGAACAAAACAATTTTTGAAATTAAAATTAAAAATAATAAATTATGTTGGGCCGAGTCAGAACCGGGGGTCAAAAGTGGGAATGTAGGTCAGGTATAGGCTCTCGAATCTGGGCGTAGGTCAGCTCGCTGGCGTGTGCAGCACATGCGCGTTGCATAAGCAATAACAGCGTATTGCACGTGCTCTTAGTCTGCAATAGCGCTACCTGATGCTGCCAACATTTTTTTTCATGACGATTATTTTTATGGTTTTGAGCGTCTCAAATTGTTGCTTTCAATGGTATGCTCAACCACTATTTTGGGAGCTACCATGGGGGAGGTGTAGTGCACATAGTTCTATCCATGACAGAAACTTGCACTTTACCTTCAACAACTAAGATTTTCAGATTACCCAATTCGCGACCCAAACTTTGACAAGCCATATCTCAGTTTATATTAATTCGATTAATGCAAATAATATATCGTTGGAAAGCTTACAACTTGGACTATGCATACATACCAAAATCACATGAAACGAACAACCACAAAGAAAGTTATGGCTGGTCAAAGTAGACTGTTTATAAATTAGGGTTCCAAATTAATTTCAAATTACATATCCAATTAAACCCAAATTATACATATCATATACACTATATATGGGCTATAACATACTGCAATATTAGCCCCTAACATTAAGTGTAACTTAGGTTGCCATTGATGATGTTTTTCAAGCTTTTAAACTTGCATTCATGGCATATTGTGTAAACATATCATACATTTGATCGATAATACATGCTCTAATACCAATGAAGGATTAATTAAATGCATGGCATGACTTAATTACGCAAAACAAAAAAAATCATACCTTTTTAGTATGGAAAAACCTCGTGCAATCCCACGTACTATACAACCTAGTGGCGTCTCCAAACTACAATCCTTATGAGATAAGAACTGAACTCAAATTCATGATTCGTAACAGCTAGGGTTTGGTCTGTGATGGGAGAGTTTACTGATAATATCAGTATACCATCTGTAAGTTGTTTGATTTTGGCCAACTGATTAATCATAATGAAATGAGGAAAGGATACGTGAGTATTATAGGTGAAGTGGTTAAAACCACTTCCTAAAAATTCTCTAACAGATAAGTCAAAACTCTACTTAATAAATCAAGTAGGAATTGACCAAATCTAATTGAGTAATTTGACCAATTACCAAAATGGGTCAGATCCTCCACGAGCGTCCCATTTGGATATCCAAAATCCAACATTAATAATTATGAATTAAACATGAACTTTTTTTTACCTTCAATTCAAAATATTTTGAGATCCCTTCATGCAAGTAGCATGTAAGGAATGCAATATAAGATAATAAAATATTTTATTCAATAATAAAACTCAATTATATACTATATAACTACTCTTGTTTTAACAATAAATTGTGTAAAAGTGGTGATGAACTCATTAAATGCTATAACTTACCAAGTTATTGTAAGGGTGTGGTGCAATAGATCGAAACATATAACATGCCAAGTTGATAAGAAGATTGATGATTATTGGGATATTTTATCACTAATAAACTTGATTCCATGATAATATATATGTATATATGGATGGTTAGTTTTTGACCTAATCTAGGAAAAATAAATTTTGACTTTAGAAAAAGTAAATTTTGTGATTACCAAAAAAAAAAGTAAGACCAATAAAAAGAGGATGAACTAAATTGTCTATTTAGTTAATGTATACATATATAATACTTCTAGCATCTATACCCACGATGTCTTATTATAAAGTTATGGTATTGCAAATATTAATAATTTTTTTAATAAATATATTATTAGATTTATTAGGTAAATGGTTCTAATAAGAAAATACCTTCATTTTGAAATATTTAACTTATAATAAGATTTTACTTATATTTGAATATAATTACACTGATATTTAATCAATAGTAACACATTCAAATTAGGTAAGACGATTTATTTGATTTTTTTCTTATCAAATTATATTATCTAAGTTTTAATAAAATCTTATTTAATAATAACAAAAAATTAATATTAGGTAAGTTGATTTTATGATTGCTTCCTTGTAAACTATATTACTAATTTTTATTTTTGACTCGGTTGAACTAAACGAAAACTCTTGTTTACAATTATAATATTATTATTGATGTTTTAAAATTTATTTTTACAAATTCTTTGTTGGATGGTCCATTAGTATATTATATTTTTATTTTAATAATAACAATTAACTGATCTAAATAATAATTCAATCTTTCTTATACTTGAAACTATAATTATATATATATATTTATATTTTAATAATAGTAACAAATTTAAGTTAGCTAAATGATTTTTACAATAATTTTCTTTTCAACTCAAAGGCTGTAAACGAGCCAAACAGTTCGGACACGATTTGGATTTGACTCGAAAAAATACAAGCTAGACTCGGATTTATTAATAATATTATCCAAATATGAACATAAAAACTAGTTCTAATAAAAATAAGAGTATAATCTGAGCAAGATTATACTCGACTCGTTTAAGATTCAAACTAATCTAATTTTCAATTGTGATTCGATACATACTTAATTGATACATATTCGATTAGATATTTGATACATTCTCTTATAATATATACAAAATTAAATCAAATTAGATTAATTAATTATTATTACTTTGTTTTATTTTTAATTTTAATTGTGCATGATTTATATTTGTAAAGTGTAATAGTAAATATATTTTATCTTTTCTAAGTAAAATAAAAAATTTAATTTATAATTATATTTATTATAAAGCTAGTTATTAGGTTAAATATTTTTTTTGTCACTGTACTCTATGTCAACTTACAAATGAGTCACTCAGCCGTTTTTTCTTACAGTCAACTCACTATACTTTACTAACAAGCCGTTAGAAAATCCGTTAAATCATGTTGACTTTAAACGGTTTGATACGTTAGATTCCATATAAGAGAGAGAAAGCTAACATGGCAAGAGAGAGAAAGCTGATGTGGCCATTCTTGAGTGAAAATAAAAGAAAATTTTAAAAATAAAATAAAATCAGAAAAGTTAGGGGGAAAATGGAAAAAATAAAAATAATAATTTACTTATTTTTTTGATTATTAGAAAATAATTTTTTAAATAATTAGTAACAAGTATAATTATTTTAAAAATTATAAAAATAAAATATACTAAAATTACAAATCAATTCTTATTGATTTTATATACATGCATATTTATAAATTTGTTTTTACAATTCTTATTAATAAGAAACTAAATTTATAATTAAAAAAAATAAAAAACTTGTATGTTTTCTTTAATATTGTTACTAATTTATAACAAAAAAGTAAATAAATTATTATTGCCTTACTCGAGTGTAATTTTTAAGAACTCAATTTTTTTTTTTGCAAATGTGCAACATAAAAACTAAAAATATGCTAATTAAAATTAAGTGGAATTTGAAAGAAATTTTGTAAGACCCCAACTTTTATGAATAAAGATGAATTTTTCTCTAAATATCATTTTGAATAATTATGTTGTGGATTTGTTATAATATTATAGTTGTGGGTAATATTTAAAAATTTTGTAAAATATGCAAGTTGTTATAAAATATTCGATTGGTAGGGAAATATTCATTTTAACAGAAAATATTCGAACGACGACACAATCATTGGTGGACCCCACAACAGAATTATTGTTGGAGTTAGAAAACGACAAAAATATCTTTTTATAAAAATAACGGCGAAAGTTTTACCATTAACTGTTGAAATACCCGGTGATAAAAGTAAAGTAATATGCGTGGTTGCATAGTAGCACACGGTATTTGATGCTTACGTGAGAAGTTACTCAGTTATACTCAATTATTGTTACAGTAATTACTGCATAGTATCTCACATTATTGATTTTATTATTGTCACAGTAGCATCTGCATAATATTTTATATTATTAAAACAATAATTGAGATAACAAGTTATTCATATTATTATTTGTATTATTGACAATGTCTAGAAAGTTCTGTCGAGAAAAGGGGTTTGGTCACCTAATTGCGCGTCAATAGGGAGAAATTCTTATCGAAAAGCCCCCTCTTTCCTGAGAATGATCTGGTTGTTAATATTGCAAGTTATATTATTGATGAATAAATGTTATTAAAAATATTGAGGGTTTTTTATGAAGTATTTGTTATAAATTTGGGGTATTATTTGGACCCCCACTTATCCATTTTTCAAAATTATCGGTAGACGTTATTTCAGTTTTGTTTTATATATATATATATATATATATATATATATATATATATATATATTATAATAAGTTTTATTTTTTATGAAAAATAGAATATATTTTTTTTATTATGCATAGTATTTGCATAGTGTCTGCATAGTATTTGCATAGTGACTGCATAGTAAAATCAAAAAATTAGAAAATTAGAAAATTTTCAGCCGAACGCCCGTGATTTCGTATAAAATTACTGTGCAGTCCGTGATTTTTCCTAAATAGTATCCTTCCATTCTCTTATAAATGGGATACTTAGTTTAGAATTGAAAATCACACCAGAATTAGAAAATTCTTCTTCTATAATATTGAGCGTATTTTTTTAGAGTTTAAGGAAGTTTTGAGTGTAAAAAATAGTATAATTTTTCTTCAAAAATATATCCGTCCTACCAGTCAGAAGTACTCTCTTTTTAAGGTAATAGATATTATTTTTGTTCAATATTCGTACGAAATAATATTCTCTTCCATACTCTGTAGTATGTAAGTAATATTATTTCGTTTCAAATTCTGAATTCTACATTTATTTTGTTAAATTATTGCTTATTTACTCCGTGAAATTAATAGAATATCCTTGAAATTTACGCTTTATCTAGTATCTTTTTACGAAAATATTATTCTGAACATTCTTGATAATTTTTAATCTTTTCAAGTTGGGGTACTATTCACGAAGTGCTATTCACGGGATACTATTCACTCATATACTATTCATCCGCGATACTATTCATGATAAAAATTGATTCATTTTTTGTCCAAATTATTTTTGATACGATATTATTCTTGAATTTTACTCCACAAAGCAGTATCATGTTGACAATTTGGACTTTATTAAGTTCTGGATAAATTAAATTATAAATCTTTAAAATTTATCCTTGCTTTTATTTAATTGAATTCTTATATCATTGTCATCATCATCACGCTTGTATTGTGATGAAAATCATCTTTGGCCCGTAGTGCATAGATGGACTGTTGATTGGTATGATTATAGTCATAGATTATTCGGTATAATCATGACCTGTAATGTTACAAATGATGTGGTAAAAGTCATCATTGGTCCGTAGTACATTGATGGACAGCTACTGGCATGATCATGACCATTGGTGATAACATGATTATCATTGGCCCGTAGTGCATGGATAATTCGTGGATGTGATACTAATGAAAATCATTGGCCCGTAGTGCATGGATAATTCAGTGATGTGGATTATTTATTAAGCCGAGTCTCAGCGATAAAATTGATGATAAACTTTTAAATCATAGAATATAGTAGATACCATACTCTACTTGACTCTTCTAATGGATTGTTTGTTCCGCTGTAGTTAAACTTGATGTTTATTATATTTTATCAGTTTAACATTATTGAAGGCTAACGATAATTTATTATGCATTATCTTAATCATAATATTTCTTATTGGGCTAGTTGAGCTCACCCTTTTGCTTTCATTGTTTTTTTCAGGAAATGAGAACGTAGATAGGACTAGTCGGGAAATGGAGTGACGATCCGAGATGGTGGCTGTAGTAGTCCTTACTATTTTATAAAATAGTGTGATAATAATTGTAATAAGGACTCCATTTGAGTTTGGATATTGTCTAAAAGACAATATTCGTGTCAAAACTCTCAGCTATGTTTTGTCGTATTTTACACGACAGTTGTATAATTAAGTTTGTATTTAAATTCTGTACCATATATTTGACGACTAAGAATGGGTGATGTATACCTATTTTGGGGGCGTCACAGTTGGTATCAGAGCATAGGGATATGATCTCTGGCTGAGATGTGAGACTAGAACTAGGAAGGAAGAGATGGGTAAATCTGTGACACCCCCAAATCCAGGTACTCTATTCCCACAGGATTTGGTGCTCACTTTCCAAAACCATTACATCTAACTATCCATAACAACGTATAAAGACATAATTTAAATAACTTAAACAATAATCTTCCCATTAAAGGGGTACATCATCTTAAAAATAATCCCAGGTAATATAACCTTAAATTATTACATAGGTTTGCAGAATACATCATACGATAAAATAAGTCTTATAACATAATTCATTTAAATCAATTCTCATAAATCTTCAACACTTGGACATCTTGCCCTTTCCTTTGCTAGTAGATGTCTCATCGACTTTCTCAACTTTAGTTGCAGTGTTAATTGCAAGAGTGAGCAAATAATTGCTCACTGATATAAATAGTAATAACAATATCAACAAGAGTATGAACAACGAATGCTAAATAATTGTGAACATGTTTTACAAATCAGAATAAAAAACAGGTTTGAATTTAATATCTGAGTGTCTTTAAGACCATGAACTATGTCCCCGGTGATTAGGTATTACTACCCCAACCTTAACAGTCATTTAGACTATACAGACCCTACTTAACGTACTTAGGGGGATCAGCCCTTTGTACCACGTATTGTGCACAAACATCTAAACATTACCCGTACAAAATCCCTTATGTTAGGGTTGTTCGTCTCGGTTTGGATTTAGAATTTTCGCACTAAAGAAAGTTTAGTTTGGAACTAGCTTATCAGTGGTTCTAGAATTTTAGAACGCTCTTCAATTATAGACCAATTCAATCAATACAAGTTTGCTCACTAGTTGAAGATCCAACACAATAATATGGAATTGAGCAAGGTTATCTAAGTCAAAGATCGAATAACAGAAATGTACAATTGAATAGACATAGTATGTGTGCAAAGTATCACATTCAAAAGAGTTAGAACAATCTCATTTGAATCAATGTATTAGAGCAATATATACTTTGAATAACAATAACAAGACTTAAGAAAGTGAAACTTGCTCGATGTAACGAACTAGATTACAAGAGCTGTACAATCATACACGAGATAGAATCAATAGGCTTGCTCAACTTTAATGTAAAATTTAGAAATAGAAAGTTTGCTTGACATAAAAGATAACATAGCTATGAAACTTGCATTCATTAATAAAAGAATGAAATTAGAAAACTTGCTCAATAAAAGTTTAGGATAAGGAACTTGCACTCATTATAAAGAGAATGAAGTTAGGAAATTTGCCTTGTATGTAAGCTACACAAGTATAATAATGTTCGTCAATTACCCTACACATATCATTGAAATCGCAATAACAATTAGTTGCATCAACATTAGCTTTATGGGTTTAACCCACCATTTAAACCATAACCTTCTCTTAATGTCTAACCATGTTGGTTAACCATTTTAGCGAATCTGAAATCTCACTATAAATTAACATAAACTTTGTCATTTATCTCTAACTCTCATAAACATCAATTTTTGTTTGTTACATAACTTAATTAAATGATCAGTTAAAATCTTCACACTTTATGTTACATCACATTATAATCTGTTATTGTAGTCCACGTTATGTTTTAACATCATTAACATGCATGTCAAACAAGATTAGGTCCTTATATTACAACCCACAAATAAACAGACTTCACGGCCTAGGCTCAGGAAACAGCGCAGCTGCGCTACCCCAAGCCTTGGCACCGACGCAGCTGCGCTAGTGCCGATTAGCAGAAGACCAACAGCGCAGCTGCGTCGTTTCTGCCTGTGGTACCGGCGCAGCTGCGCCACACCCAGACAGAAATTACAGCAGCTCTGTTCTGCACCAACACACCAAGAATCAAACCAATTCCACAGAAATTCACAAACCCAATAACTTAAACTTTACAATAACATAATTAAGCATGTTGTTCACCATTCTAACTACATAAACATTATATATATATATATATATATATATATATATATATATATATTCAATTTTGAAGAATCAAAACCACAATTTTCAAAATTTAATCACTTTTAACATTTTTAGCGAATTCGATCTCCACAACTTCGTTTCTTAACCAATTAACACGATTCAAACTACGTTGTTTTCATTTCTTAACATACTAGCACAATCTAACATCAATTTACAGATTATATCACATTTTGAGCATCAAATTTTGTACTTTCTTAAGCCATTTTTCATACATATAACACTGTTATTTACTTTTCCTCCTACAAATTAATTTCTTCTATTCTAATCATCAAATAGCACTCACATATGATGATTAGAATAGAAGAAATATATGACATGACTATTAACCCTTGTTTTATGGCAGTATTTAAGAATGGCAGCTGAGAACGTTAATAATGGAGTAAATCAGACCGTGGAGACACATTTGATCACCACCCAGGGGAACGTGCAATAGGAAGGTAATATTCCTCCTGTAAACAACATTACCGAGCAAACTATGAATGATGGAATGTTTAGGAGCTTTTTGCAGTTCATGCAAAATCAGACGAGGGAGACTCGTATGCAGAATACGGGTGGAAATGATAACAACGCGCGGTTTGTCACAGCTAAGCAGTTCAAAGAATTGGGACCACCAGAATTTAAGGGAAAGCCGGATCCGATCATGGCGAAAACGTGGGTCAAGCAAATTACCAAGATATTCATGTCTTGGAATGCACGGAGGAACAGAAGGTTCCATTCGCCACCTTTATGTTCTGCGGTGAGGCAGACTACTGGTGGGAGTCTGTGAAGCGTACCCAGCCTGACGCACTCAACATGTCCTGGGAAATATTTCAAAAACTGTTCAATGACAAGTACTTTCCTGAAAGTATTCGTCATATGAAGGAGGTGGAGTTTATCAGACTAGAACAAAACAACATGACGGTGTCCCGGTACGAGGCGAAGTTTGCAGAGTTATTCAGGTTTGCACCTTATTTGGTCGAAAATGAGGAACGAATGACAAGGATGTTTCTGAGAGGTCTAAAACCCGAGATTCGGCAATATCTTATCTCTCATAAATTTTCTTTATATTGAGATGTTGTAAACAGGGCTCAATTATTAGAGCGAGATAATGAGTATGTGCAACCGAGGGACCACAACCAGGGTCATACCGGTGACGGCAGTCATCGAAGCAATGAAAACCAGCAGGAAGGAAAATATTCGGACAAAAGCGGTAACCACTCTGGTGGTAATCGTGGTCGTGATAATAGAAGGAGTGAGTCGGGAGGAGATTTCAAGAAGAGAAGGTACAACAATGATAACGTGAAGACGTCAGCACAAACATCAACTGTTTCTAGGGGAGGAGAACGACCACCGATCGTATGTTACAAATGTGAGAAAGAGGGACATATCAGCCCAAACTGCCTACAACAATCTAAGGTATGTTATAACTGTGGAAAGAAGGGTCATATAGCTCGAGAGTGTTCTGTAGTAAAACCAAGTTCAGCGGGGATGGTGACTCCAAAAGTTATCCCGGATAAGTCGAAATCAGCGGTTCCTGGAAGGGCGTTTGTCGTGACTGGCCAAAAGGCGAGAAACCCGAACGAGGTGATCACGGGTAAGCTAATCTTGAATTCTTGCGAAGTTTATACTTTACTAGATACCGGTTCTACCCATTCTTTTATCTCTCCTTCTTGTGCTCAACGTTTAAACTTGACTCCGGAGAAATTGGACTTTAACTTATCTGTTGAAACTCCGTTGGGTGAAACCTTCGTTACATCTACAATTTATAAATCTTGCATGATCCAAGTTGGCACTATCACATTACCTGTTGATCTTATCGCTTTAAAGATACTTGCTTTTGATGTGATTTTAGGAATTGATTGGTTAACCACTCATCAAGCTAAAATTGATTGTTTTCGTAAGGTTGTTAGTTTTCATATTCCTAACCAACCTGTCATACGAATTCAAACTACTAAACCACTAAAATTAGTCACTGTCATATCAAGCCACAAAGCTATTCGTTTATTGAAAAACGGATGTCAAGCTTTCTTAGCCCATGTTATAGATTTGAACAAAGACAAGTCAGATTTGAATAATATTTCTATTGTTAAAGAATTTTCCGATGTATTTCCTGAAGAACTTCCTGGTCTACCCCCAGAACGTGAAGTTGAATTCTTTATTGACCTTGAACCTGGTACAAAGCCCATTTCTAAAAATCCATATCGAATGGCTCCTATTGAACTTCAGGAGTTAAAAGTCCAACTACAGGAGTTGTTGGACATCGATTTTATTCGTCCTAGTACGTCTCCTTGGGGTGCTCCTGTTTTATTCGTAAAGAAGAAAGACGGGAGTATGCGACTTTGTATCGACTATAGGGAATTGAACCATGTCACCATCAAGAATAGGTATCCGCTACCTCGCATTGATGACCTGTTTGACCAGTTGCAAGGAGCACAATTTTTTTCAAAGATCGATCTTCGTTCTGGATATCATCAGCTGAAGATTAAAACTGAGAATATTCTAAAGACTGCCTTCAGAACTCGGTACGGGCATTATGAATTCTTAGTCATATCTTTTGGATTGACTAATGCTCCTGCTGCCTTCATGGATATGATGAACCGTGTATTCAAAGAATATTTGGATCAGTTCGTTGTTGTCTTTATTGATGACATCCTCATCTATTCCAAAAGCCGTGAAGATCATGAGCGCCATTTGAAGCTGGTACTGCAAAGGCTTCGTGAAAATAAGCTATATGCCAAATTGAAGAAATGCGAGTTCTGGCTTGAGGAAGTAGCATTCCTTGGGCACGTGGTGTCAAAACATGGAGTATCTGTCGACCCGGCGAAGATTGAAGCCATACAAAGTTGGGAGCAACCGAAGTCGGTAACCGAAGTACGTAGCTTTCTGGGCTTAGCTAGTTATTATCGGAGATTTGTGGAAGGATTTTCTCGAATCGCTACTCCGTTAACTCAGCTGACTCGGAAAGATACAAAATTCGTATGGAGTGAGGAATGCGAGAAGAATTTCCAAGAACTCAAGAGAAGACTCATTTCGTCACCTGTTCTGACAATACCATCTGGTTCGGATGGATTTGTTATCTACAGCGATGCTTCAGGCAAAGGGTTAGGATGTGTTCTCATGTAACATGGGAAAGTCATAGCCTATGCCTCGCGATAACTCAAAGAATATGAGAGGAATTATCCTACTCATGATTTGGAGTTGGCAGCAGTCGTTTTTGCTTTGAAGATCTGGAGACACTACCTGTATGGGGAGAAAGTGGAGATCTATACAGATCATAAAATCCTCAAATATTTCTTCATCCAAAAGGAACTCAACATGCGGCAGCGACGTTGGCTCGAGCTGTTGAAAGATTACGATCATACCATCCAATATCATCCTAGAAAAGCAAACGTAGTAGCTGACGCATTGAGTAGAAGATCATATGCGGGTACGAGTGCAATGTTGTTAACACAAAGGCCCATTTTGTATGACTTGCAAAGGATGGAGATAGAGATGAAGGCTCCAAGTACCCATATGATGATATCAAATATACGAGTAGAATCAACTTTAATCGATAAAGTTAAAGCTGCTCAAGCTACGGACATGGAGCTGATGCGTATGAAGAAGAAAGTGCAAGAAGGTGCTATTCCAGAAGCAAGAATCGATGAAGAAGGAATACTTCGAGTCAACTCCAGACTTTGTGTTCCTAACGATTTTGACTTGAAGCATAGAATAATGATGGAGGCACACAACACACCGTTTACAATCCATCCTGGGAGTACCAAAATGTATCATGATCTTCGACATATATTTTGGTGGAACAATATGAAAAGAGAGATCGTGGAGTTTATCTCGAGGTGTTTAACTTGTCAACGTGTAAAAGCGGAGCATCAAGTACCAAAGGGTCCATTGCAACCACTTGAGATTTTGAAATGGAAGTGGGAACACATTACTATGGATTTTGTTACGGGTCTTCCCAAGGTTTCTCAAGGCATAGATGCGATTTGGGTTATTGTTGATAGATTAACCAAGTCCGCTCATTTCTTACCGATACGTGAGACTTATTCCCTTGAACGTCTTGCTAGTATGTACGTGAACGAGATTGTGAGATTGCATGGCATGCCAGTATCCATAGTTTCGGATCGTGACCCAAGATTCACTTCACGATTTTGGGTTAGCTTGCAGAAAGCTATGGGCACAGATTTATGATTTAGTTCGGCATACCATCCTCAAACGGACGGACAATCAGATAGGACTATTCAAACTCTTGAAGATCCATTAAGACTTTGTGTCCTAGATCTCAAAGGGAGTTGGTATAAGTACCTACCATTGGTAGAATTCTCCTACAACAACAGTTATCAGGCGAGCATAGGTGTGGCTCCATTCGAGGCGTTGTATGGAAGAAAATATCGTTCTCCAGTATACTGGGACGAGGTGGGTGAAGCAACATTGTTAGGACCAGAGTTGGTACGCATTACTACAGAGAAGATCCAAACGATTCGACAACGTATACAAACGGCACAGGATCGACAAAAGAGTTATGCGGATCTTCATCGGAAGGACGTGTAATTTAATATTGGGAATTATGTATTGTTACGTGTTGCACCATGGAAGGGAGTTACAAGATTTGGGAAGAGAGGAAAGCTCAATCCAAGATTTGTTGGTCCATTTGAGATTCTTGAGCGAATAGAAAATGTGGCATATAGACTCGCATTACCTCCAAGCATGTCTCGTGTTCATAATGTTTTTCACATTTCTATGCTTCGTAATTATGTCAAAGACCCGAACCACATTATTGAGTTAGAACCAGACGAGATAGCTGAAGATTTAACGTACGAGGAGGTACCTATTAAGATCTTGGATAGGAAAGAGCATGTCCTACGCACGAAGGTTATACCACAAGTTAAGGTTTTGTGGAGAAATCATGCTATTGAAGAAATGACTTGGGAGTTGGAATTAGAAATGAAAGCGAGGTATCCTCACCTTTTTGAAACATTAGGTACGTACGTTAATTTCAAGGATAAAATTTCATAAGGAGGGGAGGTTGTAAGACCCCAACTTATTAATGAATAAAATCAAATTTTCTCTAAATATTATTGTGAATAATAAGGGGTTACTTTGATATAATACTTTGGTTATGGGTGAAATGTGCAAATTTTGCAAAATAAGCAAGTAGTTATAAAATATTCATTTTGTCGGGGAATATTCGTTTGGTCGTGAAATATTCTTGTTGTCGAGGAATATTCGTACGACGGCGCAGCCTTGTGTGGGCCCCATAACGGAAAGCGATTGGATGAAGAAAATGACAAGTATAAGTTGTTTATAAATAACGGCGTAGTTGTTACCGTTAATACTGTTGGAATACCCGGTGGTTAAAATACAGTAGCACGCGATATTGCACCAATTATTGATTCTTACGTAAGAAGGCACTACTCAATAATTGTTACAGTAGTTATTGTTCAATATTTTATTTTATTGATTCAATAATTACTGCGTTGATATTTTATATTATTGTTGTTTCAATAATTGTTGCTGCACAGTATTTTTCATTATCAGATCAATAATTCATATTATTTGAATAATATTATTGGATAACATTATTGGCAATGTCTAGAAAGTTCTGTCTAAGGAGAGGTTTGGTCATCTAATTGCGCGCCAGTAAGGAGAAATCCTTATTGGAAAGCCCCCTCTTTCCTGGGAACGACCTGGTTGTCATAAATGGGATTCTGTAATATTATTTGTAAATAATTAATTATTGATTCATATGATAAGGAAATATTTATTTTATGTGGATATAAATGAGGGATATATTTTTTTATGGTTAAAAATGAAGGAGTTAATGTTGAGATTTTTATCAGTATTTTTGTCGGAATTGAGGTATTAAAAATTAGGGTTTTTGAGATATTTTGCGGGGGTTATAATTTTTAATCCGACCGTTGGATCGTGGTAATTTTTGGATATGTTATACATATATAAGTTGAGTATATGTCCACAAATTTTGAACCGTTAAAAATGAACGTATGATTTATTATGAATTTTACGAGATGACTGGTTCAGAAATTGTTGAATTTTCGGAGTTAATCATTTTGGTGGAAAATTCTAGAATTGATGGGCCCCACTCTTGGTTGGTGAAGAAATATACTGAGATTTTTATTCAAATGTGGTGGGTGGGAATAGTAGCAGGTAAAGCCATCAGGTTGCAGGTTAAGTCTGTTTCGGCGTGCTAACATTTTTCTATAAATAGAAGGCTAAGTTAGAATTGAAAATCACATCAGAAACAAGTTTTCTCTCTTTCTCTCTCTAGATTATTGAGTATATTTTGTGAGTATTTAGATACTTTGAGAGTTTCTATTCATCAGAGCAAGTTTCTTTCAGCCTTATACCGGTATTCTGACCAAAAATACTGATATTTTGAGGTAAGGAATGTTATTTTATTCGAAAATAATATTATTTCTTCAATATCATTATGCTAAAATATTGGTTGGAAATTTTTATCAAATTTGAAACTTTTCACGTCGGGGTTACTATTCACGAGTTACTATTCACGAGTTACTATTCACCGAAAAATAAAATTTTCTTCTTTTCGTCCAAAATATCTATTCTGGGTACTAGCTTTGATTGTATCCATGTTTTGATCATTCTTGAATTTTACTTCACTATGAATAATTATAAGGTATTTTTGGACATGGATAAATCGAAATACGAATCCTTAATATTTGTTATTTTGTTTCACTGGATTCGTTCTCTTTAAGATATTTTTCATCATCCTCAGTCCTAAATGATGATATTACTGAATATCTTTGGCCTGTAGTGCAAAGATAAATGATTAACTGATGAATATCTTTGGCCCGTAGTGCAAAGATGAACAGGTGTTGAGATGAACATGACCGACTGGTGATACAAATGAATATCTTTGGCCTGTAGTGCAAAGATGAATATTTGGTTAAAGATGATTATTAATCGATGTTGCAGGGATAAAATATTGATGATGGACTTTTAAATCTTAGAAGATAGTAGAATTCTTTCTCTACTTGACTCTTCTAATGGTTTGTTGTTTCCGCTGCAGTTGTTGATCTAAAACTTGTTGTCGATTATATTCTATCAGATTTTTCTCTGTTGAAGACTAACGATAATTTGTTGTATATTATCTTAGTCATAATATTCTTTACTGGGTTAGTTGAGCTCACCCTTTTCCTTTTTGTTCCATTTTTCTTCTCAGGAGGTAAGAACATAGCAGGATCTAGTCGGGATATGGAGTGATGGTTCTAGAAAGATGTTTTAGCAGTCCTCACTATTTCTGTAAAATAGTGTTTGAATAATTATAATGAGGATTTATTTGAGTGTGGATATTGTCCAGAAGACAATATTTGTATTTAAACTCACAGTATGTGTTGTCGTATTTTGCACGACAATTGTATTAATGAAGTTGTAGTTTGCTTTATGTACCATGTATTTGGCGACTCAGAATGGGTGTTGTATACCTATTTTGGGGGCGTCACAAATATGACCGTGTCACAATACGAAGCTAAGTTTGTCGAGTTGTCCTGGATTGCATCCCATTTGGTAGATAATGAGGAGAGAATGACGTGAATATTTCTGCGAGGTTTGAAACCCGAAATACGTCAATACCTCATTTCTCATAAATTGTGTTTGTATTTAGATGTTGTAAATAGGACTCAGTTATTGGAGCGCGATAATGAGTCAACCCAACCAAGAGAGAGCAGCTAAAAAATCGATAATACCAGTGGTAGCAGTCATCGAAGCGGTGACAACAAACGTGGAGGAAATCAACATGCCAAAAATGGTAACCACTTTGGTGGTAATCATGGCCAAGAAAATAGAGGTGAAAATTTCTAGAAGAGAAGGTTCAATAATGATGGAAAGACAGCAGCACCAGCACCCGTTTTCAAAGAAGGAGAATGATCACCGATCATATGCTACAAATACGGAGGGGAGGGACACATCAGTCCAAACTGTACGCAGTAGTCCAAAACATGTTATAATTGCAGAAAAGAAGGCCACCTAACCTGATTTTGTCGTACAGTGAATGAAGTCCAGCTGGGATGGAAGCACCAAAGGCCGTCCCAGATAAGTTAAAGCCGGTAGTTCAAGGGAGAGCATTTGTTGTGACCTCCCAAAAAGCGAAGAACCCGAACGAAGTTATCACGGGTAAGCTAATCATAAACTCTTACGAAGTCTATACCTTATTTGATACCAGTTCTACCCATTCTTTTATTTCTCCTACTTGCGCTCAACGTTTAAATTTAACTCCGGAGAAATTAGACTTTGACTTATCTGTTGAAACTCCGTTGAGAGAAACATTTATTACATCCACTGTTTATAAGTCTTGTTTGATTCAAATCGGCGACCGCATGTTACCTGTCGATCTTATCTCTTTGAAAATACTTGCATTCGATGTGATTTTAGGAATTGATTGGTTAACTACTCATCATGCTAAAATTGATTATTTTGGTAAGGTTGTTAGCTTTTATATTCCTAACTAACCTATTATGCGAATTCAAGCAACCAAACCAGTAAAGTCAATCATTGTCATATCAAGCCATAAAGCTATTCGTTTATTGAAAAACGGATGTCAGCCTTTCTTAGCCCATGTCACGGATTTAAACAAAAATACGTCAGATTTGAATGATATTTCTATTGTTAATCAATTTCCTAACGTATTCCCTGAAGAACTTCCTGGCCTACCCCCAGAGCGTGAAATCGAATTTTGTATCGACATTGAACCCGGTACAAAACCCATTTCCAAAGCCCCATATCGAATGGCTCCTATTGAACTTCAAGAGTTAAAAACCCAACTGCAGGAATTGTTAGACATCGGTTTCATTCGTCCTAGTACGTCTCCTTGGGGTGCTCCTGTTCTGTTCGTAAAGAAGAAAGATGGAAGTATGCAATTTTGTATTGACTATCTGGAGTTTAATCATGTCACCATAAAAAATAGGTATCCGTTGCCACACATTGATGACATGTTTGACCAGTTGCAAGGAGATAAATTCTTTTCAAAGATCGATCTTCATTCCGGATATCATCAGTTAAAGATTAAAACTGATGACATTCTAAAGACTACTTTCAGAACTCGGTACGGATATTATAAATTCCTAGTCATGTCTTTTGGATTGACTAATGTTCCTACTGCCTTTATGGATATGATGAACCGAGTATTCAAAGAATATTTGGATCATTTTGTGGTTGTCTTTATTGATGGCATCCTCATATACTCCAAAAGTCGTGAACATCATAAGCAACACTTGAGGCTGACACTCCAAAAACTTTGTGAAAACAAATTATATGCCAAGTTGAAGAAATACGAGTTCTGGCTTGAGGAAGTAGCATTCCTTGGGCACGTGATATCAAATCACGGAATATCAGTTAACCCGACAAAGATTGAAGCAATTCAAAGCTGGGAGCAACCAAAGTCAGTAACCGAAGTACGTAACTTTCTGGGCTTAGCTAGTTATTATCGGAGATTCGTGAAAGGATTTTCTGGAATCACAACTCCATTAACTCAGCTGACTCGAAAAGATATAAAATTTGATTGCAGCGAGGAATGTGAGAAGAGTTTTCAAGAACTCAAGAGGAGACTCATTTCAGCACCTGTTCTGACAATACCATTTGGTTCGGAGGGATTTGTCATCTACAGCGATGCTTCAGGTAGAGGGTTAGGATGTGTTCTCATACAACATGAGAAAGTCATAGTATATGCCTCACGACAACTCAAAGAATATGAGAGGAATTATCCTACTCATGATCTAGAGTTGGCAGCAGTCATTTTTGTGCTTAAAATCTGGAGGCATTACCTGTATGGGGAGAAGGTAGAGATCTATACGGATCATAAAAGCCTCAAATATTTCTTCACACAAAAGGAGCTCAACATGTGGCAACGACGTTGGCTCGAGCTGTTGAAAGATTACGATCATACCATTCAATACCATCCTGGAAAAGCGAACGTGGTAGCTGATGCGTTGAGTAGAAGATCATATGCGGGTACGAGTGCGATATTGTTAACGCAAATGCCCATTTTGTATGACTTGCAAAGGATGGAGATAGAGTTAAAGACTCTAGGGACCCACGTGATGATGTCAAATATACGAGTAGAACCGACTTTAAAAGATAAAGTTAAAGCTGCTCAACTTACAGACCTAGAGCTGATATGAGGAAGAAAGTACAAGAAGGTGATATTTCGGAAGCAAGAATTGATGAAGAAGGAATACTTCGAGTCAACTCTAGACTTTGTGTTCCTAACGACTCTGATTTGAAGTATAAAATCATGATGGAGGCACACAACACACCATTTGCAATCCATCCCGGAAGTACCAAAATGTATCGTGATATTCGACATACATTTTGGTGGAGCAATATGAAAAGAGAGATCACGGAGTTTATCTCAAGGTGTTTAACGTGTCAATGAGTCAAGGCGGAGCATCAAGTGTCAAAAGGTCCATTGCAACCACTTGAAATTCCAGAATAGAAGTGGGAGCACATTACCATGGATTTTGTTACTGGTTTTCTCAAGGTTTCTCAAGGCATAGATGCAATTTGGGTCATTGTTGATAGATTAACCAAGTCTACTCATTTCTTACCTATACGAGAAACTTATTCACTTGAACTTCTTGCTCGTATATACATAAATGAGATTGTAAGACTGCATGGTATGTCAGTATCCATAGTTTCTGATCGAGACCCAAGATTCACTTCACGATTTTGGGTTAGTTTGCAAAAAGCTATGAGCACGAATTTACGATTCAGTTCGGCATATCATCCTCAAACGGACGGGCAGTCGGAGAGGACTATTCAAACTCTTGAAGATCTATTAAGACTATGTGTCCTAGACTTCAAGGGAAGTTGGGACAAGTTTTTACCATTGGTGGAATTCTCTTACAATAACAGTTATCAAGAAAGTATTGGCATGGCTCCATTCGAGGCGTTGTATGGACGCAAGTGTCGTTCTCCAGTATGCTGGGACAAGGTGGGTGAAGCAACGTTGTTAGGACCAGGATTGGTATGCATGACTACGGAAAAGATTCAAATGATCCGACAACGTATAAAAATCTCACAAGATCGACAAAAGAGTTATGCTAATCTTTATCAAAGGGACATAGAATTCAATGTTGGTGATCATGTGTTATTACGTGTTGCTCTATAGAAGGGAGTTACGAGATTTGGAAAGAGAGGAAAGCTCAATTCTTAATTCATTGGCCCATTCGAAATCCTCGATCGAGTAGGAACGGTGACATATAGACTCGCTTTACCGCCAACTGCATTTTGGGATATTTATAAGTTCCCATTCCCCACTTAATCTTCCTACTTAAAAGTATTGCAACTTTTATCCTTTTAAAATAGCAAGTTCATAAATTACAATGAACTATATAGTAATGAGCAAAGAAGATCAACTAATAATAGTTGTTATTTAGGATCATATTATATTACATAATTTATATGATGATGCCGAGTTAACTCACATGTACATATATTAAATTACGGGATCAGTTTGAGAAGCTCCGGGGCCAGCGTATAGCTGAGTTGCAAGATGCTAGAGGCGATTCCAAGACATTAGATTCCACCATACCTCCACCCGAGATTATTTTATCTCAGGATGAGGAGACGACTCTTTGGGTCGCGTTTCAGAATCCTCCTAGTAGCACTACCGACATGTATCGAGTGATGAGATTACCGAAGATACCAGCCTATACACTACCTTGAGGTATAATATTTTAGTTTATTTCTCATTTATAAATAAAGTGAAATATAATATTATTCATGTTATATTTATTTTTGTAGGCTCTAGCCAGCGTATGCGTCCGAGAACACCCGTGGGGTGGTTCGAATGGTAGTTACCTTACTCATGGACGCTTTTGAGTCGATGTTGAGTCAGCCCTTGTGACGCCCCAAAAATTAAGTATACATCACCCATCTTGGGTCGTCAGATACATGGTACAGATTACAAATACAACTTACTAATACAACTGTCGTGTACAATACGACAAAACATAACTGTGAGTTTGAATACAATTATTGTCTACTAGAGACTATACAAACTCAAAAGGAGTTCTCATTACAATTATTGTCACACTATTTAACAGAATAGTGAGGATTACTAATACTATCATCTGGTCCATCACTCCGTCCCCCGACTCGTCTCAGCTGTATTCTCATTTCCTGAAGAGAACAGTGAAAGAAAGAGTGAGCTCAACTAGCCCAGTAAGAAATATTATGACTAAGATAATGCAGAATAAATTATCATTAGCCTTCAACAGTGTTAAACTGATAAAATATAACGAACATCAAGTTTAACTGCAGAGGAATAAGCAATCCATTAAAAGAGCCAAATAAAAAATAAAATATACTATCTTCTATGATTTAAAAGGTTTTTCAACACTGTTATCGCTGAGACTCAGCTTAATAAAATAATTTACATCATCGAATCACCCCTGCACTACGGCCAAGGATATTCGTGTATTCATTAATGGTCATGATCATGCCAACAACTGTCCATCAATGCACTACGGGCCAATGAGGACTTTTACCACATCATTTGTAACATTATGGTCATGATTATACCGAATAATTCCTGGTCATAATCATACCAAGTCCATCTATGCACTACAGGCCACAGATGACTTTCAACATTTTATAAACATGAGAATGATGACAATGATATAAGAATTCAATAAAACAAGTTCAAGAATTAATTTATCCAAGAATTAACAACGTCCAAATTGTCAACATGATACTGCTTTACGGAGTAAAATTCAAGAATGCTTAGAATAATATTTTCATGAAAAGATACTGGATGAAACGCAATTATCAAGGATATTCCACTAATTTCATGGAGTATAGAAGTTAAAACTTAACCAACTGAGTATAATAAAGAATGGAATAACAAAAGAAATCACCCGGCATACGATAGACCGCACAGACAGATTATTCTAACAGAATAATAAATAATGGAACCAGGTCCGGCGTAAACGCACAGACAGGATATTCCGACAGAATAATAAATAATGGAACCAGGTCCGGCGTAAACGCACAGACAGGATATTTCGACAGAATAATAAATAATAGAATCAGGTCCGGTGTAAAACACACAGACAGGATGTTCCAACAAAATAATAACAAGACGGAACCAGGTCCGGTGTAAAACACACAGACAGAATGTTCCAACAGAATAATAATAAAAACGGAACCAAGTCTGATGTAAAACACACAGACAGGATGTTCCAACAGAATAATAGAAGAATGTCACCAAGTATAGGGTAGACCGCGTATACAGGTTATTCCCAACGAATAATAAAAAATGGAATAACAAAAGTTCTCTTCATGAATAAGAAAGGATAACACCCCTTACCGTTTTAAAGAAGAATTGAAATAAGGAAGTAGTTAAGTAGCAGAATACTTTTCTTCTCTCTCTATAGTTTCTCTCTATACTTTCTCTCTCTAGAGTTCAGTGAATTCGTAAGAAATAATGAAGGAATGAGCTGCTATTTATAGAAAAATAGAATGCATAGTAACTAATCCATGAACGGTCCAGATTGATTACTTTAATCTGACGGTCCATATTTAAAGAAAAATCTTTTAAATAAAATATAATATATTCTATTTATAGAATAACTTTAATAAAGTATTCTATTTTATATAAAAAGATGTTTCTGTTTTATTACGTTAATAATACGAATAAAACAAAAATTCATTATCGCTAAATAATTCATATTATTAACTGACAATAATTGAATCAAACTGAGTGACTTCTTACATAAGCATTAATAATCAATACCGTGTGCTACTATACAACCACACGTGTTACTGTACTTTTACTACAGAGTAGTTCAACAGTATCAATGTTAAAACTTTCGCCGTTATTTTTAATAAAATATTTTTGTCGTTTTCTCAATCTGACAATAATTCCGTTGTGGGGTCCACCAATGATTGTGCCGTTGTACGAATATTCTCTGTTAAAACGAATATTTCCCGACCAATCGAATATTATATAACAACTTGCGTACTTTGTAAAATTTATAAATATTACCCACAACTATAACATTATATCAAATTAACTCCATAATATTCAAAAATGATATTTATAGAAAATTCATCTTTATTTATAAAAGTTGGGGTCTTACAACCTCCCCTTCTTATGAAATTTCGCCCTCGAAATTAGGGTACGTACCTGGTATGTCGAAGAGGTAAGGATACCTTGACTTCATTTCAGATTCTAACTTCCAAGTCATTTCCTCAATATCGTGATTTCTCCACAAAACTTTGACTTGAGGTATAACCTTGGAGCGTAGAATATGTTCCTTCTTATCCAAGATTTGAACAGGAACTTCTTCATACGTCAAATCTTCTGCTATTTCGTCCGGTTCTAACTCAATAATGTGGTTCGGGTTTTCCACATATTTACGTAACATGGATATGTGAAAAAAGTTATGAACACGAGACATACTTGGTGGTAAAGTGAGTCTATAAGCCACAGTTCCTACTCGATCGAGGATTAAAAATGGACCGATGAATCGAGGATTGAGCTTTCCTCTCTTTCCAAATCTCGTAACTCCTTTCCATGGAGCAACACGTAAGAACACGTGATCTCCTATATCAAATTCCACGTCCTTTCGATGAAGATCAGCATAACTCTTTTGTCGATCTTGTGAGGTTTTTATATGTTGTCGGATCGTTTGAATCTTTTCTGTAGTCATACGTACCAACTCAGGTCCCAACAACGTTGCTTCACCCACCTCATCTCAGCATACTAGAGAACGACATTTTTTCCATACAATGTTTCGAATGGAGCCATGCCAATACTTGCTTGATAACTGTTGTTGTAGGAAAACTCCACCAATGGTAAGAACTTGTCCCAACTTCCCTTGAAGTCAAGGACACAGAGTCTTAATAAATCTTCTAGAGTTTGAATAGTCCTCTCTGATTGTCCGTCCGTCTGAGGATGATATGCCGAACTAAATCATAAATCCGTGCCCATAGCTTTTTGTAAACTAACCCAAAATCGTGAAGTGAATCTTGGGTCTCGATCAGAAACTATGGATACTGGCATACCATGCAGTCTTACAATCTCGTTTATGTACATACGAGCAAGACGTTCAAGTGTATAAGTTTCTCGTATCGGTAAGAAATGAGCAGACTTGGTCAATCTATCAACAATGACCCAAATCGCATCTATACCTTGAGAAACCTTAGGAAGACCGGTAACGAAATCCATGGTAATGTGCTCCCACTTCCATTCTGGAATTTCAAGTGGTTACAATGGACCTTTTGGTACTTGATGCTCCGCCTTGACTCGTTGACACGTTAGACACCTTGAGACAAACAGCGTTATCTCTCGCTTCATATTGCTCCACCAAAATGTATGACGAAGATCATGATACATTTTGGTACTTCCAGGATGGATTGCAAACGGTGTGTTGTGCGCCTCCATCATGATTTCATACTTTAAATCAGGGTTGTTAGGAACACAAAGTCTGGAGTTGACTCGAAGTATTCCTTCTTCATCGATTCTTGCTTCCGGCATAGCACGTTCTTGCACTTTCTTCCTCATATGCATCAGCTCTAGGTCTGTAGCTTGAGCAGCTTTAACTCTATCGATTAAAGTTGGTTCTACTCGTATATTCGCCATCATCACATGGGTCCCTGGAGTCTTTAACTCTATCTCCATCCTTTGCAAGTCACACAAAATGGGCTTTTGTGTTGTCAATATTGCACTCGTACCCGCAGATGATCTTCTACTCAATGCGTCAGCTATCACGTTCGCTTTTCCAGGATGGTATTGGATGATATGATCATAATCTTTCAACAGTTCAAGCCAACGTCGTTGTCGCATGTTGAGTTCCTTTTGAGTGAAGTAATATTTGAGGCTTTTATGATCCGTAAAGATCTCCACCTTCTCCCCATACAAGTAATGCCTCCAAATTTTAAGTGCAAAGACAACAGCTGCCAACTCTAGATCATGAGTAGGATAATTCCTCTCATATTTCTTGAGTTGTCTTGATGCATAGGCTATGACTTTTCCATGTTGCATGAGAACGCATCCCAACCCTTTGCTCGAAGTATCACTGTAGATGACAAATCCCTCCTAGCCAGATGGTATTGTTAGAACAGGTGCTGAAATGAGTCTCCTCTTGAGTTCTTGAAAACTCTTCTCACATTCTTCGCTCTAACCGAACTTTGTATCTTTCCGAGTCAGCTGAGTTAATGGAGTAGCGATTCGAGAAAATCCTTCCACGAATCTTCGATAATAACCAGCTAAACCAAGAAAGCTACGTACTTCGGTCACTGATTTAGGTTGCTCCCAGCTTTGAATAGCTTCAATCTTTGCTGGGTCAACAGATATTCCACGACTTAATATTACGTGCCCAAAGAATGCTACCTCCTCCAGCCAGAACTCGCACTTCTTCAACTTGGCATAAAGCTTGTATTCACGAAGCTTTTGAAGTACCAGCCTCAAGTGTTACTCATGATCTTCAGGGGTTTTGGAATAAATAAGGATGTCATCAATAAAGACAACCACAAAGTGATCCAAATAGTCCTTGAATACCCGGTTCATCATATCCATGAAGGCAGCAGGAGCATTAGTCAATCCAAAGGACATGACTAGGAATTCATAATGCCCGTACCGAGTTCTAAAAGCCGTCTTTAGAATATCCTCAGTTCTAACCTTCAGTTGATGATATCCAGAACGAAGATCGATCTTTGAAAAGAATTGTGCTCCTTGCAACTGGTCAAACAGGTCATCAATACGTGACAATGGGTACCTGTTTTTGATGGTGACATGATTCAACTCCCGATAATCAATACAAAGTCGCTTACTTCCATCTTTCTTCTTCACGAATAGCACAGGAGCACCCCAAGGAGAAGTACTAGGACGAATAAAGCCAATGTCTAACAATTCCTGCAGTTGGATCTTTAACTCCTGAAGTTCAATAGGAGCCATTCGATATGGGGCTTTGGAAATGGGTTTTGTACTGGGTTCAAGATCGATACAAAATTCAATTTCACGCTCTGGGGGTAGGCCAGGAAGTTCTTCAGGGAATACGTCAGGGAATTTATTAACAATAGAAATATCATTCAAAACTGACGTATTTTTGTTTAGATCCGTGACATGAACTAAGAAAGCTTGACATCCGTTTTTCAATAAACGAATAGATTTATGCTTGAGATGACAGCGATTGATTTTAATAGTTTGGTTGCTTGAATTCGCATAATAGGTTGATTAGGAATATGAAAGCTAACAACCTTACGAAAACAATCAATTTTTGCATGATGAGTAGTTAACCAATCAATCCCTAGAATCACGTCAAATGCAAGTATTTTTAATGAAATAAGATCGACATGTAATGTGTGGGTACCAACTTGAACCAAACAGGACTTATAAACCGTGGATGTAATGAATGTTTCTCCCAATAGAGTTTCAACAGATAATTCAAAGTCTAATTCCTCCGGAGTCAAATTTAATCGATGAGCGCAAGTAGGAGAAATAAAAGAATGGGTAGAACCGGTATCAAATAAAGTATAGACTTCGTTAGAGTCTATGATAAGCTTACCCGTGATGACCTCATTCGGGTTCCTTGCTTTCTGGGAAGTCACAACAAACGCTCTCCCTTGCACTACCGATTTTGACTTTTCTGGGACGGCCTTTGGTGTCTCCATCCTGGCTGAACTTGTTTTTGATAAACGACAAAATCGAGCTAAATGACCTTCTCTTCCACAATTATAACATGCTTTAGACGACATCGTGCAGTTTGGACTAATGTGCCCCTCCCCTCCGCATTTGAAACATATGATAGGTGGTCGTTCTCCTTCCTTAACAACGGGTGCTGGTGCTGACGTCTTTCCTTCATTGTTGAATCTCCTCTTCTTGAAATGACCATTCTTATTGTTTTGGCCCTGATTACCACCGAAGTGGTTACCATTTCTGGCATGTTGATTCCCTCCACGCTTGTTGTCACCGCTCCGATGACTGCTCTCACTGGTATTATCATTTTGCCAACTGCTCTCTTTTGGTTGCGTTGACTCGTTATCGCACTCCACTAACTGAGCCCTATTCACAACATCTGAATACAAACACAGTTTATAAGAAATAAGATGTTGACGTATCTCAGGTTTCAAACCTCGCAAAAATATTCGCGTCATTCGCTCTTCATTATCCACCAAGTGGGACGCAAATCGGGACAACTCAGCAAATTTAGCCTCATACTGCGACACGGTCATATTATTCTGCTCTAATTTGATGAACTCCACCTCCTTCATGTGACGAACACTTTTGGGAAAGTATTTGTCATTGAACAGCTCTTGGAACTTCTCCCAAGACATCTTTAGTGCGGCAGGTTGAGTACGCTTAATCGATTTCCACCAGTAATCTGCCTCCCCTCGCAACATAAAGGCGGCAAAGGGAACCTTTTGCTCCTCAGAGCATCCCAAGACATCAAATATCTTGGTGATCTACTTTATCCATGTTTCTGCTATAAGTGATTTTGGCTCTCCCTTAAACTCCGGTGGTCCCAGCTCCTTGAACTGTTTAGCTGTGACCGTCCGAGAGTTTTCAGTGTTTCCACCTACATTTTGAACAAGAGCCACTCTCGCCTGCTGTTGCATGAACTGCATAAAGCTTCTGAACATTTTATCATTCATCATTTGGTCAGTATTTTTGTTTGCATAAGGATTGTCGCCTTCCTGATGCACATTATCCTGATTATGGATATGTGGTGAATTAACAGTCGCCTGTGCTCCATTGCTATTCTCAACATTCTCAGATGCCATTTTCAGATACTGCCACAAAACAAAAGTTAATTGATATGTCATATATTATCCTTATATTCTGACCGACCAATTAAATACCATGCAAACAAATTTAGGTAGGTCATACTAGCGAAGGAATTCCCCGTCTCTCTCCTCCTAGTTCTATTCTCACATCTTAGCCAGGGATCATATCCCTAAGCTCTGATACCAACTGTGACGGCCCCAAAATTAGGTATACATCACCCATCTTGGGTCGTCAGATACATGGTACAGATTACAAATACAACTTACTAATACAACTGTCGTGTACAATACGACAAAATATAATTGTGAGTTTGAATACAATTATTGTCTACTAGAGACTATACAAACTCAAAAGGAGTCCTCATTACAATTATTGTCACACTATTTAACAGAATAGTGAGAACTACTAATACTATCATCTGGTTCATCACTCCGTCCCCCGACTCGTCCCAGCTATATTCTCATTTCCTGAAGAGAACAGTGAAAGAAAGGGTGAGCTCAACTAGCTCAGTAAGAAATATTATGACTAAGATAATGCAGAATAAATTATCATTAGTCTTCAACAGTGTTAAACTGATAAAATATAACGAACATCAAGTTTAACTGCAGCGGAACAAGCAATCCATTAAAAGAGTCAAGTAGAATATAAAATCTACTATCTTCTATGATTTAAAAGGTTTTTCAACACTGTTATCGCTGGGACTCAACTTAATAAAATAATCCACATCATCGAATCACCCCTGCACTACGGCCAAGGATATTCGTGTATTTATTAATGGTCATGATCATGCCAACAACTGTCCATCAATGCACTACGGGCCAATGAGGACTTTTACCACATCATTTGTAACATTACGGTCATGATTATACCGAATAATCCCTGGTCATAATCATACCAAGTCCATCTATGCACTACAGGCCACAAATGACTTTCAATATTTTATAAACATGAGGATGATGACAATGATATAAGAATTCAATAAAACAAGTTCAAGAATTAATTTATCCAAGAATTAACAACGTCCAAATTGTCAACATGATACTGCTTTGTGGAGTAAAATTCAAGAATGCTTAGAATAATATTTTCATGAAAAGATACTGGATGAAACGCAATTATCAAGGATATTCCACTAATTTCATGGAGTATAGAAGTTGAAACTTAACCAACTGAGTATAATAAAGAATTGAATAACAAAAGAAATCACCCGGCATACGATAGACCGCACAGACAGGTTATTCTAACAGAATAATAAATAATGGAACCAGGTCCGGCGTAAACGCACAGACAGGATATTTCGACAGAATAATAAATAATGGAACCAGGTCCGGCGTAAACGCACAGACAGGATATTTCGACAGAATAATAAATAATAGAATCAGGTCCGGTGTAAAATACACAGACAGGATGTTCCAACAAAATAATAAAAAGACGGAACCAGGTCCGGTGTAAAACACACAGACAGGATGTTCCAACAGAATAATAATAAAAACGGAACCAAGTCCGGTGTAAAACACACAGACAGGATGTTCCAACAGAATAATAGAAGAATGTCACCAAGTATAGGGTAGACCGCGTATACAGGTTATTCCCACAGAATAATAAGAAATGGAATAACAAAAGTTCTCTTCATGAATAAGAAAGGATAACACCCCTTACCGTTTTAAAGAAGAACTGAAATAAGGAAGTAGTTAAGTAGCAGAATACTTTTCTTCTCTCTCTATAGTTTCTCTCTATAGTTTCTCTCTCTAGAGTTCAGTGAATTCGTAAGAAATAATGAAGGAAGGAGCTGCTATTTATAGAAAAATGGAATGCATAGTAACTAATCCATGAACGGTCCAGATTGATTACTTTAATCTGACGGTCCATATTTAAAGAAAAATCTTTTAAAAAAAATATGATATATTCTATTTATAGAATAACTTTAATAAAGTATTCTATTTTATATAAAAAGATGTTTCTGTTTTATTACATTAATAATACGAATAAAATAAAAATTCATTATCGCTAAATAATTCATATTATTAACTGACAATAATTGAATCAAACTGAGTGACTTCTCACATAAGCATTAATAATCAATACCGTGTGCTACAATGCAACCACACGTGTTACTGTACTTTTACTACTGAGTAGTTCAACCGTATCAATGGTAAAACTTTCGCCGTTATTTTTAATAAAATATTTTTGTCGTTTTCTCAATCCGACAATAATTTCGTTGTGGGGTCCACCAATGATTGTGCCGTTGTACGAATATTCTTTGTTAAAACGAATATTCCCCGACCAATCGAATATTATATAACAACTTGCGTACTTTGCAAAATTTATAAATATTACCCACAACTATAACATTATATCAAATTAACTTCATAATATTCAAAAATGATATTTATAGAAAATTCATCTTTATTTATAAAAGTTGAGGTCTTACAGCCCTCGATTACTCAGGTATAGTATTCCTTTTAAATTCAAGTATTCTGCATGTTATTTAATTTTCATTTAGTTATCTTTAATTGTATCATATGGACTAATGAGTTACATTATATTGTATCAACAGGGTGACGATCGCAAGCGGGCTGGCGATGCCGAGGAGGTTGCTCACTCAGATCACGTCGACGATTTTCATACGCTAGAGCAGCAGCAGCGTCGACGCCCGCCCGATGATCCTCCTCACACCGGGGGTAGTACTACTGACATGACTTAGTATTGTAGATAATTAGTACATATTTACTTTAGTTTAGTTTAATGGGATGTAAGTTTTTGTAGTTTAGTTGATGTTTGACGTATTGTAGTTTAAACCTTATCTTTACTTTAGTTTTGTTGATGTTTGATATATTTAGTTTAGTTTAGCTTAATGGAATGTTTGACATCTTAACTTCTCATTTAGTTGATGTTTGCATATTTTATTCATCTTTACTTTAGTTTAACATGTCAATTTTGTATATCTAATGAAAAATATATCTTATAAAAAATTAGAGAATTTTATTATTGTTGGCCTTGGTAATTCATATTCATGTTGTTGAATTGTTATAGTTATGTTGTTTGTGCTTTTCAGAAAAAAAAACAGGTTTACATGTACAAAAATGTGGATTATTACCTTGGATATTGCCAAAACAGAAAAAATAACTAAAAAAAATCCTTATGCTCGACGGAATAAGGATAGTCTCGACAGAATTCCATCAACCTCAAGGCTCCCACACGATTACTTGTTTTGCCACGTGGCAAACTAAGATCGACTGACTAATTCCGACGAACTGGATTCTATCGAGGATAATGCAAGTTCAATCCAATAGTTGGTCAAAAATATTTCTATCAACGTTCGTTATTTCCGACCGAAAGAACGAAAAATTTAATTCCGACGCACCTATATTCCAACGAATTTCCGATTGCTTATTCCGTCAGAATTAAGTTATTCTTGACAAAATATCCTTGATTCCGACGAAATATTCTGTCAAAAATAGCCTTTTTTTGTAGTGTTATTATTTCTATAGTAAAAATGATATTTTCACCAAGTCTCACTCACATAAAAATAAATCTTATTAACTATTCAAATGAGAAGAGGCTTGCGACAATATCAATTTCTATTGTAGAAATATCCATTCCCAATATTTATAGAGACATGCATAGAACAATAAAATGTACTTAATATTCATAAATTTTGCATACAGACTAAAAGAGTAACAAAATGCGACCAATAAATTATAGGCGGTATGGAAATTGGAATGTTGAATTCATATGCCATAAAAAATTGTCTTCATTAGGTTCACTGCCACATGCAGAACTCCTTGAAATCAAAAAGAGGAGCTCCAAAAAATCGTAGTGATAGTTTCTCTTTGCGGTGGTAACACTTTGGCAAGGTAAAGTTATAAAACCACCAAGCATTAGCTTGTATGGTAAACACCCTCCCCATGCAGTTTTTCTATCTTTTTGGGTAGCATGCCCTAGTAACACACTTGATGTTCAAACAAATAATCTAATAAATAACTTATGCTAAAGAGTAAAATGATTTTCATTCCGGAAAGGAACTAGTCATTCCAAATCTCTTCTGGAAAATAAAATTCACAAATTTAGCATGAATAGAAATGATTCTAACATAACAACCAACACACTTTTTTTTCATTCGATAGGAATGAGTCATTCCATTCCCATCCCACAATAAATCATGTGATACATACAAGTAAATAACTATATAGTGCTGAAATCCACATGCAGGAGGAGAAGAATTGCACGACTAGAAAATAATGTGCGCTACTTATTTACCCAAAAAGGAAAGAAAATAATATGCACAAGGATATACTCATATTTATCAATTTATATAAGAAATAGCCAGTCAAACCTACTAGTCTTGTACAATGAAGATAAAAGCCACATCTCTCAACAGCAAGAAACCTCACCTGCCCTGCAAAACTGGCATGCCCTTGAGTTTTCACCCTTGATGTTAAAAAGAAATAGAAAATGAACGGTACAAGCATTTAAGGATGATAGGGGAAATCATAGTAAAAGTCGAGCAAAGATCAGTCCTCCACTATAGTCACAGTTGAGCTAAAAATACATCAAATGACACAACAGTTAAAAGAGAAAGTCTTTAGACCACAAATATACTTTTTGTTCAAGGCAAATCAAACCTTGTCAACCCTGCCACATAGGGGGTCCCTCAAATGTTCTGCAACTGAGAAAATGAAATACGGATCATTGAAGCACCAAGAGAGGTAGCATGCTTGCACACAAGGGCTTCAGTGGCCTGCTCCTCGGTTTCAAACTGGACAAGAGCCTGTTTCTTTCCGTTCATATCAAACAGCTTTGTATTGACAATGGTGCCATGTTCTTCAAGGTGGGTAACAATCTCCTCCTCAGACACATCTTGTGGGAGGGTGGACAAGTGGATCATCTTGGTTGGGGAGCAACAGTAACGGTAATTCTTTGCAGCGTTACGGTTAAAACGGTTTAGATTTGAGTTTGAGTACTCATGTGTATCAACCCCTGTTGTTATGTTTGGATGCTTTGAAAAATTAACCTCCATATGTTTCTCAAACAGCATTGCTCCCTACATAATGTTTCACAAGTTTCAGTGCCATCAGCAAACAAGTATACGTAATATCAGCAGAAGCTATATAAATCATCCAATGGTCAAAGTTGAGCAAATTCAAGAAAGATCAAGCTAACAATCTAGGAATAGCTATATAAATCTGAGCATTATGCTCAACTTGGGTCCATAAAAAGCCTAGCTTTCACCGTAGTACAGCCTTCAGTTTCGTATAGGTTTTACCAAGAGGTTTACCTCACCTTATAAACTAAAAGCCACCTCACCTCATAAAATATAAAATCAATTAACTTCCATTAAAAGATTTCAAGGGTTTCAACTAATAATTCACTGAAATAGACATGATCGGCACCAAAAAAAACTTGCAGAATCAATAGCTCAGACATAGTAGACATATGATGCAAAACACATTATAATTTTAAATCTCTTTTGACAAGTACAGAAGTTTGAAATCAGGGTGTCCACCAGTTGATTTCCCATAAAAAATTATTTTTGATGATTATTAGCATTAAGTACTGCAAGAAGCACTACAAACATAGCGAGAAAAAAGAACCAACACCAAGTGAGGTAGTGTACATGAGGAATTGAGGATGCAAGGCGAGAGATAGCAAGAAAACAGAGGTGTAATCTTTGGTGGCAAAAGATTTTTGTGGTCCAAGCATTATTGGAACCGGGCTCCTGAGATGCTAGTTCTACAAGTTCTAAGATATCTTTTGCTAGTTGATCAAATGAACACGAAGAAATGACTCCATAATTTGCTGAACAAAGGAAATTATATTTTTTTTAAATATTGAAATCCTACTATAAACGAATTACATTGTACAAATACAGAACAGTAATGCAAATTATCATCAGATACTCATAAAGCACAAGTCAACGAGAACTAATTTACAACAAGAATGCAAACATGTTCAAGCAAGGTCAGATAATATTATTAACTTCTACCAGGAAAAAGGGAAAATAACATAGGAACCAAAGGACACCAGACTGGAAAAACTCAGATTAACATGAACAAATGCTTCATTTCTGTCGATATCATCAGGAGTTGATGACTCCTCACATGTTTAGAAACTTTCTTCGTTATGCTTCCTAGCAATCAACATTTAACAAATAAAAACTTCCACATATATTTCAGTAGATCAAGCATCTCAACAACAATTTACACTACGATATGCAGGATTATTGAAGATTGTACGGGTCAGAGTGATGAACAAACAACAGTCACCTGTCATTAAATATCAACAGTTAACAACTCCTCACATGTTTAGAATTTGCTTCTCTAAGCTAACCAGCCATCACGATACAAAGAAAAATTATAAATTACAGCTTAGATTTTTCAGTACATGGTTTTATAGCATTTCAGAAAATCAAGTATCTGAATAACAACTTAACACTAATGTGAAGAATTACAGAGAGATTGTAGGGATCAGACCTTCAAAAAGTGTACTGCCAACTCTGCCTGGAAGCCATCACCCATCTGAACTAATGCATGATCTGGTTTATTTCGGAGAATTTTTATTCTCACAATGTTTCCATATAGGGAGAACAGGTTAAAGAGTTTGTCCTCGTCAACTCTCTGAGATAACAAAAAGCTGACAGTGAGGAGGTTGGGAAAATCCAAAAACATTAAATTTGGTAATCACTAATTAGTTTCCACAGAACCCCAAAAGCAAGAATAAAGATGAAAGGACTTTAAGACAGGAGGAACTTACAACTGGATTCAGATTAGATACAAGAATGGTGCACCTATCGTTTGTCCCACTAATTCCAGGAGGCAGACTAATTCCATAAGGCAGACCTCCAGTAAACGCAGCTGCATTACCCATCTATACATAGAGGAACCAAAAAGACTTGATTACAAACAATCCTTGGTAGTCTTTTCACAATACACACACACGCACACAAACAAAAGAATAGAGATCAATAGAGAAACAGAGGAAGGATAAATAAATTGCGCTGTAGATAGAAAGACAAGCATGCACTCCAAGAAGTTAACGAAGTACCTCAAAGTCGGTACTAATTATGCAAAAAAGCCTCAATAAGTATAGATCTGCTAGTAACCTCAAAGTCGGTACTAATTATGCAAAAAAGCCTCAATAAGTATAGATCTGCTAGTAACGCTTTTAATTATTATACTTCATTAATTTACAAACCCCAGGCGTTTTCACAAAAAAAAAAACACAACAAAACAAAAAAACAACCCAAGGCCTCCCATATTTTATATCAAACCTCTATGACTAGAATATATCTAATGATTAACCATCTGAGAAGCCATTTGAACTCAATAGGATACTACTGGCACCAAGAATAGTTGGCACAAATTACGCAATCAAAGCACACATGTCATGTACATATATCAAATGTAGTGATAAGAATATTAAGTAAGCCTAAAACAGTAATAACTCCCAGCTCTGAAAGAAACATCTCAAAAAGGGCTCATTATAAAAATGATCAGAGTAACACCCACCTGTGGAAATCCAACTGGGAGGAGGAAAGAAAATAAAAATAAAAAACAAAATAAAACAAGTCAGAAAACAGTTGAAGTAGATCATACACAATTGCCAATTAAGAAACTGGAGAATTTAGCACCTGGCCTGGGTCCAGAAGCTGCTTGAAGGGCATACATACCTCCTGCATCCCCATAACCAAGCTGTTACGAAAAAGAAAATCAAACATAATTTGTATGATACACGAGACAGGAATCATATGTGTGCGTGTGCGTGTGCGTGTGCGTGTGCGTGTGCGTGTGCGTGTGCGTGTGCGTGTGCGTGTGCGTGTGCGTGTGCGTGTGCGTGTGCGTGTGCGTGTATCAAATAGTCGTAGAGACAGAACATACTTGAGAAGACCTGCCTTTCTGCTCTGAAGGCAGAGATGGATTTGTGAAATCCCTAGTCATATGTACGTGTCAGTATTGTCAATGCCAAAAAGATCAAGGAAGTTAAAAGATATAAAGGGAGATATTTTTAAACCAATAACGCACCTTGACCTTTCATTATTGTAGTTCACTTGTAATTCATCAAGGCTGGAAAACCAATAAAAAAATGAATGGTAAAAATATGAAATTAGACGTGCATGCCAACACGTGCAAAAATAATTGCTATAAGATTTGAAACGTACTTGGAGAACTGAATGTCCAGCTGGCAGCAACCATCGTATATATTACGGCCCTATAAAGGAATTAAAAAGTGTTAAACTTCATCAACAAAGTCGGTGTAAATCTAAAAATAGCACTCTGGCACAATTGAAACTACATACTTGAAGGGAGTTTCTAGCAGAAACAGCACTCTGGCGTAACTGAAACTGAATAAGAGCTTGAAAACCTAAGCCACAAATTGAGTAAAGCATAATAGTCAAAAACCGCATAAAGCTTTGTGCAAGCTCTTTGTAGATAGATCGAAATCATCTCCACGACATGATCCCATGTTAGAGGGAATAAATATGAATATTTCACAGCTAAATTAAACCAGAATATTATTCTCACAAAAGCAAAGGCCTTCATGTCCAATCTTTTCACAAGTCAACAAGATTTTGATAAGAAACTTAGAAAAAAGAGAGAAAGAAAGAGTAGAAACTTGAAGAAGCTGACCAGCTGACTTCTGAAACGTGACGACCTTCTCCACAAATCCATGGGGAGAAAACACTTGATGCAGCACTTCCACAGTTATAGGGTATAGCATGTGATGAATTGTAACTAAGAGAATTCGATTAGGCTGTGTATCCCAAGATTGTCCGACAGCATACCAACATAGAGACAGAAGAGAGAGAAGACAAGAGAATGAATAGAGAAGAATAGATAGAGAAATGGAGAAAAGTGATAAAAATAAGATAATAAATACCAGACAACCCAAAGAAATCACACAAAAAATGACATAAATATTAATCGCAGAAAGAGAGCTCATTATGTCGTTAAATTTGACTTTATGGTTAGACCTGTGTAGCACCCCTCATCAGCAAAAAAACATATCAAATCATCCCCTAAAGGAGAAAAAAATCAATTTAGTATGGAAAAAGAGAATTTAAAGATCTTAAACCATCCAGGGTGTAGTCATAGTTATTTAAAAAACCTAAAGGAAATTCTCTTTTGTATATGCTTCAAAACCCAAACAGTAGAGTTTCTTCATATTCAGATCATCAAACAAAAGCTTAAAAGACTCTCCCTTACAACATTAGCAATTGAACGGGTTTGATCAGCTTATTGTACTAGTAAATAGAACTGGAAAAAAAAAAAGAAGACTTTACAATTGGAACTAACAAAAAGATATTGGCCTGAAATCTTTTGTGAAAATAAATCCACTCCCCTTTCCACACTTCATATCTTATATTCTTGAGTATACTTAACTAGAACATTTGGCATGAAGATTTCAACGGGAAAAAAAGAGACTATTGTTACTAGAGCTTTTTTTTTATAATAAACCTTATGATAGTGTATCAACTCAATGAGTAAATATTCCAAATATAATAATTTTTATCCAAGAAACATCTTTACAATTAGAATCAAAACCAAATACACTAGGAGCTGAAGTAATGATATCATATTGCCAAATTACCAACATATTAGACTATTGACAAGTCCCATAAGATTGCGAAAGAGCATAGCCAAAGAATAGACATCATAAACATTGGTTTGATCTTAAAACAAGACTCATTTCATGGTCAAGTATCAGTCCTACTCAAGTCATTTATAATATTTTATATATTCTTTATCTAAAATTTTCTATTTTGCTGATCTATCCAGGAGAAACTACTCATGTTTCTCTGTCAGCTTATATGCTCCTAGATAATACTTATTAAAGAAATTTCTAAGAGTGAATGCTGTTAAGCTGGGCCAACTCCAGAACATTGTAATATTTACAAAGATCACAACGAGTAGAGCTGATCTTTGAGTCTTTTCTGATGAATATCATCAACGATGCAATCTGTTAATGGGAAAGGTCGGGGAATATATTCCCATAGGGCAGGCCAACCCAACCTTTAACTTAACATTGTTCCTAAACGCCTTCAAATTGTAATAAGTTATTTGAAACACATGCAGATGCTAAGATCTGATTTAGATGTAGTATTGTATCACAAATACCTTTTTTTCCATCATCGAAGCGGTACAAGCTAATGTTTTGCAAAGGAACAAACAAAAATAAACCCATTACCTTTGATGTGATAACTGTTTCACGAACTAGAATAACTAAGTTTGAGAACACTGTTTTGAATCAACAGCAAGTGCAGTGCTTACAAATGATACTAGAAGGCACAGCGATGTTCACCATTCAATGCTCTGCATAATCTTTAGCAGCTAGGCAGACTGTTATATAGCCGGAGGTGAAAATTTATTTGCTGATGACACAGAAATTGGTTTGTCAAAGAACAATGGTGGAAGGTCTAGAGCTAAAGGGGATAACAGCCATGGAATCACAACTGGTGATACTAGCTATACTCATCCAAATGGATACAATTTCACTTAAGCAATGTGATAGACTCTACGGCACGCTTGCGTGAAGTGGTCGTCACCCGAATCGTTCTAGTGGTTATGGGTGGAACATCCATGACACTTTGACCCATCACTTATATTGAAGCGGTAACTTTAGTACAATCAGCGGTTGATATATGGTAGAAGACGCCACAAACAACTGTGGATTGATACTTGATAAGTCGGATTGACCGCTACGGACACATCGATAAGATCAAGAGTTCTTGAAAAGAACAAAAGACAGAAGACTCTCAAGTAATCTAAAAAGAAGTATTATTAAATCAATCAGTGCCAAAACCCTTGGCCATTATAAGAACATAATTATGGTAATAAAAACCCTAAAAGTGTTGCCCTAATTTTACCCTAGTAGAAGTCTCTAGAATTGCAATCTAAATAAATCAGAACCCCCCTATAATCATGCTAAATTACCTAAAACAAAAAGAAACAAAATACAATATAGTCTGCTAATATTTTAGGAAACAAAATCTTTTCTAATTTTTGAATTGGGCTTGAATCAAATTGATCCGAACTTGTGTCAATTGCTCCTTATTCTCCTCCTTGGGTCTTCATGAGTTAGCTTCAGCCCAAACATTTTCGATCAATTCATTAAGGTCTTGCTTGAACCTTTTAGTTCTAGCATTTGTAATTGGTCGAACTGACACTTGAATTGGATCAGCCCAAATTTTATCTCCTTGATTCCCATCTATGCCCAAACTAAGCATGCCTTCATTATTTCTCTCCTCTTGAAAAGGATTTGTCTCATCGTTTGATGTGGCCCTAGTCAGGATCGTGTCACCATGGAATGTGGATCTAAGGTTATTGTCAGAGTCTCTGTTTTGTATATATGGCAGTATATGCTTGCGGAATCAAGAATAAAGTAATGATTTCGAGTATGCTTCAGTGACTCTAATGGTGGTACATCGGGTAGTATTTTAGACAAGTTTTTGTGTATTTGTGCATCGTCTTTCACAGGATTATATGCTTCGGTACTAGTTAAAGCCTAAAGTTTATAGATACATGTTCCAGTCCTACCAAGATTCATATTTATCAAATGTCCAGTATATATGTTGCACTTTCAAGATGCCAGTTTGAGAATAATCAGTAGTTTAACTGATGTGAGTCCAATCTAAATCAGGAATGATTAAAATTACGGCAGGTACTAAACTTGTACTCAGTATCCCACGTGGCTTAGAAAAAAGCTAGGTACAACAATCTTGAAATATCATTCTCCATTTCAAAGGCGTATTAAGAGAAAAGGGGAAAAAAGTAATCCACATAATTTGTTGACATAAATAGAAGAAAAGCCAATTTCAAAAGGAACCATGTTAAAATTGCATACTACATTTCTAGGGCCTGATTACCACCCCAAAAAATAAATCAAACTCCACCAATTTCAAAAGGGAAACAGAATACTGACCTCATCTCCCCGGCCTTGTGCATTCTGTTCCATAGTAGTTAGTTCTTGATGTGATGAAAATTGAACATAAACATTCCTTCCCCTGGATGTAACAGTCAGATATTCAGCCACCAAACAAGACTTGGAAAATATAATAAGAAGTGGTACAGACTACTTTTATTTTGATAGGAAATATTACACACTATTATTTTGATAGCTTTGCAGATGCAGAATAAATGGATCACAACATAGAGTACCCTTAAATAAACAATGATACCTTATGCTTGGTTGCACATTTGTATAGAACTGCAAAGCATTGTTTGCTGCAGGGACATCTTGCATTTGGAGGAGGGCCTGAGGCAGAAAAATCAAAACATCCAAATATTAATGGATTTGGGTATTTTGCGAAAAGCTCCCTGGCTTAAAATAGATTCGGCTCCCTGGCTAAATGTAAATACAGCTCCCTTTTCGAATGGCCCCAAAGTAAATACCTGATTTTTTGCACGAAGCATCACAAGCTTTGTGATGACTCCAAAGGGCTGAAATAGCTGAAGCAAATCATTCTGCAAAAACAATGTAAGATTTGTAAGTAGATAAATACGTATAATAGCAGAGAAAAAACATATTTTAAGAATACAACGCTCAAACATAAAGTTGTGAGTGACTAAAATACGTAGCAACCACACAATCTGCAAGTTCACAATAATTACCAATTTTAATTACTGCACCTTATTAAGAACGAGTATATCATTCTTTTACGCAGTTTCTGATATTTACTCAAAACAAATAGAGGCGCACTGCCCACTCCCTTCTCCCAATGGCTTAACTCTCCATTCAGTATAATATTTCTACACCGAATTCCTCAGATTATGTAGACACATTGCATTTAAGTTTGAATTGTAATTTTGTATAACTACTAACAATGAAGATATCATTGTTTAGAGCAGATTCTGGCACTTAAACAAAACAAATAGAGGCCCACTCCTAGTGGTTTAACGTACAAGCTAAAATACGTTTCTATCATTAACTCCTCAAATTATGCTCATCATGAGTCGCATGTTATTTGTGTTTTGTATTACAATTTTTGCAGCATGCAATTAATCAATGATAATTGGATTCGCAACGCCAGTATGTTTTGTTACAAAGAATGATTTGAGTGGTTTGTTTCCTTATTTTAATAAGTGACGAATTATAAGTTTTTATTTTTTTATTTTTTAGGTAATCTTTTGGTCCCAAGTACGGGATTGGAGCCAGCGACATTGCGGTTATTCCTCAAGACCTCTGTCATTTCTCTCACCCCTTGCTGTTATGTGACAAGTTAGAAAATATTTGATGAAAAAGATACAGTAGAGATATGTAATGCTGATGCATCTTTGGCATAAAACTCAAAACACTTGGATACTATTATATTTAAGCTATACTAATGTTATATTCTGGCTTGATTATTAACCAGATGGCATATATAATCTACATTTAAAAAATTTACATTTCTTAAGATAACACGGAACAATTAGAGTGATCAGTGATCTTGCAAGGAAACAAAGAATTTCAGGGGGAGAAATGTTGCAGATATTAAAGTTTTGTTGCCTATTCAATGAGCACTTCTTACGAAGACTCATTTCTATCCGTTTTTGAGACTAAAACAAAAATCATCTTTAATTTGGACACATAACATGCCAAAACGTGTTTCAGTGCTAATAAACATAGTTTCCCTTGCCATTGACATGCCCAGCCAGCTTAAGATAAAATTTTAAAGAGCTCAAACATGGATGACAAAGAAAATACACATCATTAACTATCTTTCTTTTCAAATGTACTGGATGAGATAATTCACATATTCAGAAATATGGTTTTAACCGATAGGTTTTTGGTAATTTTTTATTGTTATTATTACGAAAACAAACAGGTTTTTGTGGATAATTTATTTGTTGGGGGGGCAGCTTTGGTAATTTTTTTAGTGTTACTATTATAGTATTATTATCACACAATTCTTCTGGATAATTGTTTTTTTTTTTGGGGGGGGGGGATCTTTGTAAGTAATTACAAACTTATACTTATGTATGTTTTAGACACATGCCATAATTAATTATTTAAAAAAACACTCCGAAAAGACCTTGAAAGTGTTTAGTGTCGAGAAAAGATTAGATCAATGAAGAATTTGAAATTTGAAGATATAAATAAAAAGAAAAAACTGACATTTTGCCAAGTGTATGTAAAGAGGCTTTTGGTGGTTTTTAACATCATTGCATAAGACATACGACACGTATGCATGCATATTTACATAGATCCACGTACTCTACCCATTCAATGCCAGTAGATTCTTTTGTAAATTACCTTGCAGATAGGCATACTTTTTAGCATTTTTTTTCACCACTCTGTTAGGACTTCATCCTTCCCAATTTAAATTCCTCTATCCTTTTTATATATGTGTCCCTCATAAAAATATTAATTAAAAAAAAAAGAAAAAATCTTAACGTATTACAAATATACCATCTAATTTACACATTTTTATGTAACATGTAAATGTGGTAGTTTATTTGTACTTTTAACAACTGGAATAAAATATTTATTTCCATTAAATGCTTGATTTTTTTACATAAACTCTTTTTTAAGAGTGAAGGACAGCTGGCTAGCTAGCACAAAAGGAAGGGGGGGAAAAAGGCTTTGTTCCAAATAATCAGTGGATAGAGAGTAATTTTTAAAAGCACATTCATTTTCTTACCAGAGTCTTTTACCTCGGTGGATAGAGCATAATTCCTAAGCACGTGTTCATCTTCTTACCAGGGTCATTAACATAATTTGAACAATGTATATATTTTGTACACTTTATTAAATACAGTAGTATTATAAACGTAGGAACACCAAAAGGGCCACCTTGCACGCAAACCATACAAAGTGCAGGTCGAACCAAAAACATAACAATAGAAATATGTACACATAATATTATGGCACAGTAGTTACCCGTAATAGCCCAACAATAGTATGTACATATTTATTAATAGTACTTAAGAGAGACTGGAATTTGTACCTCAGAAATTTCATGGCCCACATTGCGAACGTGGATGACTTTGGAAGACTCTGCCATTTTCAAAGACCTGAAGAAAATAACTAGATACATGATGATCAGTTAGTATGAAAAATCTAAATTCAATTACTAAATTTAACTAGAAAAGTACCATGTCTAAATATAAAAAAAAAAAAAGCATCTTTCATGTTGAACTTTGATTGCAGTACGAATTAGCATAGAAGTACATTAGACCTTCTCAACAGAAGATTGACTTTTTGAAGTAGAATACTGCAATCATGATATAAATTTAAGAACAACAAAAAATTATCAAGATATCTGTTATGCTCGCATATAAATTCATATAAAACCCTAAATCCATCAAAATCTATTACGAAAAGTCGAAAAGCAATGGAAGATATGATGATCGACATAATGTTCATAGATTTGTACACAATAAAAAGTGAAGCTGATAATCTATAAGAGATAAGAACAGTAAAAATACCTGAAACTGAATGTACGGCCGAGAGAGAGAGAGAGAGAGAGAGGGCACTTCACTGGTGAATTTTAAGAGCTAGCCTGAAGGATTGTGAGACCTATTTTGCTGCAAAGAGTGAGAGATGATGATTTTGATTTTGCCACTTCGCCCTAATATGGACTTTAGCTATTGTTGTTCTTGTCTCGGGTGGGACCCATTTTAACTTGTATTCTGGGTGCTGCTTTTTTTAACAAAAAACACTGTGGAATGTGCGTTTTATTAAAAGTTATTGCTCTTGCAAACATCTGTTTAACAAAATATAACGGATTTTAAAATTTTCATTTACTTTAATAAATTATTTAAATCGTCCAAAATTTAGGATAAATTCAATCATCTATATAGTATCGGAGGTACGGAACACAGCTAGTCAATCTACCAAAATATAACTGATTTTAAATTTTTCGCTCACCCTAATAAATCATCTAGGTTGTCCGTTTGAGATAAATCTCACTGTCCATATAGCGTCGGAGACACGGAACACAACTAATAAATTAATATTTTTGGAATACACCCTATGTGACGCCCCCAAAATTAGGTATACATCACCCATCTTGGGTCGTCAGATACAAAATACAGAATACAAATACAACTTACTAATACAACTGTCGTGTACAATACGACAAAACATAAACTGCGAGTTTGAATACAAATATTATCTTCTAGAGAATATTCATACTCAAAAGAAGTCCTCATTACATTTATTAACACACTATTACATAGAATAGTGAGGACTACTAACTAATACTATTATTCGAACCATCACTCTGTTTCCCGACTTGCCCCAGCTACGTTCTCATTTTCTGAAGAGAACAGTGAAAGAAAGGGTGAGCTCAACTAACCCAGTAAGAAATATTATGACTAAGATAATGCAGAATAAATTATCATTAGCCTTCAACAATGTTAAACTGATAAAATATAATAGTCATCAAGTTTAACTGCAGCGGAACAAGCAATTCATTAAAAGAGCCAAGTAGAAAATAAACTCTACTATCTTTTATGATTTAAAAGGTTTTTCAACACTGTTATCGCTGGGACTCAGCTTAATAAAATAATCCACATCATCGAATCACCCCTGCACTACGGCCAAGGATATTCGTGTATTCATTAATGGTCATGATCATGCCAACAACTGTCCATCAATGCACTACGGGTCAATGAGGACTTTTATCACATCATTTGTAACATTACGGTCATGATTATACCGAATAATCCCTGGTCATAATCATACCAAGTCCATCTATGCACTACAGGTCACAGATGACTTTCAACATTTTATAAACATGAGGATGATGACAATGATATAAGAATTCAATAAAACAAGTTCAAGAATTAATTTATCCAAGAATTAACAACGTCCAAATTGTCAACATGATACTGCTTTGTGGAGTAAAATTCAAGAATACTTAGAAGAATATTTTTCATGAAAAGATACTGGATGAACCGCAATTATCAAGGATATTCCACTAATTTCATGGAGTATAGAAGTCAAAACTTAACCAACTGAGTATAATAAAGAATGGAATAACAAAAGAAATCACCCGACATGCGATAGAATGCACAGACAGGTTATTCCAACAGAATAATAAATAATGGAACCAGGTCCGGCGTAAACGCACAGACAGGATATTCCGACAGAATAATAAATAATAGAACCAGGTCCGGTGTAAAACACACAGACAGGATGTTCCAACAGAATAATAACAAGATGGAACCAGGTCCGGTGTAAAACACACAGACAGGATGTTCCAACAGAATAATAATAAAGACGGAACCAGATCCGGTGTAAAACACACAGACAGGATGTTCCAACAGAATAATAGAAGAATGTCACCAAGTATAGGGTAGACCGCGTATACAGGTTATTCTAACAGAATAATAAGAAATGAAATAACAACAGTTCTCTTCATGAATAAGAAAGAATAACACCCCTTACCGTTTTAAAGAAAAACTGAAATAAGGAAGTAGTTAAGTAGCAGAATACTCTTCTTCTCTCTCTCTATAGTTTCTCTCTATAGTTTCTTTCTCCAGAGTTCAATGAATTCGTAAGAAATAATGAAGGAATGAGCTGCTATTTATAGAAAAATAGAATACATAGTAACTAATCCATGAACGGTCCAGATTGATTACTTCAATCTGACGGTCCATATTTAAAGAAAAATCTTTTAAATAAAATATAATATATTCTATTTATAGAATAACTTTAATAAAGTATTCTGTTTTATATAAAAAGATGTTTCTATTTTATTACGTTAATAATACGAATAAAACAAAACGTCATTATCGCTAAATAATTCATATTATTAACTGACAATAATTGAATCAAACTGAGTGACTTCTCACATAAGCATTAATAATCAATACCGTGTGCTACTATGCAACCACACGTATTACTGTACTTTTACTACCGAGTAGTTCAACAGTAACAATGGTAAAACTTCTGCCGTTATTTTTAATAAAATATTTTTGTCGTTTTCTCAATCCGACAATAATTTCGTTATGGAGTCCACCAATGATTGTGTCGTTGTACGAATATTCCCTGTTAAAACGAATATTCCCCGACCAATCGAATATTATATAACAACTTGCGTACTTTATAAAATTTATAAATATTACCCACAACTATAACATTATATCAAATTAACTCCATAATATTCAAAAATGATATTTATAAAAAATTTATCTTTATTTATAAAAGTTGGGGTCTTACAACCTCCCCTTCTTATGAAATTTCGCCCTCGAAATTAGGGTACGTACCTGGTATGTCGAAGAGGTAAGGATACCTTGATTTCATTTCAGATTCTAACTCCCAAGTCATTTCCTCAACATCGTGGTTTCTCCACAAAACTTTGACTTGAGGTATAACCTTGGAGCGTAGAATATGTTCCTTCTTATCCAAGATTTGAACAGGAACTTCTTCATACGTCAAATCCTCCGCTATTTCGTCCGGTTCTAACTCAATAATGTGGTTCGGGTCTTCCACATATTTGCGTAACATGGATATGTAAAAAATATTATGAACACGAGACATACTTGGCGGTAAAGCGAGTCTATAAGCCACAGTTCCTACTCGATCGAGGATTAAAAATGGACCGATGAATCGAGGATTGAGCTTTCCTCTCTTTCCAAATCTCGTAACTCCTTTCCATGGAGCAACACGTAAGAACACATGATCTCCTACATCAAATTCCACGTCCTTTCGATGAAGATCAGCATAACTCTTTTGTCGATCTTGTGAGGTTTTTATACGTTGTCGGATCGTTTGAATCTTTTCTGTAGTCATACGTACCAACTCCGGTCCCAACAACGTTGCTTCACCCACCTCATCCCAGCATACTGGAGAACGACATTTTCTTCCATACAATGCTTCGAATGGAGTCATGCCAATACTTGCTTGATAACTGTTGTTGTAGGAAAACTCCACCAATGGTAAGAACTTGTCCCAACTTCCCTTGAAGTCAAAGACACAGAGTCTTAATAGATCTTCAAGAGTTTGAATAGTCCTCTCTGATTGTCCGTCCGTCTGAGGATGATATGCTGAACTAAATCGTAAATCCGTGCCCATAGCTTTTTGTAAACTAACCCAAAATCGTGAAGTGAATCTTGGGTCTCTGTCAGAAACTATGGATACTGACATACCATACAGTCTTACAATCTCGTTTATGTACATACGAGCAAGACGTTCAAGTGTATAAGTTTCTCGTATCGGTAAGAAATGAGCAGACTTGGTCAATCTATCAACAATGACCCAAATCGCATCAATACCTTGAGAAACCCTAGGAAGACCGGTAACGAAATCCATGGTAATGTGCTCCCACTTCTATTCTGGAATTTCAAGTGGTTGCAATGGACCTTTTGGTACTTGATGCTCCGCTTTGACTCGTTGACAAGTTAGACACCTTGAGATAAACAACGCTATCTCTCTCTTCATATTGCTCCACCAAAATGTATGACGAAGATCATGATACATTTTGGTACTTCCAGGATGGATTGCAAACGGTGTGTTGTGCGCCTCCATCATGATTTCATACTTTAAATCAGAGTTGTTAGGAACACAAAGTCTGGAGTTAACTCGAAGTATTCCTTCTTCATCGATTTTTGCTTCCGACATAGCACCTTCTTGCACTTTCTTCCTCATACGAATCAGCTCCAGCTCTGTAGCTTGAGCAGCTTTAACTTTATCGATTAAAGTCAGTTCTACTCGTATATTCGCCATCATCACATGGGTCCCTGGAGTTTTTAACTCTATCTCCATCCTTTGCAAATCACACAAAATGGGCCTTTATGTTGACAATATTGTACTCGTACTTGCATATGATCTTCTACTCAATGCGTCAGCTACCACGTTCGCTTTTCCAGGATGGTATTGAATGGTATGATCATAATCTTTCAACAGTTCAAGCCAACGTCGTTGTCGCGTGTTGAGTTCCTTTTGAGTGAAGAAATATTTAAGGCTTTTATGATCCGTAAAGATCTCCACCTTCTCCCCATACAAGTAATGCCTCCAAATTTTAAGTGCAAAGACAACAGCTGCCAACTCTAGATCATGAGTAGGATAATTCCTCTCATATTCTTTGAGTTGTCTTGATGCATAGGCTATGACTTTTCCATATTGCATGAGAATGCATCCCAACCCTTTGCTCGAAGCATCACTGTAGATGACAAATCCCTCCGAGCCAGATGGTATTGTTAGAACAGGTGCTGAAATGAGTCTCCTCTTGAGTTATTGAAAACTCTTCTCACATTCTTTACTCCAACCGAACTTTGTATCTTTTCGAGTCAGCTGAGTTAATGGAGTAGCGATTCGAGAAAATTCTTCCACGAATCTCCGATAATAACCAGCTAAACCAAGAAAGCTACGTACTTCGGTCACTGATTTAGGTTGCTCCCAGCTTTGAATAGCTTCAATCTTTGCCGGGTCAACCGATATTCCACGACTTGATACTACGTGCCCAAGAAATGCTACCTCCTCCAACCAGAACTCGCATTTCTTCAACTTGACATAAAGCTTGTATTCACGAAGTTTTTGGAGTACCAGCCTCAAGTGTTGCTCATGATCTTCACGGCTTTTGGAATAAATAAGGATGTCATCAATAAAGACGACCACAAAGTGATCCAAATATTCCTTGAATACCCGGTTCATCATATCCATGAAGGCAGCAGGAGCATTAGTCAATCCAAAGGACATGACTAGGAATTCATAATGCCCGTACCGAGTTCTGAAAGCCGTCTTTGGAATATCCTCAGTTCTAACCTTCAGCTGATGATATCCAGAACGAAGATCGATCTTTGAAAAGAATTTTGCTCCTTACAACTGGTCAAACAGGTCATCAATACGTGGCAACGGGTACCTATTTTTGATGGTGACATGATTCAACTCCCGATAATCAATACAAAGTCGCATACTTCCATCTTTCTTCTTCACGAATAGAACAGGAGCACCCCAAGGAGAAGTATTAGGACGAATAAAGCCAATGTCTAACAATTCCTGCAGTTGGATCTTTAACTCCTGAAGTTCAATAGGAGCCATTCGATATGGAGCTTTGGAAATGGGTTTTGTACCGGGTTCAAGGTCGATACAAAATTCAATTTCACGCTCTGGGGGTAGGCCATAAAGTTCTTCAGGGAATACGTCAGAGAATTTATTAACAATATAAATATCATTCAAAACTGACGTATTTTTGTTTAGATCCGTGACATGAGCTAAGAAAGCTTGACATTCGTTTTTCAATAAACGAATAGCTTTATGGCTTGAGATGACAGCGATTGATTTTAATGGTTTGGTTGCTTGAATTCGCATAATAGGTCGATTAGGAATATGAAAGCTAACAACCTTACGAAAATAATCAATTTTTGCATGATGAGTAGTTAACCAATCAATCCCTAGAATCACGTCAAATGCAAGTATTTTTAATGAAATCAGATCGACAAGTAATGTGTGGGTACCAACTTGAACCAAACAAGACTTATAAATCGTGGATGTAATGAAGGTTTCTCCCAATGGAGTTTCAACAGATAAGTCAAAGTCTAATTTCTCTGGAATCAAATTTAATCGATGAGCGCAAGTAGGAGAAATAAAAGAATGGGTAGAACCGGTATCAAATAAAGTATAGATTTCGTTAGAGTTTATGATAAGCTTACCCGTGATGACCTCATTCGGGTTCCTTGCTTTCTGGGAGGTTACAACAAACGCTCTCCCTTGCACTACCGGTTTTGATTTTTCTGGGACGGCCTTTGGTGTCTCCATCTTGGCTGAACTTATTTTTGGTAAACGACAAAATCGAGCTAAATGACATTCTCTTCCACAATTATAACATGCTTTAGACGGCATCGCGTAGTTTGGACTGATGTGCCCCTCCCCTCCGCATTTGAAACATATTATAGGTGGTCGTTCTCCTTCCTTAACAACGGGTGCTGGTGCTGACGTCTTTCCATCATTGTTGAATCTCCTCTTCTTGAAATGACCATTCTTATTGTTTTGGCCCTGATTACCACCGAAGTGGTTACCATTTCGGGCCTGTTGATTCCCTCCACGCTTGTTGTCACCGCTTCGATGACTGCTCTCACTGGTATTATCATTTTGCCGACTGCTCTCTTTTGGTTGCGTTGACTCGTTATCGCACTCCACTAACTGAGCCCTATTCACAACATCTGAATACAAACACAGTTTATGAGAAATAAGATGTTGACGTATCTCAGGTTTCAAACCTCGCAAAAACATTCGCGTCATTCGCTCTTCATTATCCACCAAGTGGGACGCAAACCGGGACAGCTCAGCAAATTTAGCCTCATACTGCGACACGGTCATATTATTCTGCTCCAATTTGATGAACTCCACCTCCTTCATGTGACGGACACTTTCGAGAAAGTATTTGTCATTGAACAGCTCTTAGAACTTCTCCCAAGACATCTTCAGTGCGGCAGGTTGAGTACGCTTAATCGATTCCCACCAGTAATCTGCCTCTCCTCGCAACATAAAGGCGACAAAGGGAACCTTTTGCTCCTCGGAGCATCCCAAGACATCAAATATCTTGGTAATCTGCTTTATCCATGTTTCCGCTATAAGTGATTTTGGCTCTCCCTTAAACTCTGGTGGTCCCAGCTCCTTGAACTGTTTAGCGGTGACCGTCCGAGAGTTTTCAGTGTTTCCACCTATATTTTGGACAGGAGCCGCTCTCGCCTGCTGTTGCTTGAACTGCATAAAGTTTCTGAACATTCCATCATTCATCATCTGGTCAGTGTTGTTGTTTGCATGAGGATTTTCACCTTCCTGATGCACATTATCCTGATTATTGATATGTGGTGAATCAACAGTCGCCTGTGCTCCATTGCTATTCTCAACATTCTCAGATGCCATTTTTAGATACTGCCACAAAATAAAAGTTAATTGATATGTCATATATTATCCTTATATTATGACCGACCAATTAAATACCATGCAAATAAACTTAGGTAGGTCATACTAGCGAAGAAATTCTCCGTCTCTCCCCTCCTAGTTCTATTCTCACATCTTAGCCAGGGATCATATCCCTAAGCTCTGATACCAACTGTGACGCCCCCAAAATTAGGTATACATCACCCATCTTGGGTCGTCAGATACAAAGTACAGAATACATATACAACTTACTAATACAACTGTCGTGTACAATACGACAAAACATAAACTGCGAGTTTGAATACAAATATTATCTTCTAGAGAGTATTTATACTCAAAAGGAGTCCTCATTACATTTATTAACACACTATTACATAGAATAGTGAGGACTACTAACTAATACTATCATTCGAACCATCACTCTGTTTCCCGACTTGCCCCAGCTACGTTCTCATTTCCTGAAGAGAACAGTGAAAGAAAGGGTGAGCTCAACTAGCCCAGTAAGAAATATTATGACTAAGATAATGCAGAATAAATTATCATTAGCCTTCAACAATGTTAAACTGATAAAATATAATAGACATCAAGTTTAACTGCAGCGGAACAAGCAATCCATTAAAAGAGTCAAGTAGAAAATAAACTCTACTATCTTTTATGATTTAAAAGGTTTTTCAACACTGTTATCGCTGAGACTCAGCTTAATAAAATAATCCACATCATCGAATCACCCCTGCACTACGGCCAAGGATATTCGTGTATTCATTAATGGTCATGATCATGCCAACAACTGTCCATCAATGCACTACGGGCCAATGAGGACTTTTACCACATCATTTGTAACATTACGGTCATGATTATACCGAATAATCCCTGGTCATAATCATACCAAGTCCATCTATGCACTACAGGCCACAGATGACTTTCAACATTTTATAAACATGAGGATGATGACAATGATATAAGAATTCAATAAAACAAGTTCAAGAATTAATTTATCCAAGAATTAACAGCGTCCAAATTGTCAACATGATACTGCTTTGTGGAGTAAAATTCAAGAATACTTAGAAGAATATTTTCATGAAAAGATACTGGATGAACCGCAATTATCAAGGATATTCCACTAATTTCATGGAGTATAGAAGTCAAAACTTAACCAACTGAGTATAATAAAGAATGGAATAACAAAAGAAATCACCCGATATGCGATAGAATGCACAGACAGGTTATTTCAACAGAATAATAAATAATGGAACAAGGTCCGGCGTAAACGCACAGACAGGATATTCAGACAGAATAATAAATAATGGAACCAGGTCCGGTGTAAAACACACAGACAGGATGTTCCAACAGAATAATAACAAGACGGAACCAGGTCCGGTGTAAAACACACAGACAGGATGTTCCAACAGAATAATAATAAAGACGGAACCAAGTCCGGTGTAAAACACACAGATAGGATGTTCCAACAGAATAATAATAAAGACGGAACCATGTCCGGTGTAAAACACAGACAGGATGTTCCAACAGAATAATAGAATAATGTTACCAAGTATAGGGTAGACCGCGTATACAGGTTATTCCAATAGAATAATAAGAAATGAAATAACAACAGTTCTCTTCATGAATAAGAAAGAATAACACCCCTTACCGTTTTAAAGAAAAACTGAAATAAGGAAGTAGTTAAGTAGCAGAATACTCTTCTTCTCTCTCTCTATAGTTTCTCTCTCTAGAGTTCAGTGAATTCGTAAGAAATAATGAAGGAATGTGCTGCTATTTATAGAAAAATAAAATACATAGTAACTAATCCATGAACGGTCCAGATTGATTACTTCAATCTGACGGTCCATATTTAAAGAAAAATCTTTTAAATAAAATATAATATATTCTATTTATAGAATAACTTTAATAAAGTATTCTGTTTTATATAAAAAGATGTTTCTGTTTTATTACGTTAATAATACGAATAAAACAAAACGTCATTATCGCTAAATAATTCATATTATTAACTGACAATAATTGAATCAAACTGAGTGACTTCTCACATAAGCATTAATAATCAATACCGTGTGCTACTATGCAACCACATGTATTACTGTACTTTTACTACCGAGTAGTTCAACAGTAACAATGGTAAAACTTCCGCCGTTATTTTTAATAAAATATTTTTGTCGTTTTCTCAATTCGACAATAATTTCGTTGTGGGGTCCACCAATGATTGTGTCGTTGTACAAATATTTCCTATTAAAACGAATATTTTTTGACCAATCGAATATTATATAACAACTTGCGTACTTTGCAAAATTTATAAATATTACCCACAACTATAACATTATATCAAATTAACTCCATAATATTCAAAAATAATATTTATAGAAAATTCTTCTTTATTTATAAAAGTTGGGGTCTTACACCCTATAGTAACCGATTCAACAAATCACATTTTTTACATTTTTATTTTTAACAATTAGAGCTCAATCTAAAATAACTAACAAAATATAGTATGCAATATATTTAATAAATATAAAAATTATATGTAATTTGTTAGGGATTCATGGGTTGGATCCATCTTAAGTCTTAGGAGATGTTTGTTTAGAACTAAATATATCTGAATGGCTGAATCGGTCAGCTATTTAGTGTGTTTATTTTGGAAAAAAAATTTTCTAAATGGCTGAATCGGTTAGATGATTGAGCTGAATGGCTGAATCTATCTAACAAAATATAACTGATTTTGAATTTTCCTTTCACCCTAATAAATTATCTAAGCCGTCCAAAATTTGGGATAAATTCTACCACCCATTTAGTGCTGGAGGTGTGACAACCCCAAAATAGGTCCATTCCATCCAACCCATTCTGAGTCGCCAAATACATGGTACAGAAAACAACTACAACTTTATTACAACAATTGTCGTACAAAATGCAACAACACATATGCTGTGAATTTAGATACAAATATATATCAACTGTGACTCGTGTCCTAATCGTAATGTGACAAATGTCTCATCAGTGGACAGCACCTCACAGTGATACCTACATAAAGGTATAGTCAAAAACTGTTTTAGAAATTAGAATCTTTGGGAAGTGCTCAAGGAAACCTTCGTACATGGGAGACCATGCTTCTAGGTTATAATAGATATCATATGGCCACAGAATTATCCTTGGTTGACCCAATAGACCCCAAGAAAAAACGAAAAGATTACTATCATATTCTTCCCAATGGTGAGTCTTCTCTTGACTTATCATTATCTCCACTGCCTCTAATTGAGAATTATACATCAAACAAACACCAAGATTATATAGGTAGTGCTCATAAATATACTCAGCAAGTGGATGAGCACAATCCTGTTTTATGATGACACGAGGTTGTATGTCATTAGACATCTTGTATGATAGTGGCAAAACACCCTTCCAACGTTGGGTTCGCCTCACCCTAGATGATTCACTAAATATAACTATTAAATGATGACCACCGTTCTATTCCCCTGTTACCCCCGCTCGACTTAGCTACACTCTTATTACCTGAAAGGAATTGTGAAACAGAAGGGTGAGCACAACTAGCCCAGCAAAAAATATCATGACTAAAGATAAATAAATTATCAATAGCCTTCAACAGAATTAAATCAGAGATTTAGAACATATGGTAGATGATAAAAATTTTCAACCATAGTTGCAGCGGAACGAGCAGTCCATTAGAAGAGTCAAATAGACCATAAAGTCTATTATCTTCTCCGTGTTAAAAATCCACCAACAATGTTTTATCCCTGTAACATAAATCAACAGTTCCTGTCCACATTCATGTGAATAACTCATAATCATATTTATGGTTCTAAATTCCTCTTCTCATCCAGGACAAAGATAATTTTTATCACTTGTCTTTACCTGAAACATCAAAGATCATGGTTATACCAAATCACAATTCCTGTTCATAATCATACTAATAATTTCATCTTTGTACTACGGGCCAAAGATATTCGTCAACAGTTCATCTTTGCACTACTGGCCAAATATATTCAACAACAGTTCATCTTTGCACTACAGGCCAAAGATATTCAACAACATATCATTTTTGCACTACATGCAAAATATATTCATCAACAGTTCATATTTGCACTACTGGCCAAATATATTCATCAACAGTTCATATTTGCATTACAGGCCAAATATATTGATATCTCAAAGAAATATATAATCATTTCAGAATTTATATAAACAATAATTATAAACATGTTGATCATTTCACCTTTGCACTTAAGTTAAAGATATTCAATTATAAATTCAATGGTCATGATCATACCAGTCAACAATTCAACTTTGCACTACTGGCCAAAGGAAACCCATAGTCATGATCATACCAAAAATCTACCAATCTTTACACTCAAGTCAAATATAAATATCATCATTAGGGTTATAAAAATGTTATATATAATAGTAAAATCAATATAATCAAAACATCTAGATTTAATCTCAAGAGTAATATTCATAAATTAACTATAATTTGGTTAGAAAAATAAACTGATTTTGTCATGAATAGTAACTCGTGAATAGTAACCCATGAATAGTAACTTCGTGAATAGTAAATCATGAATAGTAACTCGTGAATAGTATCTCATGAATAGTAAACCCGACACAAAAATATAAAAATTTCACAATAAAATTCATACCAATATTTCGGTATAATGATACTGAAATAACATTTCTTAAACTTATAAACAATTTATTTTAATTGTTTACACTTTACTAAATAATGGATTTAATCATCCTAAAATTCTAAACTCATAAGATTTTATCACCAATAACCAAAACCCTCATAAAAAATCTGCATATACCTCATATAGGATTCTCAAGCTATAAAATCCTATTTTCTAATTTTTTTACTTCACATAACATATTTAATTCATTTACTCATAACTAGTCTATTTTCATGAAAAATACTAAATCAATACAAATAAATTTTCTTTTCTGAGATTTAGCAGAATATAGTTCCATATTGAACATATATTTTTCTCAGAATTTTTAAAATTCATTTACTATTTTTCATATGGCCAAAACAACCGAATATTTTGACATTTATCATAAACTGTACTTTTATCCAAAAATTTCAAAATTTATAGAGTATACTTCTGTTATATACATGTACTCCCAATAAAAATTTCACCAATTTTGGAGTTAACCACAAGGAGTTATAAGAGTTTACATTTAAAATAGTTTTTTCTCATAAAATTCATAACTCTTAATCTATACATCCAAAAATCGTCATTTTTGGACACAATCTAGAAAACTCATCAAATTATCATTTCAAATTTTTTTAGAATTTTGGAGGGTCAGAAAAAATCACAAAACTGAAAAACATAACAACCCTTAAAATCCCTTACTATCCCTTACCTCAAAAGAGCAGCACTTCTGACTGGATATCGGATATGACGCTGAAGGAAACTTGCACTGATGAATATCAACTCACCAAGTATCTAAATACTCACAAAATACACTCAATAATCTGGAGAGTAAAAGAGAGAAAACTTATGAATTCTGGTGTGATTTTCAATTCTAACTTAGCCCTCAATTTATAGGAAAATGTTAGCACGCCGAAGCAGTCTTGACCTGCTACCTGATGACTTTACCTGCTACTATTTCACCCACCAAAAATCAGCCATCTCTCCCAACAACCAAGAGTGGGGCCCACTCAATTCTAGAATTTTCCACCAAAGCCTAATTTTCGAATCAGTTACCTCTTAAAATTCATAACAAATCATACGCTCATTTTTAACGGTTCAAAATTTGTGGACATATACCCAACTTATATATGTATAACATATCCAAAAATTACAACGATCCAACGGTCGGATTAAATATTATAACTCACACAATAAAGCTGTAAGAACACCGATTTGATCTTTTAATACCTCCAATCCGATAAAATACTGATAAAATACCTCAACATTAATTCCTTCATTTATAACCACATAAATAAATCCATCATTTATATCCACATCAAATAAATATTTTCTTATCATATAAATTAATAATTAATTATTCACAAATAATATTACAGAATCACAATAATGACAACCAGACAGTTCCCAGAAAAGAGGGGACTTTTCGATAAGGATTTCTCCTTACTGGCGCGCAATTAGGTGACCAAACCTCTCCTTGACAGAACTTTCTAGACATTGCCAATAATGCTATCTAATAATATTATTCAAATAATATGAATTATTGATCTGATAATGGATATACTGTGCAGTGACAATTATTGAAACAACAATAATATAAAATATCAACGCAACAATTATTGAATCAATAAAATAAAATATTGAACAGTAATTACTGTAACAATTATTGAGTAGTGTCTTCTCACATAAGAATCAATAATTCAAAAATACTGTGCAATACCGTGTGCTACTGTGCAACTACGCGTATTACTGTATTTTAACCACCAGGTATTCCAACAGTGTTAACGGTAATAATTACGCCGTTATTTATAAAAACTCAAATTTGTCGTTTTCTTCATCCGACAGTTATTCTGTTATGGGGCCCACAAATGGTTGCGCCGTCGTACGAATATTCCCCGACAGAAACAATATTCCACGACCAAATGAATATTCCCCGACAACAATGAATATTTTATAACCACTTGCATATTTTTGAAAAAAATTCATATATCACCCTTAACTTTAACTTTTTATCAATTTAACCATTTACTGAATTGTAATTATAAGAAAAATTGAATACTTTTATTTCATAAAATTCGGGGTCTTACAGGAGGCATAGGACACAGCTAGTCAATCTAACAAAATACAACTGATTTTGAATTTCCCGCTCACCCTAATAAATCATTTGGGTCGTCCAAAGTTTGGAATAAATCACACTGTCCATGTAGTTTCGGAGGCACGGAACACAACTAGTAAATTAATATTTTTGGAACAAACCCTATAGTAACCGATTCAACAAATTACATTTTCAACATTTCTATTTTTAACAATTAGAGCTCAATCTAAAATAACAAACAAAATATAGTATGCAATATATTTAATAAATATAAAAATTATATGTAATTTGTTAGGGATTCATGGGTTGGATACATCTTAAGGTCTTAGGAGATGTTTGTTTAGACTAAATACATCTGAATGGCTGAATCGATCAGCTATTTAGTGCGTTTATTTTGAAAAAAATATTCTGAATGGTTGAATCGGTTAGATGATTGAGCTAAATGGTTGAATCTATCTAACAAAATACAACTGATTTTGAATTTCCCATTCACCCTAATAAATTATCTAAGCCGTCCAAAATTTGAGATAAATCCTACCATCCATGTAGTGCCGGAGGCACGGGACACAACTAGTCAATCTAACAAAATAGAACTGATTTTGAATTTCCCGCTCACCCTAATAAATCATCTGGGCCGTTCAAAGTTTGGGATAAATCTCACTGTCCATGTAGTGTCGGAGGCACGGAACACAACTAGTAAATTTATATTTCTGGAATAGACCCTATAGTAACCGATTCAACAAATCACATTTTTTACATTTCTATTTTTAACAATTAGAGCTCAATCTAAAATAACTAACAAAATATAGTATGCAATATATTTAATAAATATAAAAATTATATGTAATTTGTTAGGGATTCATGAGTTGGATACATCTTAAGGTCTTAGGAGATGTTTGTTTAGGACTAAATACATCTGAATGGCTGAACCGATCAGCCATTTAGTGCGTTTATTTTAGAAAAAAATCTTCTGCATGGATTAATCGGTCAAATGATTGAGCTGGATGGCTGAATGAGCAGCTGAATAAAGTAAAAAAAAATAAAAAAATATTAACTATTATATTAAGTAATATTAAATAAATTTACAACAAGTTTAAATTTTTTCCAGAGGAATAAAATAATAAAATTATGTCATTTAGATGTTTCAGACATGTTAATTATCAAACAACTTTTTTATTTAGATTCAGATTTAGATTTAGTTTATTCAGATTCAAATTCAAATTCTTTCAGTTTTTATCAAACACCACCTAGACCTAGAAAATGGATTGGGTTGGGCTAAAAAGGTCCGATTTCATTGGGCCCCAGGTTCAATGGGTTGGGGCGGACCATGAACTTTTCACATATTATTAAAAAAATTCTTTAATTTAAAAATGCTTATTTAATTTAAATGAATTAATAATTTTATATAATATTCATTTGAAAAAAATGGTGAACAAGAGTGTTAACTTTTTAGGAATTAGTCTTTTTTTTACTATAGGGAACGAGCAAGAAGTTTCAATTGATTAGTATGACATCGATAATAGAAAATCATTTTTGACTAATTCACTAATTATTATTCATTTTTTTTTATTATTTTCCTTGTTACACATCATATTTATTTACACACAGTTCAAATATTATTTAGAACTTTTTTATTGACAAAATAATACTAAAGTAACTGACATCATCGTTCATGACTAGTTCAACTGCAAAGGTTAAAATACTATAAATTAATGATAAAAAATAATAATTTTTTTCAATTGAAATACCACAAGAATGTATAATTAAGGCATATATATCATAAATTTTTTAATTTTTAATCATATAGATAGATAAGAGCGGTCTTAAGATAAAAAAGAATTGAAGTCATTGATTTGAGAAAGACGAATGGGAGACGGAGGGAGTAAGATTGGATATCTAAACGAACAAAACTAAAAGAAATGTTTATTTTTTTTTCTTTGTTTACTATTAAATTCTTTAAAATTTGAATTTGATGTTTAAACTTTTGTATAGTATTATAGTGGAATGAATAAGTTGACTAATTTACTTTTTTAGATGTAGGTGGGTTGGGCCACCCGTGGGCTGGGCTGGGCTAAAATTGGGTTGGGTCAAATATACCTAATTTTTTTTAGGCTTAAAAATATAAATTAATAGACCACTTTTTTGTGGTTGAGCTGGGTTGGACTGACCAATGGGTTTGGACCGCTTTTACCAGGGTTATAAGGGCCTGAACACATCTTAAGGTCCCCAACTAAAGTCTAATAATAATCTAAAAATGGGTTGAATAGATTATTACTGATTAAAGATTTATCTTAGGCCTTTTATTAATTTTTAGTTAATTAATTCGAAGTGTTAGAAATTAATATGCAAGACAATAAAAATTCAGTCACACAATACACATAAATTTGTCTGGTTCACAACAAACATCCCGGGTATATTGCTACATCTAGTCTCAAACTCCTCTACAGAACATTAGATCCTATTACTTCCAGTAATAAATATTCCTTCAACATGCGGAAAAACCTTTATAAAGTTTTAAAGACGAACTTCCAACTATAAATAACTAACTATCTTGGACAACAAGCTCACAGCTCCGTCCTCAAGCTTAGTTGCACCTTTACCTTTGAGTTCAGTTCTACTTTATGACACTACAAGAAAAAGGCTCAATTCCAACGAAATATTTCGTCGAAAATAATCTTATTTCGTCGAAGATAGATTATTTTTGACGAAATATTCCTTCATGATTTAATTTTCTTCATACATAAAGAATGTGTTTATATGGAAAATAGATTAATCTTTAATTTCAGGTATAAAAGTTTATATAACTTTTATAGTTATGCTTTTTGTTAAGCATATAAATTCATAAAAGTTTGTGATATAAAAGTTTAAATAACTTTTATATTATGCAACAAGTATTTTTATGAATGAATAATTTTAAGTTCAAATACTTGCAATGTCAGATATCAAGTATGATAAGTTAAACAGTTAAATGATACTTGATATAACAAATAAATTTGTTTAACTTAAAAATATATATAATAATATATTTTATCTATCTTATGAATATTAAATAAGGTCACTTGAAATTTCTGAGCACCCGTTCGGCTAATTCCTTCATTTAAGAAGATGGTCCCGATTAGTAACAGATTGATAGGTATTTATTTTTAGAATATATTTTGATGATAACAATAATTGGAAAATATGGTAATTAAATTAGAATCCTCTCCATAGGTTTTATTTGTGTATTTCAAAATCTTATTTACTTTGACCAAAAATATTTTTCTAAATTGAAATAATATTTACCTAACCTTGATAATTTAATATCAAGTGTTAAAAATATTATTTCACAAAATAACATTTCTCCAAGGCAAGGAGTATTCCTATTTTCTTTCAAAACAAATTTTTATTCAATCTTTCAAAATTAATTTTACCAAAAAATGTTTATTTGCATCCATGTATAAGAATGTATGCATCCGTGCTTTACATACATAATGTTTTAAATACATGTGTGTGTATATATGCAAAATGAAAAGATGTGAATACATGTATGTACCCGTGTATATGATGTAAAGATAAAAGGCTTTGCAAATCATTTGTTTTGGGACAACATTTGAGAGTTTCGCCCATGTGCTGAAGGTTGATTAAAATTTTCAACATATGCTCATATAATAACAAAGTGGTCAACATTTTCAACAAACCTCTTGAAAATCATACGATCATTGCAGAGTGGGCAATTCGTGTACTAATATGCTGAAATTTCATCCGAGCCTTCTATTTTAAAATAAACAATTTTCAACCTTTGATTTTTCAAATAGATCATTTTGCCCCAAGCTTGAAAATCCTTGATAAGTATGTTTTATACCTACTTATCATGTATCTATTACTTGAATTAGTTGCTTAAACCTATGTTTCATAATTACTTTACATGCATTTTGTGTTCATTTTGTAGATTTTACGCTTGGAAACTGTGTGAGCGACTATTGGTATGAAAAAGTAAGGAAAAGCAATCCGGACATCGTTTTGTCTTTTATGTTCTTGGCTTGGAACTTGGATTATATTGTAGAGGTTCTTCTTAGCTTTCTGAAACATCTTGAATTATTCCAATCGGAGTTCGGATGCAAGAGTTATGACATTTGTACAAATAGACTTTGAACTTCAATTTTTTGGGTGGCCATTGGCACAACAGTCACTTTCAACCCAATTTCGACCTTCATCCGTCCATTATTTCTCAATTCTCAAAGAATGAAAGTTGTAGAAATCGTCGAGATCTTCGATTTCATAAGTGGCAGTTCTCGCAACTCCTTCCGGATCAAAAGTTATGGATGTTTTGCCAGAGGACACTACAACAAAAAATCTATAGCGCGGCCGCGTCAATTTCTAGTTCATTTGGAGTGTGGCCACGCCGTTCCCTGGTACAAGAAAATGTTATCTGCTACTTGTAGACATGGCAAAAGAGGCCCAGGCCCGCGGGCTGGGCTTTGGGTTGCAGTTGTTTAGCCCATGAAAGTGCGGGCCTATTTGGCCCGACCCGGCCCATGGCACGCGACTTATTTTTTTTAAAATTAAAATGTTGCTACTTGTGAGTTGTGAGGCTTGAACACAAGACTTGTAAGTAAATAAATATGAGTTCAAACCAACTGAGTTACAACAACTATTTATTTTTAATGCAATCTTTAATATATTTTAACTATAATTGAAAACTATAGTTAAGATATGGAGTTAATGTAGGTAATTAATTAATAATACTAATTTATAATACTATTAAAATTTTAATTGATTGAGATATGTAATTAATGTAGGTAATTAATTAATCGTGTCTGTTTGTATTATTGTTTATTATTAATTATTTTATTATTTTTAATATTTATTATTATTACTATTTCTGGTGTAACAAAGAGTTTGCAAAAAAAAAAAAAATTAAAGGGAGTAGCCCGCGGGCCGGGCCGGCTAAACCCGAGCCACGGGCCAGTCCAACCCGGGCCACGGGCCTCACATTTCTAGCCCACCAAAACCCGGGCCATTTTGGCCGGCCCGTGCTCGGCTCGGCCCAGCCCGCCCGTTTGCCAGGTCTACCTACTTGAGCGCGGCCGCACCCAACTCCAGGCTATTTACAGCGCGGCCGTGCCACTTCGGAAGTTGACCAAAGTTGACTTTTTCATTAAACAGTGCAATTAGAGCGTAACTTGGTGAAGGGGTCAATTAGGGATTATATATATATAGAAGACATATCAATATGTAAAGTGGTATTCCACTTGTCGACGTCGGAATTTTTATTTGTCCCTTTTCTGTTCTTGTTCTTTTGTGTTTTCATCTTATGTGAGATTTGTTTGAAAAAATAAGTTGTGAAAAAGGTCCGACATTTATATGTTGATGATCGGACTATAAGAGTCGCCAGTTGGTGTTTTAATTGGTTGTACCAGTACATCCGAGAAAAAGTTTGCACATTGACCCAATGATGTGACACTGCTTAACGGGTCTATGAAACAAAGATTCATTAGGGTCCGGGAACTTGCTTATGCGGAGGGAAGGTGTTAGGCACCCCCCGACATTCGTGTTACCACGGTGACCGCCACTTTTCAAGAAACTGTTATATGAATGTGTGTGTGTGTGTGTGTGTGTGGGGGTCAATGTGCTGTTATTTGAAAGTAGTGCTATGCCTCGTTTGCACATATATACAAAGGGTTTGAATTTATATAAAAATTCAGTTTTAAACAAGATATAGCAGTGAGGTTTTGTAAAAAGAGTTTTTTCAAACCCTTATGCTCAATAGTAATTGAGGCCTTTGATATTTTTATTTTATTATATGTTCGACTTGATTGCTTTTATTTTCGAGACATGAAGCATCTTCGAGAAAATAATGTACAAAATGATGCTGAAATTCCCATGGGCATGAAAACCATATGAGAAAATCCAAACACCGCGAATGATTTACAAGCTGTTTACAGCTGAAAATGTCCATCACGGGAATCGAATCTAGATTCAGTAGACTGAATTTGTGATCACATGATTCATAGGCTCACATGATACCGCAGTTTATATGAAAGCTGTAAGCAGTTATATATATAAAAGCTATAAATATATATATAGACATGATCAACCACCACGAAGCACCTCCACGGGGGATCGGAAATATAAATATATAAAAGCGATATATATATATATATATATATATATATATATATATATATATATATGTGCATACAATCAACCACCACGAAGCACCTCCATTGAGATTGCAAATGTAAATAAAGCAATAAAAAATCAATTAACCACCACAAAATACCTCCATGGGGAATTGGAAAATATAAATAAAGCAATAAAATGATCAACCGCCTCGAAGTAAATCTAGGCGGGACAAAATGTAAATAAAGCTGTAAAAACGGTCAACCGCAACGAAGTAAACTCCAGGCGGGACGAAATGTATATATATATATATATATATATATATATATATATATATAAAAAAGCAAGTAAACGCTCCGGATGTAAATATAAGCTCATCGAATAAAGTTCGACTACCGTTTATATATATAAGTATATATATATAAAAGCAAATAAACACTCCGGACGTGAGTCCAGGCTCAATCGAGGCATAACTCAATAATGTTAGTCCATATATAAATATATATATATAATATATACAAAAGAAATAAAAGCCACGGACCGAAGTCCGAGCAAACACACGCAACACGACTCTCAACGTGAAGAACGGTGTGTGCAAAGATGAAGAGTAAGGCTTTAAAATGTGTAAGAAGGCTTACAGTGGGCTGCCAAAGAATACTTCAATAACTTGAAAGGGATGAACACTCGGCTCCCGCCGATAAAAAAGTATCTATATGTGAGCTTATAAGTGTTTAAAATGAGAAAATACTCAGTTTAGGGTGTGTATAGATCAAATTGGGCAGGGTTTCCTCGCCTTTTTTCTTACAAATATGGCCACCCCAAGCCCTCTATTTATAGAGGGGGGTGCGCAGGTGTACCTGCGACAGTAGCAGGTGTACTTGCAGTTGCCTGGGATGCCCTGGGTAGTGTGGGTCCCGTCGTCTCGAAGTATGTGTACTCGGACAACGCGCTGTTCGCTCGAACCTTCATAACTTTCAATACGGGAGTCTGATGGAGGCATGCCATACCATTTCGGAAAGCTCTTTCTAAGAGCTATGCAATGACATAGGATTTGCCCTTTTTTGATTCCGGGAAGATGGGTACATGACCGAAATGACATTTTTAGGTTTCCGTCAGGCAGCCCGTTGAGCCATTTTGCGAAGTTTGCGCTCGAAAGTTAAGATATTGTTCTTGTGAGACTTCTATTGAAGTAACTTGAGTTGAAATGAGTGTATTTGATGTGAGTTGAAGTAAAGTTGGCAAAATGACCATTTTGCCCCTCCCGGGATTATCTCCGGTTTTCACGCAGTTGTAGCAGTCTTTTCTCAGGGTTATCTCTGAGGTTAACCTGATGTTGACTTTGACTGTCCTCAGGGTTATCTCTGAGGTTGGATTAACCTCCTGGGGTTATCTCCAGGCTTTGAACTTGATCTCCCGGGGCTATCTCCGGGGTTGGAACTGATTTTCCCGGGGTTATTTCCGGGGTTAGAGACTGATTTCCCGGGGTTATCTCTGGGGTTGGAAACTGGATCTCTCGGGGCTATCTCCTAGGTTAGAATTGATGTTTTGGTTCTCCAGGGTTATTTCTGGAGTGTGAAAAAGACGCTTTTGTCCTCCTGCATAGTTAGTAACAGGAAAACAAAATTTCGAGTGTCTACAGATGCCCCTCTTTATCTTGTTCATGCAATGTAATAGAATGGACATGATAAAGATTACTAGACACTTGAAATATGACAAGGTATTTCTAATGATGCAAATCGCAATGTAATGAATGTTATGATGAATGTTTAAAATGTTTTCGTAAATTGCACATCGTATTTCACACTTCGCTTCTCGCATTTGGCCAATCGCACTTCGCAACTCGCACATCGCATTTTGCATATCGCATTTCGTAAATTGCAATGCAATGTAATGAATGTTATGATGAATGTTAAAATGTATTTGCAAATCACTTTACCTTTACCGATCATTGCTGATGCCTATGCTGGTGTTGACTCCAACAGTTTGGCTTTTTGTCGATGTTGCCGATACTTGTTTAATGAAGATAAGTTGAGATGTTTTTTACATCTCTACTGGGGATGACGTTCTGAAATCACCGGACCATCCCGATGTATACGCTAGTAGTTTGACAACGGATCCTACCCTGCTGGTAGTTGACTATGCTGACATCGCCAAACTGTTTCGGTTCCCACTCAAATGGTGGTATCCCTGCACTGTCTTTGCTGAAGTAATATTCCAAGGTCTGCTTCACCAGAATCTACCTGATGTTATGCTGGATCGATGCCAATGGTTTAAAATACCAGATCTTCCGATATCTTCGCTAAAGTAATATTCCAAAGTCTGCTTTGCCAGACTCTGCCTGATGTTACGCTCACCCTTTTTGAGGTGATTTGGAGTTTTCTTTCGCTGTTGGGTGCTTGCTTCCCATTTCCTTGAGCGTTTAATTTGCAACCCTGCTGAACTGATGACCTGAATGCTGCTGACATCCCTAGAGGGTGCAACTCATTCTTTCGCTGCCCAGATTTGAACTTCGGGGTAAAGGCCTAGACTTGTGAAGACTCAAAGCCGGTTGGCACATTTGATGATGAGGATTTCATTCGCTAGACCTTTCATCGTTGGCCTTCTGCTCTTTAGTTAAGGACTCTCTTTTATAGGGGCAAGCTAAAGTCGCCATGATTTCTTTCAGGAGTTCTCCCCTTTCTTTTGATGAAATGCTTGATCCCGCCTTAAGCTCCTTCCATTTCTTGGAATTGGACAATGCGCTAATCCTTTCGCATGTTGATGCCGAGGGTTCATATGAGAAACTCTCTTTGTTGATGAAGTCGCAAGTGAGTAATATCCAAATCGCCAGTGAGATGATGTGAGGGAAGCTCTGATGATGATGTAGTATGCTGATGGTCCTGACTGGCTCATTTTCCTCTTTAGGATGGTTGATAAATACCCCAATGTTAAGTTGTCGCTGTTTCTGAGATTGCCCCAGTCTTGTTGTGCAGGTTCCAATATCGGGTTGTTGCCAATTTGAAATTGCCCCAGCCTTGCTTGTTGTCTGGGGTAGTTGCTTTGACACTTGAGCTGATAAGACGCTGAGATCGTAAGAGAATTTTACTTCTGTACCAGATGGTGAACATGTAGTGGATTTGGGCTTTGATGCCCTCAATCATTGTTTCTGACTTGTTCTCGCAATCGACGTTGATGGTTTTCTTCTGATTTAATGAAGACTTGTGATTGAGGGTGTCAGCTCTTTGAAGGTCCTCGCTACTGGTTGTCTTAGTGTATCGATGTTTCTTCATTTCTGGGATTTGTGCTAGATTCGATGGAATGACATTGAAGTGTAGTTGGGTCTTCTCCACATGGGTCGCTAACTTGGAGGATTGTTCTTGGGGCGTAGACTTGGGATTGATGTTTGGGTTTGGATATTTCTTTTGAGGGTCCTACCGCACCATTGATGGATACCTACGTACTTCTGTGTGTATGGAAGATCAGGTCTACGTAGTTCCTACTTGATAAGATAAACGGTTTGAGAAGTGTTTGTTTGGGTTTTTGTTTGGTTTGATCGCACCATAAATGACTGCCTACGTACTCCTATTGATGAGGGGAGATTAGGTCTTTCGTAGTTCAGGCTTGATAAGATAAACGGCTTGAGAAGTGTTTATTTGAGAAGTGTTTGATTGGGTTTTTTGGGTTTTTGTTTGGTTTGACCACACCATAAATAGCTGCTTACATACTCCCATTGATAAGGGGAGATCAGGTCTTTCGTCGTTCAGGCTTGGTATAAGAGGTTCAACGCTGTAAGGTGTAAGGGTGTAGGAGGGTGTAGAAGTGTTTTTGTTGTTTTTGTTTTATAGAGAAAGGTGTAAAAATGTTTTTGTGTTTTTTGTTTATTGCGACCGGGCCATATAAAATGGTTGCCTACGTACTCCCAGGTATCGGGGAGATCAGGTCAACGTAGTTCGCCTTGATGAGCTGAAACCTGACTGATTTGATTTTTTTTTCTTTTTTTTCTTTTTTCTTCTTTTCTTTTCTTTTCTTTTCTTCTTTTTTCTTTCTTTTTTCTTTTCTTTTTTCTCTTTTTTTTTTCTTTCTTTTTTCTTTTTTTCAATATTTACACGCATGGAAAATTAAAGACATATTACGAAGAAAGTGATACCGTCCCAACATCTTCTAGAACTCGCAACTTTAACCCCTGGATCTACATCTTCTTGGCTAGTTGAGGCCTTATAGTCCAGTTGTCAGTGGTTATGTTGCCTTCAAGTAGGCATGCACAACAGGCCGGCCATGTCTGATCTGTCCTGGGCCTGCCAGGCCTTGGGCTTTGACCAGGTCAGGCCAGTCCGTTGACTTTTGGCCTCCAGGCCAGGCCAGGCCTTGGTCGCTAGGCTGTGGCCTGGCTAGGCCTGCAGGCCAGGCCAAACCCAAGGCTAGGTCAGGCCCAGACTCAAGGCCAGGTCAGGCCCAGGACCCAAGCCAGGACAGGCCCAAGGCCAGGCCAGGCCCAAGGCCTTGACCGGTTTGGTCCTTTTTTTAATGTTACATATTAAATATTAAAAATATAAATAATATAAATTAATAAATTTTGTAAAAATGATACAAGATTTTTAAGATTTATTTTATTTTAACATTCTACTACACACCAATATAAGTTGAATAATTAGAACAAAAATAAATATATTTATCTTAAATTACAAAAAAAATGTAATTTAGATGTAACTGGAATATAAAACAAATTGATTTCTTAAATATATGTCTAATTATCTACTATGCACTTCGTAGAAAATATTGTAGATTACTTAAATACTGTAGATTACACTTATTTTTTGAATATAAAGTTAGTTTCGATTTTATTTTCTTATAGTACGTACTAGGATCGGTTGAACATATATTTTGTAAAGTTTAAACAAACATATATCTTTTCATTTATGACCATTAAACTCTTACATAGTTATATCTCAAGTATGAATTTCAGTTAGTTTTCTAATTACTTTATGAAATTTTTATTTAAATTGGTACAACAGAATACCTAAAAAATAACCAAAATCATAAATCCCCCAAAGAATTTAGCTTTTCCAAATTAATGAAGAACTTGAGTATTTACAAGAAACAACCTTATTATTAATATTTAATATTAAAAATTAGTTTATTGATGTATTAATTAATGTTAATATTTAACATTAAAGTAACAAAGAATATTCATAAAATTTTATTGTAAAATATTAGTAATTTAGTATTTACAATAAATTAACTTATTATTAATATTTAATCAACTAAGTAACTAACTTATTATTAATATTAAATATACTAACTAGTTATATTCATTGAAGATGTATATTAATTAAATGTAACAACAAGAAATCAAGAATGAATAATTAAAATTTTAAATTTTATTGATGTATTAATTAAAATTAATGTATTATAATTTATAAATTGCAATAATGAATAAGTAAAAATTTATACTTTATTGATGAATAATTATAAATTTAAAGTTCAAAAATTACAAATAATTGAATAAAAAATCATGTAAGGTCTCAGGCCAGACCAGGCCTCATGCCAGGACAGGCTAGGCCAGGCCTAGCTAGGTCAGGCCAGACCCTAGGCCTGGCCCAAGGCCAGGCCAGGCCTTTTTGCAGGCCAGGTCAGGCCAAATTTGTGTCTAAAAAAAGCGACCTTTTCAAGCCTTCTAGGCCAGGCCTGACCGGGCCAGGCCTTGACCAGGCCGGGCTTTGACCAGGCCAGGCCGCAAGCCTCGGGCATTTTGTGCATCCCTACCTTCAAGGCTCACGATAGAGGTTACCTCTTGGTTCTGAATATCTTCACTTATAGCCATAACTTGATGGCTTCCTGATTCAATACATTCCTCAGGGACGCTTGAACTGGACGCATCGCAAAAAGGGACGAACTCCTGATTCTTTGATGAGTTGGTTTCCCCGATATCCTCACAACCTTTTCCTTCATTTGTTCCTTCACCTTTTTCTTGGGTTTGAGAGGATTCAACCATGAAATCTCCCTCGAATTGTTGTCGCATTTCTTGCAAGGAACTTTCTTTTTTAGCTTTTTCTTCCTTGGAAAGGATTAGTGTTTCCTCCGTATCATCCAAGGTAATAAAATCAGGAACGTGATTGTTATCTTTGGACCACAGGATGTTTGATGTTGGCGGAGGAAACTCTTTTGGGGATTCCCTTGTCTCCTCTGTCAATCCTTGCATTGGGATTAGTCCACCTTGTGTTCTGCCAGAATTGGTGCTCATAGCCTTCACCTCCTCTAAACTGCCTGTCCCGAATGGACAGCTTAAGCTTTTTATTTCCTTTTTGCCTTTTTTGGTCATGAGAAATTCTATCTCCAGCTCCCCATTTTCAATGAGATCTTGGATTTTATGTTACAAAGACCAACATTCCTCAATCGGATGCCCAAGTGAGTTAGAATGGTAGAGACATATCTTGGTGGAATCATAACTCTTCATCTTGGGATTTATAGGAGGCATCAACTCAGTAATCCTTCCTTCGCTTATCAGAAAGTATAACATTTTTTCATTGGATTTGCTTAGAGGGGTGAATTTTCGGACTCTTGAGGAGGTTGTTTGATCTTTCTTCTTTGAGAATTCGCATTCCCCCGAGCGATTTTTCCGTTGGCGAGATCTTCTAGAAATTTTATCATCCCCCTTTTCTTGGCCTTTTGATAGATGAGTAAAAAACTGCCTCGTATTCTGATGTTGGCGCACTATCAGCTTAGCTAGTAGATTTACTTGATTATGTATCGTCTCTATTTTTTGCATTACTATCATACCCTCCTCCGAGTTTTCCCACTTTAGGACATTTGTTCGGTGCCTTTGGGGGTATTCCTCAATCCTTCTTATGCACTTACGATTTGAATACATTTCAGCGCTTCCTGACTCGATCATGTTTACTTCTTCCGTATCATGCTGCAACGGAAGGTTGGTGTTGATATTTTGTTGGTCAGGTTATTGGACCACAATACTGCCACTTTCGATCAAATTTTGAATTTTATGCTTTAAGGACCAACAATCTTGTGTATCGTGTCTTGAAGACCCTGAGTGGTAAGCACATCTTTGGCTTGGATTGTATCTTTGCTCCCTGGTTCCAGAGGTGGAGCAAGTTCAGTAATGGGGGGCTGGTTGGTTGAATGCAGCCTGTTGTTGAAATGCATCCTGTCTGGGCATTGGTTGAATGCAGCCTGTTGTTAAAATGGGAGATTGTCTTACTTTTTCTAAATGGGGGGACTATAGGTTGGTCTCCTAGCTTGCCCCTGTACAATAAGGGATACATCTCAATGCCTTTATTGAGTACACCCTTGGGATCACTCGCATACTTGCCAGTCTTTATATGCTTGGCTACTGCTTCCAAGGCAGTGAAGTCTTTAATCTTGCCCGCCTTCAGGCCCATCTCTGCCATTTCGCCGTGTTTGATCATTTCCGAGAATGGCTTTCCTATGCCTGCTAGGATCCTCTCATAGTAAGGAGCCTCTTGGATATCAATAAACGTCATTACCATCTCAGTTTCTGTCATTGATGGAATGACTTGCGCTGCTAGATGTCTCCACCTTTGGGCATATTCTCGGAAAGATTCAGTACTTTGCTTTTTGACTTTAGTCACTTGGTATCGATCCGGTGCCATTTGTGACTGAAAACTGTACTGATTTAGAAAGGCGTGGGCCAATTCTTCCCAGTTATGAATTTTGGCATTGTCAAGTCGGGCATACCAGGCTTTAGCCTCTCCAGTGAGACTCTTTTGGAAAAGCTGCATTCTGAGGCTTTCATCTTCAGCATAAGACCCTAGTTCGCCTATGTACACTTTTAGGTGCGTATAGGGATCTCCTGCCCCATTGTACTTTTCAAACTCTGGAATTTTGAATTTGTCAGGATGCCGAGCCCCTGGGAAAATGCAGAGATCTGAATAGGTGACACTTCCATAGTTTCCAGTCCCTTTGATTGATCGGATGGTTTCCTCCATTTGTTGGACTTTCTTTCTTATATCCCTAGTTTCTCGATCATCCCTGAGTTTTGTGATTTCAGGGGTTTTGTTGGTTCCTTTATTGGAATGAGGTTTAGGTATCTGGGTTTCCTTCTTTTTGCCAATATCCTGACTGTCCCCTTGTGTGAATGACTCTGGTTGAGTAGGCATTGTCTGGCCCCGAGTGTCTTTACTTTGTTCTTTTAGAAAGATAACCAATTCTGCTATCTAATTCCTTAATCCTTCAAACTCCTCTAGGGAAACAGGAGTAGGATCAGGCTGGGCACTTGTAGCCATGTCTGACGGTGGGCTTAGTGCCTTCTTGGACTTTAAACGGGTAACGGGACCGATGTCTTCCCTACAAAAAGACTTATGTAGTTTAGTCTTAGTAAATGTAGGAATATTACATGCTACTTAACGTGTCCGTTTAGGAGTATTATCCTGCGAAACAGATGTTAGCTGTTTGTAATACAGGATAACATGTTAAAATTTATAAATATGCGTGTACACATATCTCTTCATATTTCTCATTACATGGAGATCAATATGGAATGAAATTACAAGTAAATAAAATTACGAGTAATTTGAAATGGGAAAGTATGAAGAGACTTTCCTCTGTGTTTGGTTTATCAGAGGCTGACCTATCTTAGGCTACTCTCGCGGCTTTTTGGCGTGAAGGTTCCTAAATCATCGCAATTTACTCGACTGGAAGTTAATTCGGTCTTTCCACTGGAGTGAATTTGGGTGGTGCCTTTCTTGAGCCTCATTGGAATTAGTCTCCCTACGAGTCCAGTAATCAAACACCGACAAGATAGCCTCCCGGTGGAGGGACCACACAACATACATTCACATACATCGCGTCTCACCGTATGGAAATGATGACATGTGAGAAGCACTAATATCACAGACAGATATGGTGTGAAGCACTAAGTGCAGTAAGTAAATGAATTCGTACACATTCATTCACATGTAAATGCAAAATCCACACACAAGCAGATAACAGTTTTGAAAAGCTTGTAATAGCGGCTTAAGTTCTCTTACTGGAGTCCCCAGCAGAGTCGTCACCTGTCGACGTCGGGATTTTTATTTGTCCCTTTTCTGTTCTTGGTCTTTTGTGTTCTCATATTAGGTGAGATTTGTTTGCAAAAACAAGTTGTGAAAAAGGTCCGACATTTATATGTCGACGATTGGACTATAAGAGTTGCCAGTTGATTTTTTAACTGGTTGTACCAACACAACCGAGAAAAGGTTTGCACATTGACCCAGTGATGTGACACTGCTTAACGGGTTTGTGAAACGGAGATTCATTAGGGTTCAAGAACTTGCTT